>SAYR01021398.1:518826-745904 GCA_004382745.1 Argopecten irradians irradians | reverse complement strand
TGTGAATTATATGACCCTGGGGTCTCATGTTTCCCCCTGGGGAGGGGGTCAAGTTTACTATAGTTTATATAGGAAAAACACATATATGAATATTTTTTGCTTATTTTTCATAGGAATTTAGTCAAACTGGGTTAGAATGTTTAGTCTGAGATAGCATTTTATCGTCATATCCATATTGGTCATGGCTGACCCTCAGGGGCCTTAGGGGCGGGGCCAAAAAAGGGTCAAATAGGCTAAAACTTCAAAAATCTTCTTCTGAATTCACAGATTTGATGGAACCTGATACTCTTCATAGATTGGAAGGTCTTAAGACCCTTTATAAAAATTGTGAATTTCATGGCCCTGAGATCTCAGATTTTCCCCTGGGTAGGGCGTCAAGTTTACTATAGTTTATATAGGAAAAACACATTTATGAATATTTTTTGCTTATTTTTCATAGGAAATTAGTCAAACTGGGTTAGAATGTTTAGCCTGAGATAGCATTTTATCGTCATATCCATATTGGTCCTGGCCGACCCCCAGGGGCCTTAGGGGCGGGGCCAAAAAAGGGTCAAATAGGCTAAAACTTCAAAAATCTTCTTCTGAATTCACAGATTTGATGGAACCTGATACTCTTCATAGATTGGAAGGTCTTAAAGCCCTTTACAAAAATTGTGAATTTTATCTCCCTGGGATCTCAGATTTTCCACTGGGGAGGGGGTCAAATTTACTATAGTCTATATATAGGAAAAACACATTTATGAACATTATTTGCTTAGTTTTAATAGGAAATGTGTCAAACTGGGTTAGAATTATTAGCCTGAAATAGCATTTTAACACCATATCCATATTGGTCCTGGCTGACCCCCAGGGACCAGAGGGCGGGGGGGGGGGGGGGGGGGGAACAAAAAATTAAAATTCTAATACGAAAGTTCAACTTTAAAGTTTATTTCAATTCGTAAATAATTTTTTTTATAGATTTGAACCAACTTTGCAATGCAGCACTCAGGTGACCATCAAGGCCACTTGATGGCCTCTTGTTTTCACTTTCAGTACATTTTGTATGGTAGCTGAGGCTGTTATATGTATAACTGTGTAAATAATACTACCCCTCTAATTTTATTTTCAATACATTTTGTAATATGGTAGATAGGATTGGCACATGTATAACTGTGTAATCATATTACCCCCTCTTTTACTTTCAGTACATTTTGTAATATGGTAGATGGGATTGGCACATGTATAACTGTGTAAACATATTACCCCCTCTTTTACTTTCAGTACATTTTGTAATATGGTAGATGGGATTGGCACATGTATAACTGTGTAATCATATTACCCCCTCTTTTCCTTTCAGTACATTTTGTATGGTGGATGGGATTGGCACATGTATAACTGTGTAATCATATTACCCCCTCTTTTACTTTCAGTACATTGTGTATGGTAGATGGGATTGGCACATGTATAACTGTGTAATCATATTACCCCCTCTTTTACTTTCAGTACGTATGGTAGATGGGATTGGCACATGTATAACTGTGTAATCATATAACCCCCTCTTTTACTTTCAGTACATTGTGTATGGTTGATGAGGCTGGCACATGTATAAATGTGTAATCATGTTACCCCCTCTTTTACTTTCAGTACATTTTGTAATATGGTAGATGGGATTGGCACATGTATAACTGTGTAATCATATTACCCCCTCTTTCACTTTCAGTACATTTTGTATGTTAGATGGGATTGGCACATGTATAACAGTGTAATCATATTACCCCCTCTTTTACTTTCAGTACATTTTGTATGGTAGATGGGATTGGCACATGTATAACTGTGTAATCATATTACCCCCTCTTTTACTTTCAGTACATTTTTTATGGTAGATGGGATTGACACATGTATAACTGTGTTATCATATTACCCCCTCTTTTACTTTCAGTACATTGTGTATGGTAGATGGGATTGGCACGTGTATAACTGTGTAATCATATTACCCCCTCTTTCACTTTCAGTACATTTTGTAATATGGTAGATTGGATTGGCACATGTATAACTGTGTAGTCATATTACCCCCTCTTTTACTTTCAGTACATTTTGTAATATGGTAGATGGGATTGGCACATGTATAACAGTGTAATCATATTACCCCCTCTTTTACTTTCAGTACATTTTTATGGTAGATGGGATTGGCACATGTATAACTGTAATCATATTACCCCCTCTTTTACTTTCAGTACATTTTTATGGTAGATGGGATTGGCACATGTATAACTGTGTAATCATATTACCCCCTCTTTTTCTTTCAGTACATTTTGTAATATGGTAGATAGGATTGGCACATGTATAACTGTGTAATCATACTACCCCCTCTTTTACTTTCAGTACATTTTGTAATATGGTAGATGGGATTGGCACATTTATAACTGTGTAATCATATTACCCCCTCTTTTACTTTCAGTACATTTTGTAATATGGTAGATGGGATTGGCACATGTATAACTGTGTAATCATATTACCCCCTCTTTTACTTTCAGTACATTTTGTAATATGGTAGATGGGATTGGCACATGTATAACTGTGTAATCATATTACCCCCTTTTTTTCTTTCAGTACATTTTGTAATATGGTAGATAGGATTGGCACATGTATAACTGTGTTATCATATAACCCCCTCTTTTACTTTCAGTACATTTTGTAATATGGTAGATGGGATTGGCACATGTATAACTGTGTAATCATATTACCCCCTCTTTTACTTTCAGTACATTTTGTAATATGGTAGATGGGATTGGCACATGTATAACTGTGTAATCATATTACCCCCTCTTTTACTTTCAGTACATTGTGTATGGTAGATGGGATTGGCACGTGTATAACTGTGTAATCATATTACCCCCTCTTTTACTTTCAGTACATTTTGTATGGTAGATGGGATTGGCACATGTATAACTGTGTCATCATATTACCCCCTCTTTCACTTTCAGTACAATTTGTATGTTAGATGGGATTGGCACATGTATAACAGTGTAATCATATTACCCCCTCTTTTACTTTCAGTACATTGTGTATGGTAGATGGGATTGGCACGTGTATAACCTTGTAATCATATTACCCCCTCTTTTACTTTCAGTACATTTTGTATGTTAGATGGGATTGGCACATGTATAACTGTGTAATCATATTACCCCCTCTTTTACTTTCAGTACATTTTGTAATATGGTAGATAGGATTGGCACATGTATAACTGTGTAATCATATTACACCCTCTTTTACTTTCAGTACTTTTTGTAATATGGTAGATTGGATTGGCACATGTATAACTGTGTAATCATATAACCCCCTCTTTTACTGCAGTACATTTTGTAATATGGTAGATAGGATTGGCGCATGTATAACCTTGTAATCATATTACCCCCTCTTTTACTTTCAGTACATTGTGTTTGGTTGATGAGGCTGGCACATGTATAACTGTGTAATCATATTACCCCTTCTTTTACTTTCAGTAAATTTTGTAATATGGTAGATGGGATTGGCACATGTATAACAGTGTCATCATATTACCCCCTTTTTTTACTTTCAGTACATTTTTTTATGGTAGATGGGATTGACACATGTATAACTTTGTAATCATATTACCCCCTCTTTTACTTTCAGTAAATTTTGTAATATGGTAGATTGGATTGGCACATGTATAACTGTGTAATCATATTACCCCCTCTTTTACTTTCAGTACATTGTGTATGGTAGATTGGATTGGCACATGTATAACTGTGTAATCATGTTACCCCCTCTTTTACTTTCAGTACATTTTGTAATATGGTAGATGGGATTGGCACATGTATAACTGTGTAATCATATTACCCCCTCTTTTACTTTCAGTACATTTTGTAATATGGTAGATTGGATTGGCACATGTATAACTGTGTAATCATATAACCCCCTCTTTTACTTCAGTACATTTTGTAATATGGTAGATGGGATTGGCACATGTATAACTGTGCAATCATATTACCCCCTCTTTTATTTTCAGTACATTTTGTAATATGGTAGATGGGATTGGCACATGTATAACTGTGTAATCATATTACCCCCTCTTTTCCTTTCAGTACATTTTGTAATATGGTAGATGGGATTGGCACATGTATAACTGTGTAATCATATAACCCCCTCTTTTACTTTCAGTACATTTTGTAATATGGTAGATTGGATTGGCGCATGTATAACCTTGTAATCATATTACCCCCTCTTTTACTTTCAGTACATTGTGTATGGTTGATGAGGCTGGCACATGTATAACTGTGTAATCATATTACCCCCTCTTTTACTTCCAGTACATTTTGTAATATGGTAGATAGGATTGGTACATGTATAACTGTGTCATCATATTACCCCCTCTTTTACTTTCAGTACATTTTTATGGTAGATGGGATTGACACATGTATAACCTTGTAATCATATTACCCCCTCTTTTACTTTCAGTAAATTTTGTAATATGGTAGATGGGATTGGCACATGTATAACAGTGTAATCTTATTACCCCCTCTTTTACTTTCAGTACATTTTGTAATATGGTAGATGGGATTGACACATGTATAACTGTGTAGTCATATTACCCCCTCTTTTACTTTCAGTACATTTTGTAATATGGTAGATGGGATTGGCACATGTATAACTGTGTAGTCATATTACCCCCTCTTTAACTTTCAGTACATTTTGTAATATGGTAGATGGGAATGGCACATGTATAACTGTGTCATCATATTACCCCCTCTTTTACTTTCAGTACATTGTGTATGGTAGATGGGATTGGCACATGTATAACTGTGTAATCATATTACCCCCTCTTTTACTTTCAGTATATTTTGTAATATGGTAGATGGGATTGGCACATGTATAACTGTGTAATCATATTACCCCCTCTTTTACTTTCAGAACATTTTGTAATATGGTAAATAGGATTGGCACATGTATAACTGTGTAATCCTTTTACCCCCTCTTTTACTTTCAGTACATTGTGTATGGTAGATGGGATTGGCACATGTATAACTGTGTAATCATATTACCCCCTCTTTTACTTTCAGTACATTGTGTATGGTAGATGGGATTGGCACATGTTTAACTGTGTAATCATATTACCCCCTCTTTTACTTTCAGTAAATTTTGTAATATGGTAGATGGGATTGACACATGTATAACTGTAATCATATTACCCCCTCTTTTACTTTCAGTACATTTTGTATGGTTGATGAGGCTGGCACATGTATAGCTGTAAATGTGTATAACATAGCCCAGGGAGCTGGTGTGAAGGTATGGGATTCTGTAGCCATACCAGAGCCTTTCCTCCAGGAGGTCAAAGTCAACCACAAGGACCTTGTAAGTTGCATTTATTTTATTAGAATATCTTTGGTTTGGGTGAATGGATAATAGTTCTTAATAGTCTTAAAATATTTGAAATTGAAACAATGATGCAGTTAATGAACTATTATACATTCACAAACAAAAAATGAAACTAATCATTTTCAATGTAGAAAGTGTTTTGATTACTACATTTGCACATGAATTTTGCATCACAATAGTTCTGGACTTCATTTGTTAAGTAATGTGTGTGTTTTATCATCCACAGACATTAGATCGTACAAGTATCAGAGTGGACACACCGGTAGTATTGGTGGTCAATGGCCGGAAACTTGGACTGGACAAACAGGCGCCAACCATGTTAGTGAACAGAGTGTGTGATGCTTAAACAGGCGCCAACCATGTTAGTGAACAGAGTGTGTGATGCTAATAAGTAACCAACAAAAGGAATAACGAAGACCTAAAACAGAAAAAAAACCAAGAGCGAAAATATGACAACGTTCGATCAGTAATGATACACATGTTTAAAAACTTCCCTATACATGGACATACATGTAATTTGGAAAGAAACTTCTGTAAAAGAAGTTTCTGCATCAAGTCATTATATCCAAAGCTGGAAAAACATCCTGTATTTTCCAAAGGTAAATTTATCGAAATAGGTGCATCTGCAAATCAGTGACTATTGCAAATTAATGAAAGTAATGTTCATGGAAATCTAAAATGTTCATGTTACATGTACATACATGAAAATTGTACCTGCATATGAGGATAGTATGTGGGAATGTTTGCAAGGGCATTGTTTTAGAGGGGATAGCGTTATAGCTGAGGTCACAGCATAAAACCATAATTGTATTGCTGTATGATGTGAAAATGTCTGTGCATCAACATTGAGAGATCAAATCAAATGCTTCTTATTTGTCACATGTCCTACATTTGTCATCATTACATATGAACTATGAGAAAGTAATCAATCTATCTGTCCATATACTGATGCATTTCAATTCATAGTCTATCTACTATTTATCATTAACTTATTTCGTTTCAGAAAGTGCTCCATGTATGAAGGTATCGCATTTTATTTGTGACAGAAACATACATATTTGTACAAACCCTTTGGAAATCTGTTGTGTGAAGGTGTTAACTGATAAAACAATATGTTGGAGAGTGAATCTGTGTAACCTGTATCATACATGCTTGGTTAGCATGATAGTTTACTTGGTGAGAGAGATGTGATATTGTCTGGAACTTTCAATAATGTGCTGTGATATATAAAGTAAACAATTTTATATTCATACTGTCTTAATATTTAATTGAATTGCAAATTTCTGCATGCGCTATCTGTTTACTAGTAAATCTTGTGATGACACTGACAGATTCAGGCATTTTCAAATATGAAATTGAAATTCTAAACTTTCGACATAGAGTGCTCGTTTTGCTTTTTTTTTTTTTTAAATCTACCTCTTGCAGTTCTGAAACCAGTTTTACTTTTATTAACAATTATTCTATTAATTAGCTGTATAAGATATCCTTGATGTTCGCAAGTACTTTTGCGGTCGTTTTTAGCTCACCTGGTCCGAAGGACCAAGGTGAGCTTATGCCATACCGTGGCATCCGGCGTCCGTCTTCCGTCGTCCGTCCGTCCGTCCGTCCGTCAACAATCCACTTCTTCTCCATAACCGCTGGTCGGATTTCAACAAAATTTGACTGGTAGCATCCTTATGGGCTACTAACTGAAAATTGTACAAATGATGGGGCTGACCCCCCAGGGGCCTGAGGGGCGGGGCCAAAAGGGGTCAATTTGGCTATTTCCATATAAACGACTTCTTCTCTGAAACCAAGCATGGGATAGCACCCATAATGCAATGGTAGCATCCTTATAGGGTGGGGATTCAAAATTGTACAAATGATGGGGCTGACCCCCCGGGGGCCTGAGGGGCGGGGTCAAAAGGGGTCAATTTGGCTATTTCCATATAAACGACTTCTTCTCTGAAACTAAGCATGGGATAGCACTCATAATGCAATGGTAGCATCCTTATAAGGTGGGGATTCAAAATTGTGCAAATGATGGGGCTGATCCCCCGGGGGCCTGAGGGGTGGGGTCAAAAGGGGTCAATTTGGCTATTTCCATTTAAACGACTTCTTCTCTGCAACTAAGCATGGGATAGCACTCATAATGCAATGGTAGCATCCTTATAGGGTGGGGATTCAAAATTGTACAAATGATGGGACTGATCCCTCCAGGGGCTGAGGGGCGGGGTCGAAAGGGAGCAATTTTTGCTGTTGTCATATAAACGACTTCTTCTCTGCAACTCAGCATGGAAGAGCACTCATAATGCAATAGTAGCATCCTTATAGGATGGGGATTTAAAATTGTACAAAGTATAGGGCTGACTCCCTGGGGCCTTAGACGCGGGGCCAAAAAGGTCAATTAGGCTATTTTTTTCATATAAATTACTTCCTCTCTGAACCTCAAAAATTGTATTGGATAGCATATTTGTATGGTATCTATAGCATCATTATATGGTTGTGTCTCAATATTAAACAAATTTTGGAGTCAATTTTACTAAGTTTTCTAATTGTACGATCCGCGCGAGTCTTAGTGATAATTACAAAAAACAAAAACAGGTGAGCGATACAGGCCCTCTGGGCCTCTTGTTTAGGTCACCTAACCATAGGTCATGGTCACCTATTGCGATAGTCTTTTGTTTGTCCTCGTGCCTCATTCGTTGTGCAACGTCAGTTAACATTTCCTTGTGAACGCGATATCTTGAGTAAATATAAACCAAGCTTAATGAAAGATCTTGGACGAGATCATTAAAACAACCTCATAAGAGTTTGAAAATCAGCTTGATTCGACAGTAATTTACGGAGTTATTGCCATTATTTGCACTAATTATTAATATTGGACCTTGTGAACGCGATTACTTTAGTAAATATGTACCAAGCTTAATGAAATTCAATCTTGTGAACATGATAACATGAGTAAATATGATCCGAGCTGAATGAAACTTTGCATATAGACTAACATTGGAAATATCTTTAATTAGTTTTAAAATAAGCTTGATTTGACTCTAACTTATTTATGGAGTTATTACCCTTTGCAATGATAATTATTGAACCTTGTGAACACGGTAATGTGAGTAAATATGCACCAAATATAATGAAACTTTGTATGTAGACCTATTAGATGTATGTTTCTATTTCGTGAACAAAAGACACCAGTTGGCTAGTAAATTACATAACTAATTTGTATCCAGTATCGGGTGACCGTTAAGACCAATGGGTCTCTTGTCTTATTTTTTTTCAACTTTTTATGACCACAAGGTCCAGATACCCGATATTGGGCATGTTGTTGTCAATTACAACAGTTTCATTTAAAGAAAAAAGAGGAAAATTACGTTCGAGTAAGATTATAGTGATGGAATATATGCTTGATTCAGTAAATACCTTATCGATTACCAAAAGGTTCACATTCTGATGTCAAGCAGCTACGACCAAATTTCAAATGAGCTTTCTTTTAACGTCTTGAAAGTGAAAGATGTTTAAAGGCCCATTACCTTTCCGGAGCAAAATATAAAAGTTTCTTAAAAAAATTAATAACATCAGAAAAATGCGTACCGATGACCTAAAATAAGGTTACGACACCAAACATATGCAAGATTTCCTTCGTAATATATGAAAACAGTGGAGAGTCAATTCGCTGTTTTGCCATCTGGCGCAGTGATAGTCAACTACCGCCCGGTATTTAGGACGACGGCGGGAAACATAATACGACCCGCGTTATGAAAATAAACATTTTATTTATTTTAATAAAATCGTTCAGAAGGTGATGATAAATTTAGTATTAACGGAAAGTTAATAATTTTTGTGATTCTACAACATTATCGATCTTGTTTTACATTCCCATTTTAAAAATTTAAAGCCGTTTCGGAAAGGTAGTGGGCCTTTAAATGCAATGTGTAAATCAAATTTCTTGAGTCTGCAATTTACTTTTCAAGGTCTCTGATAATAAAGAAGGGAAGAATTACAACACGAAATCAATAAAGATCCAGGGGAGGAGATGCCATTAATAATAGAAAACGCCATCAAATGCCTGAGGAAGGAGTTTGACGAATTTCTCGAGGACCAAATCAACACTACGAGAGTAGAACAGCAGGTCCAAGAGGGATAAGAAGCATAGAAAACCTTGGTCTCCCAGGGAAATTCAAAGCCTGGATGTACCAGTATGGTGTCTTGCCACGCCCGCCTAGCTTGGCCCCAAATGTTTTATGAGATAACAACTTCAACGATGAAGAGGATGGAGCTTATCATCAATGGACAACTTAAGACGTGGTTTGGAGTTCTTCTAAACTTGACTGCAGTAAGCTTATAGCAGGACGGCAAAACTCCAACTTCCACTCTCTTCTTTAGTTGAAGAATTCAAGACGGACAAGGCAAGGCTCATCATGACCTCAAAAGACTTTAAGTGTGACAGGGTGTTGCTAGTATCCATAGACGTACGCGATATCGTGGGGACAACCACTAGGGAGGAATGACTTAGGAACATATAAAACACTCTCTGAAAGGAAGTTAATGTCACAGAGAAGCGGAGGTTGGTAGAAAGCGATGAGAAGTAGTGAAGAAAAATAAGGTGAACCAAAGCAATGAAACTGGGTGTCAAGGCGGACTGACCAAGGTGGGACACGGAATTACGTGTACTGTCCTGGACAGAAATCTGGAAGTATACGCAATTCCAAATGGAGATTCGCCTCCGATCTGTGTTTGATGTGCTACAAACCCTAACAAATCTCTGCCCTCTGTGTGGACTGAGAGGAACTCTCCAACACATACTCACCTTCTGTCATGTGGTCTTATAACAGGGAAAATATACATAGCGCCACAATCAAGTCCTAAGGAGCTGACAGATGGTTTGGAAAAGGAGCGGAGGAGCATCAAATCCAGTCATACACAAACTAGGTTTGTGAGAGAATGTGAAACGTGAACAAATAGACACGAGAGATCAACCGGAATTATCAGTCAGGCAGGGGACTGACTGGAAACTGGCTGTATATCTCAACCAGATATTAACTTTTCCGGATATTGTTCCCACCAAACTCTTACTGGATATATGGTTGAACAAAGAACCCGTCATTCAACTAACAGTGGCATCAAGGAGGAAATGTGACAGTGAGGAGCATTCCATGAAAGAAATCGGGAAAGTTTTATGCACTGGTAATGGGATGCTTGGAGCGGGACTAGCTAACATGGAGATGACATGGAATTACACAGTTTGGATACAAAAGCTTCCTTGCACATTTGATTCTGTTTGGAGAATGCTATCTGCATTAGGTTTGTCGGGCGAAATACACAAAGAGTGAATATCTCCGCGAACAAGTTACCAAACTTTTATTAAAGGATACGTATGATGTATTACATTTTCATTCCACGAATTTTAATCACTGCAAACTATATTGAAATTGAAATTGTGATAAGTAGAAACAAAGACAACGAAAGTTGTTTGATAGCATAAACAACTCATTTATACAAAGGCCCACCTTTAACCTTATACTGCATCATGTAGCATCCTACCATGAGGTTTGAATTTGAGTTTGAATCAATGATCCTGACCTTCACTCGAGGTTAAAGCTGAGATGACCTAATCTGAAAACCTCAAATTGACAATATTTTCACAACAACCAATACGTAGGCATGTACAGTAATCTTAGAAATATTGTGGTACAAATGTTCAACTTGCATGGCGTGCCGATATGGGCAGTCGTAGTCTACGGTCATACGCGCGTCCGAATACTAGCAAGACCAGGTATAAACTACGCCGATAATGGTCACGGACTTCTGGACATCACCTTTGGGCGAGCTGACTCCCAAGAGGTGAAGTCCAACTCCTTGGAAGCCCATCTCGTCCAGTGTCCTCAGGCGCTAATCTGAATTCCTCAAATTGACAACTTCATCTTAACAACCAATACGTAGACATGTGACAGTAATGTTAGAAACATTGTCAAACACTTATAAACATGCTAGGATTGAGTTTGTGTAGTCAAACACTTATAAACATGCTAGGATTGAGTTTGTGTAACAGATAAATGGGGGTAAAAAGAAACTTGATTTACCCCACTGCAGATCACTTGGTGATATCTCACCCTGACTGATAATTATACATCGTCTGAGAGAGTTTATTAAGATCATTGATTAAACAACAACAACAACAACAAAACAACCGTATTGTGATACAGTTAATATCCTCAAAGATTGTTCGGTTACAGAAGTGACGGGAAATCACATGTAGTCATTGATATATAAAGTGTTATCTTTATCTACTAGTAAGTATAACCTTTAATATTCAATATACTAATCATTCTCAATTTGTATTTTGAATTGCGCACCGGTTTCGGTAACATTAAACTCTACAAAGTACATGTGTATATGACTTTGAGCTAAATGTATAATGTACTAGCCAATGTGATAGGTAGGATACCTTTACCGACATATGTTAATGATGAGGGTGCGAGTGGTTGATAGATTAGTATCAGCGAAGCACCTGCTGTCCGACACCACATGCGGGTATGTATGTTCAGCAATCCTACGGAGGCAAGGGAAAGGTGGGACACAGGACAGTTTCACGGAATATATTTGGATTCTTCCTTAGGATTTCTTCGAAAAGAAACAAGCTATCAAGGTTGGTGCACTCGATAAAAATCGCCTCCAAAATATTTTCATAGAAATTGATAAAAACTTTCAAGCTTTCTGTTTCGATCTTATGTTAATAAGTTCTAAAATGTTTCTGCTTGATATAGTTGGAATTGTAATTATATAGCTAATGTTTTGTTCATGACTATTATCAACGAAAAACAACGACAGGAATTGTAAAATGTGTCATATTGTATACCAAGTTACTTCGCTATTATATGATTCTGTAAGACAGCACTGTAAAGTTGGAAATATTCAAGGTAGAACACTCGCACGTACGTTTCATGGAACCTACTAAAATTATACTAGTATATCGCACACAGCGAATGTGGCATGTATTCAACTGCAGTGTCTGGCATGTGGAAACTGGTAGCATTAATGAATTGATAAACCATTCCTATATATATATTAATATATATACACACTATTACCTTGGTATTTGTAAATGTTTGACAGAATGATACTGAATTCTGGTATCCTTATGGACATTCATACGCATGTATTTTTGTACAATGACTTCGTTATGTAATGCAACTGGTTGCGATAACATCTGCTCTGTAACGTTACGGTACTATTTATGATATTAAGATCAGACAGTTTCTACATTACCGTGTATATATGTAAATCATACACCTGTTTCCGTCATTTTTTCTATGACGACATATTTGGCTCAAAAAATTTCTCCATATTTGTCGCGGAGAATCGACTAATAAATAATGTGTGATTTCAATCCAAATCAATTGTGAATGGGAAACAATGTGTGATTTCAATCCGAATCAATCGTGAGTGGGACTACGAATTATTGACCAAGAAATCCATGGGATGCAAGTTATCGTGTGATTAAAAGCGCAACCACCATCTTTGGGTATGTTTGACTCCATAAGTTTTCATTTTCTTATATGCAATAATGCCGACTATATTTTTAACGTGATCTCGTTCAAATCGAACAATATCTAATCTGCAGTATTGGTACCCTCTCAATCAAAGTTTGCTCTAATTGATGTATAATTACTTTAACTCGGATATACGGATGCCTCCAAGTTTTACACCCTTCAGACCAGTAGACATGGAGATGCTTAAACCAGGGTTGATTTATATTTTACCAAGAGCACCACTTGTTGTAGCGTAAGGAAATCGGCTTACAGCCAAAGAGATACATTGTATGACCCCTTTCCTCCTCTAGCTATCATGCTCAGGTTGGATTTTAATTCGGGAAAGCCCCTGTAGCTACAGCACCTACTAAAAGTCGCAAATCGCTTATTCAACTATGCGGTTCTTTGATATTAATTGTCCACCGCAATTAAAGCCCTTTGTTCGCAAACAACATCATTTGTATGTTAACTTAAAAGCATTATATTATACTTCATATTTCAATATTTATTTATTTTGAAAATGGTAGCCGTCTGGTTGATGATTTCCATTTTCAGTATTTAGATTTGATACACAGCTTTAAATTGCCTTTCTTCCAACAATGTCTGTCATTTCCCAGTTTGTTTGATATAACATACACTGTATATGGCCATTACCACGTGTTTATTGTCGACAGATGTCCAGAACATATTCACAAAATGCTAATTGACACAGACACTAAGAATATGATGGTCGAGTAGTGTTTGATGTCTGTTTGTTTATAACCATGGGGGTAGTCATGATAAAGCTGTTGACTGCTCACTGAAAACGAAATCCTAGTCATCTGAAACTATTTATAAATATATTGCTCGTGAGAGAGCTTGACGCAATCTATCATATGAAGTATTTTAGCTTAGTATTATGCAGGTAGTTTGAATTGCGAACGCTGAATGTTTCATAAGTTACAAGTTATATGTCGTTCAATAATGTCTGCTTTACGGCTTCGTCCAATGCTTGGAAGTAAAAGTCGACTAAATATAGGATTTGCTATTTTCTCTTCCTAAATGGCTTCGCTATTTTCAGCCTATTTGGTTGACATTAACGTCCAAATTTAAGTCGTTTAAGGATGGCCTTTATGCATTTTGGTATATTCGTGATATGTCTCCTTGTAATAATATATCTCTTGTTCTTTTTGTAGTGCTATTTCATTGAAACATGCCAAACAGCACACCCCACCCGATTGATTAGATTGACAATGGAAAAACCAGTCGTCTCACTTCGTTTAGATCAGGAAGAGTAGAAACTGGCCATTTCATAGACTAATGCCTCCCTTGACACTACAATTTTGATATTGACTTGAGCAAACGGCGATGTGAAGAAGGATATGGGTTCTGTTCCTGACCACTATATTTCCTCTGTATCCCGTTGTTAACATTTAGCATGAGGAAAGAAGACGACTGGTTTACTCATTGTCTTTATAATGTGACCGGATGACATATGCTGTTCTTTGGCAATATGTGACATCATGACGTTAAGCATAATCTTGACTCCAACACACCAACTGGCTAAGCCTGTCTTCGGGAAAGTAATCTTGCAGAAGTGGCTATGTACTGCATTTCCTCATCTTTTATATTTAGTATTGCAAAGCTGCGATGGCATGCTTTGCTTGTTTGTTTGATTATTTTTACGTCTGATTAACAGCCATGGTCATTTAAAGACGGCCTACCATGTATCCATTGTGTAGCATGTGTTAAGTACGAGGTGCGTGTTTTAGGAGACTGCGGTATTTTCGTGTTGTGTCTTCTTCTATAGTGAAACTGTTGCCCTTTTTATAGTGCTATATCACTGAAGTATGCAGCCGAAGACACCAAGCAACGCACCCCATCCGGTCACATTATACTGACACCGGGCGAACCAGTCGTCATAATCCTTTATGCTGAACGCTATGCAGGAACAAGGAACTACCATTTTTATAGACTTTGGTGTGTCTCGGCCAGGGGACAGAACCCAGAGCCTACCTCATATGGGCGAACGCTCAACAACAAGCCAAAGGTGAGGAGATGCCAAAGGAGACGTAAGGAAGAACAAAGCCATTTAGTAAGAAGAGAAAATATAATATCCTAAATTTAGTCGCCTTTAACGATCATGCAATATGGACAGCAGGTACAATGTTCTAACGCCCTACCTGCAGGGCAGGGGAAGGCATGCAAGAATATGTTTAGAACAGTGTGTTTAAAAATAAGTTCAGATTTTAAACTGTTATAACTTCTTCATTAAAAAATCATAATAGTACGAATTAAGACATTATGGAAAGCAAGGGACATCATCATTTGTTGAAATATAACCATTAACGGCTACGGTTTCATAATAAAACATTATGACGGCATCAATAGTATCACTAAAAACAATAATCTACTGGTTTTTACCAAGATACATTTGATCAAACAGATTTACATTATTGCATTAAAATTCTCATTATTTCAACGAAGAAATTGTAATTAGAGGTGAAATTTTGGTAAGGAGGTAAATGTACCTAAAACATTACATAGAAACAGGAATTGTTTTTCTTACATCAATATTACAGTTTGAATCTTCATAATAAATACTTGTAAAGGAGACTTTTCGGCAAATTATTGTCTAATATCCAGATGACGTCACTGATATAAATGGCACCATTTCCGCGAAAACTTCGGAAATTACTGAAGTGTGTTTTATGTAATATATGAACTGCATGTGTTAAACTGCATCTATAGATTCACACCAATTAAATTGGTTGGATGACCATGTATGTATTGTTTACAGTTTGTATCTGGATCTTACTGGGTTTGGGTTTTTTTTATAATGTATTAAATTCGGGACATGTTTTCTGAAACACACTGTACATAGAAGGTATTGATTGGTCGGAAATATAAGCAAATATGACAAACAAATATCAATATTGTAGTTTTTATCTCGGCAGTTTTACCCATGACGCAACAAAACAGAACAGGAATTTGCCTAAAAAGTTCATAGTCTCTTACGATGTGTTCAAGCTTACAAACAAATCTTATAAAAATGTATCTACATACGTAGATGCCAACACAAATCCTTATTAAATATTAATTCTCTAGTGTATTACAATTATGAGCATTATAAAGTTAACACACATATCATCAATAACAAAGGGGAGAAAATGGGATAAATTAATACAGATTCTTGACTAAGCTTGTATATATAAATTAATACAGATTCTTGACTAAGCTTGTACATATAAATTAATACAGATTCTTGACTAAGCTTATATATATAAATTAATACAGATTCTTGACTAAGCTTATATATATATAAATTAATACAGATTCTTGACTAAGCTTGTATATATAAATTAATACAGATTCTTGACTAAGCTTGTATATATAAATTAAAACAGATTCTTGACTAAGCTTGTATATATAAATTAATACAGATTCTTGACTAAGCTTGCATTTATAAATTAATACAGATTCTTGACTAAGCTTGCATATATAAATTAATACAGATTCTTGACTAAGCTTGTATATATAAATTAATACAGATTCTTGACTAAGCTTGTATATATAAATTAATACAGATTCTTGACTAAGCTTATATATATAAATTAATACAGATTCTTGACTAAGCTTATATATATAAATGAATATGTTTCCCCATTAAAATGTGTACATTTGAACGTTTTTCTTGAAATGTAAATAAAACTCTCTTGTATGCCCCCAGCCTCTGTCCTAATAATCAGTTTAATTACGAATAGAGTAATAGTATTTGCTACTATACAATTATACGTAGATTAATAACAAACATATTGCAACTTTATCTACCATCCATTTCTTGATGATTACATAATTATATAACCTTTTTGGATTCTTTTTAGCTTCATATCTACAGTGTAGGTATAATGAAGATAGAGTAAGATTTTCTTTGACATACATACTAACAATAAAAGGTTATTTCATGGTTTCATGTCTCTTCACGTCTTCTTTTTCTTCTTTTCACTTTTCTTCTTGTCTGTGTTGTTTATGTGTTTGGTGTGTGAGATGATGCGTGTGAGTGTATGTATGTGTTTGGTGTGTGAGATGATGAGGGTGAGTGTATGTGTGTGTTTGGTGGGTGAGATGATGAGGGTGAGTGTATGTATGTGTTTGGTATGTGAGATGATGAGGGTGAGTGTATGTATGTGTTTGGTATGCGAGATGATGCGTGTGGGTGTATGTGTGTGTTTGGTGTGTGAGATGATGAGGGTGAGTGTATGTATGTGTTTGGTGTGTGAGATGATGCGTGTGAGTGTATGTGTGTGTTTGGTGTGTGAGATGATGAGGGTGAGTGTATGTATATGATTGGTGTGTGAGATGATGCGTATGAGTGTATGTGTGTGTTTGGTGTGTGAGATGATGCGTGTGAGAGTATGTATGTGTTTGGTGTGTGAGATGATGCGTGTGAGTGTATGTGTGTGTTTTGTGTGTGAGATGATGCGTGTGAGTATATGTGTGTGTTTGGTGTGTGAGATGATGCATTTATCGCCAATATAAGATGTAATATTTTGCATGTTGGCGCATTAATTACAAAATGTATTATTTAGCTTACGTAACAGCTGGAATAATACATTTTAATTAAATTCACATCCATGCTTGTTTATTTTTAATATCATTGTCATATGTCAAAATTACATCAACAAAAGCATCCCAAACACTACGTGTTATCATGAAATAGACTTTATTTAGAGGATAGTTTACACCAGAGCAGTAGTAGAGCTCCATGGACCGTCCAAATTTTATTTATATGATATTTTGTATCAATACTTTATGTTACTACGCTATAGTACTACTTTTAGCAAAATAAATATATTTTGCGCACCATGATAGATATGCTAGAACACCCAATGTATGTTACACACCAATGCATGCAAAAATATGACAACCAATGCTTATATTTACATTTTACATTTTAATAGTCATTATCGCTTTAAAAAAGAAAACAGATAAAAATAAAGTGATAATATTGGTAAAATTAAATTCTGTAAGACTGTAAATATATGCAGGCCTCTGGGGCCTTTTCCGGACATGGCGGTTAGAGTTACCCCCTTGCCATGCTCTCTAAGTTGTAGAACAGTTTACAGCCATGTGCACGCTGTTACAACGCATAGCTCCATGCAGTATGGGAGTACGCTTGGTGGGCCATTAAATATCTTTTTAACCCACCCTCCCATCCCCTTTTGCTTTGCCCACTAGGGTAATATTATTCGCATTGCTTCCTATCTCCATAGTAGTATTACTATAGATAGTTCTTTCCATATAATGTAGGGGGTCAAAGTTTTTTAGACATTTCAACTTTTCAATTTTTCTCTATATGTACAATTAATTTATTTTATTTTTACTGTCAATGGATATTGACTTGTAATAATTTTATGTGTAAATTTTTATTAAATTTGCCCATTCTTTATGTTGGTTGGTTTGCTGTTGTCATTTAGATAGCTTTACACTTAACATTTATATCGTACAAAGCATGAAAATAAAACTTATACGTCTTGCATAGGAAAAAATGTCAGTCGATGGAACAGCCTATGATTTTGCGGGAAACACTGTGTGCCACTGGCTTCCGGTATGTTGTCATGGACGCAATAGATGAAATAGTCTTATCGATAAACCAGATATACAAAGATAAATTCAACCGACTTCAATCCATTTCAAATATTTTAATTAGACATATTGTCATATTTTTATATTTAAGAATTATTTTGCAGTGAATTTTCACACTGACTTGAACCCAGTATATACGTGACCTTTTCAACTTTGATTGTGGTATTAGTACGCCAGAGCCTAACAGCCAATGTTAATATTGGAAAATAACATACATTGGTCTTAGTAGCTACATATTCCGAATTTGCATATTACAGATTTATCTGCACTTGCGGGTAGGTATTGATTGTGACGTCATATGTTTGCGAGCGTAACGTCATACGTTTCGGAGAAAACGACGTGCATTGCGCTCACAAAATAATGACGTAACAATCGATACCCTACCGCAAGGGAGCTAACTCTGTAATATGCAAAGACGGAATAGGTACTATGCAGTGGTAACGTAAATATTGTTTTATATACAGACGAAATTTACGTTTTGCTTATATTTACGGTGGCTGATTTGTGCCATTTCGTCTTTTCGCCCCGAAAAGACGAAAATTAAGAAACCTTAAATTTCGTCTTTTCGCCCCGAAAAGACGAAAAGACGAGATTTTTGAAGGCGAAAAGACGAAAATTAAAGGCGCTAATTAGCGTGCTTCACTTTCGTCTTTTCGTGTTTGACTTTTCGTCTTTTCGAAATTTAAATTTGTTAATTTTCGTCTTTTCGGGGCGAAAAGACGAAAAGACGAGAATTAAGATATTTAATGTTGGTCTTTTCGGGGCGAAAAGACGAAAAGACGAAATGGCATAAATCAGCCACCGTATATATTTCTATTAATGAAAGTTATGTGATAAAGGCTCGTGGCATATCAAATTATTGATCTCGTTGATAAATTTCATATCACATAGTCACTCATGTAAGATTCTCTATATATATCATCATCATAGTTGACTTTCTGTATCTGAAATATCGAGGATTAAATTTAGCCATTTCTAATTCAGTTTTATTTAAAGTTACATATGGAAAGATTGCCATTGCCATGTATACACACAACCGCGACATTGATTAAAGGTAAACCTTTCTTCCTCACTTCCTCATGAAAACAATTGCTGTGTCTAGGATAGAGTTTGTATATGCAGTAAGCGTGCCTACATGTACTACTGAATAACGTATGTGATATTTTGTACATAAAGGTATATTCCTCTAAGTAATCGATGCTTTGTAATATGTAAAACCAGCACACCTGTGATTTATATAATTTCCATGACTGATATCTTTGTCATTGGGGATGTCACTCCATTTGTTGAAGGCAACCAGGTATTCCGACCTTTTCTGCATGCTCCACAACAACGAGCGCAAAGTCAGCTAGTCAGTTTTCATTATCTGGAGAACTGGGCACATAACGGACAAGGGTGCCATCATTTGTTAATGTGCAGTTATATGCTTAACTTTGACCAAACGACAGCAGCAATACCTTTCGACTTGAGACATCTTCCCTTTGGCTCGATTTAGTTATAACTGCCTGACAGAGATCTAGGGTTCGAGTGGAACCGGAGACAGATATTAAAATGTTCGCTAATCATGTGGTGTATTACATGACTTTGTACAAGTTAAATATTAATCAAACTGCATACTTTGACGGGGACACAATGGAAATGAAATGAGCAAAGAGAAAGCATGTCGTCGAAACCATTGTGCTTAAATGACCCTCAATTTACCTGTTTCACATACGTTATCTTCTAAGGGTGCATGGTGCTTGTTTATGCATGCACTTACTGTGATGGATATTATCATATATTACCTTGTAGTTTCTACCTCAGGCTCTCGTGGCTCAATAGAACGGTGTACTTATTGTGAAGGGAAACTTCCTCTCCCTGGAACAACACACCCCTGGTTACAAGAAAATCGGACGCTATTACATACATCAGAAAGGCAACCAAAATGTACTTTGTGCAAATAACTGCTTTGGATATCACAGCTTGTTTGCCTTCCTCTCATACATGATTCATATCTTATGTACGTGGTGATATTGCCGGAAAACCATATAAATCTCGGTATAACTCCTTTGCATTATTATTATTCGTTCTTCGTAGTGCACATTGACAATGCAAACAACTGTCGCGATGTAAATAATCGATATGACTGTTTATATTCTGGACGATGCATCAAGAAAGTGTGCATATTCTGGACCTCCTTTGTTTGTAGTTACGAAAAGTCTTACATCGTTACAACAATCATTAAATGGTAGGCCTATTCATCTACATTGTTGAACTTTCAGATATATTTTTTGCTTTTATCCACTTATATCAGGGAAAAGCAATATTATTGTTATATGTTATATATGTCCAGAAAACATTTTAATTGTCCGCAAGTTGTAGTTTTAGCTCACCTAGCCCGAAGTGCCTATTGTCATTGGTGGCGTCCGACATCTATCTGTTCGTCAATATTTTCTTTGAATCGCTACTGTCATAAAGGATTTCAACATAGTTTGGACAGAGACATCCTGGGAATGATGATAGCAAAACTTGATGTCATAAATGGTGACTCTGACTCCCCTTGGGCCGAAGAAGCGGAGCCCAATGAGCGCTACTAATAATTAATTACTTAATGGATTTACAGTAAATATGTCTGAATCAAAAGAATAATAAAAACACATCAAATTTAAACAAGAGGCCCAGAGGGCCTGTATCGCTCACCTGGTTTGTAATGCCTAGTAAGGTTCATTGTTTCTTT
Source organism: Argopecten irradians irradians (assembly GCA_004382745.1). Taxonomy (NCBI): domain Eukaryota; kingdom Metazoa; phylum Mollusca; class Bivalvia; order Pectinida; family Pectinidae; genus Argopecten; species Argopecten irradians. The sequence goes on along the minus strand of SAYR01021398.1, from coordinate 724,673 downwards.
TCTGAAGGAATTTGAATATTTACCTCTAATTCCCCTATTGGGCCCACTCTTTCTGCTCAAGGGGGTCAGAGCCAAAAATTATAGGAATTCTGTTAACCCCAAGGATGTTTCTGGGCCAAATTTGGTTAAACTCCAAGCAGAATTCTAAGACTAGTAGCGATTTATAGGATTTACCTAAATTTCCCTATTGGGCCCCGCCCCTCCTGCCCCCAGGGGGTCAGAGCCAAAATTTATACAAGTTCTATTCTCCTTCCCCCAAGGATGTTTCTGGCCAAATTTGGTTTCAATCCATGCAGAACTCTAGGACAAGTAGCGATTTATAGGATTTACCTCAATTTCCCCTATTGGGCCCCGCCCCTCCTGTCCCCGGGGGGTCAGAGCAAAAATTTATACAAGTTCTGTTCCCCTCCCCCCAAGGATGTTTCTGGCCAAATTTGGTTAAAATCCATGCAGAACTCTATGACTAGTAGCGATTTAAAGGAAATGTTGACGGACAGACGGACGACGGACGGACGGACGGACGGACGGACGACGGACGACGGACGACGGACGCCGCGCCATGACATAAGCTCACCGGCCCTTTGGGCCAGGTGAGCTAAAAAAAAAAGCCCAAAATATTGAAGTATTCGTTTCGCGAAACCTCATATGAAATGGACGCTCATGCAAGTTTTATGTTTATACTACCATTTATTTTTAATGATATATGTTTTATATGACTATATTCACCAGGGTTCTGACCAACGCCTGTGATGCCATGCCCGTCGTGGGAACGAGCAACACAATGGTTGCTCACGTCACAGGGCGTCCTCAAGGACAAGTTCAAGGACGACGGCTACAGGGCCCAGCTAAAGGAGCTGCTACGTCTCTCCTGGCCAATGGTAGGACAGTTCGTCCTCTCTTGGTATTTGTATTGGGACGTACAAAAAATGTCGTTTTCTGTATTGCTACTATTGATACTAATTTCTGCAATTTTAAAGACCACCTTGGATTATCTCCCGATCTCATTTCTGTCTTGAATATTAAAAAAAAAGTTTTATTTCGTTTCTGAAACCTATATCAACTATATCCATATTCAAATATTCTTAGGAAAGCCTATACCGATAGTGACAGTACAACATTGTGTAAGCTCGATTAGGTCTCGATGTAGATTGATAAAACACACTCTCCCAACTTTTCTTACTATTAGCTATATGTTCAGATCTTGTGTCGATTACATGGATTTTATGTAACTACGGTGGCTGATTTGTGCCATTTTGTCTTTTCGTCTTTTCGCCCCGAAAAGACGAAAATTAAGAAACCTTAATTTCGTCTTTTCGTCTTTTCGCCCCGAAAAGACGAAATTTAACAAATTTAAATTTCGTCTTTTCGGGCGAAAAGACGAAAATTGACGAACCTAATTTTCTTCTTTTCGTCTTTTCGTATAAATCAGCCACCGTAGGTAACGGTTTTGTCGATTTTTTTTAACAATGAGTAGTTCTAGTCATTGAGATTCAGAGATACAAACAAAACAAAATTCGTTACCACCTTACTCCTCACGCCACGTTCCTCTAAAGGTTGTTTTGTTTTGCTTTACTTTGGTATTTCGCAATTTAAAAGTTTGATCCTGTTGCTATGTAGATATCTCTGATTATAATACAAAAAATGTCGTTAGGTTTTCAGTGCAATTAGCTAAAAAAAATGCACAATAGTAAAACTACCCTTTGCCAATCTCACAATACGTGGTTAAGATACATGTAACCTTGGTTAAATAGAGAGACGTTATACTTTACACAACGTGAATTAAGGATGTAGTCTCATGATAAGGGAGATAGATCATGATTTTTTCATGCAGTCGCTTAAGTTATGACAGTGTCCCAAGCTCTTCAAGCATTTGAATGACCGCGATTTGATTAATATCCCCTTTTCATCTTATTAGTTTTAAAAAGAACAATACTAATTATCCAATTAACCTTATATTGCTATTTTATGATATATCTATATTGATTAAACATTGTTATTCATTTTTAAAACTATTGACATCTAGATTATATTGTAACAGGAAAACCTACAGTGAATGTATATATAATAAGGGAGATAACTCTATTGTTATTAACGTCCTTTCCTTCCTTTGGTATTAATTACCAATTGAACCTCCTTTTTAAACTTATAACGCTCACCATTTTGTGTATTTTGGTAAAAAATATCTTGATTCGATAATTTCATTTGTAATGATTATAGTTTTTTCTGGCAGGTGGTGACCTATCTCTCTATCTACTCCATGTCTTGTGTCAGTATTGCCTTCTGTGGACAGTTCAGCAAGGAGGCTCTGGACGGGGCATCTCTGTCCACCACGGTAAATATAACCTATCTCTCTATCTACTCCATGTCCTATGTCAGTATTGCTTTTTGTGGACAGTTCAGCAAAGAGGCTCTGGACGGGGCATCTCTGTCCACCACGGTAAATATAACATACTCCATGTCCTGTGTCAGTATTGCCTTCTGTGGACAGTTCAGTAAGAAGGCTCTGGACGGGGCTCTCTGTCCACGTCAGTAAATAAAACTAATCTTTCTATCTACTCATCCTGTGTCAGTATTGTCTTCTGTGGACAGTTCAGCAAGGAGGCTCTGGACGGGGCATCTCTGTCCACCACGATAAATATAACCTATCTCTCTATCTACTCCATATGCTGTGTCAGTATTGTCTTCTGTGGACAGTTCAGCAAGGAGGCTCTGGACGGGCATCTCTGTCCACCACGGTAAATATAACCTATCTCTCTATCTACTCCATGTCCTGTGTCAGTATTGCCTTTTGTGGACAGTTCAGTAAGAAGGCTCTGGACGGGGCATCTTTGTCCACCACGGTAAATATAACATATCGCTCTATCTACTCCATGTCTTGTGTCAGTATTGCCTTCTATGGACAGTTCAGCAAGGAGGCTCTGGACGGGGCATCTCTGTCCACCACGGTAAATATAACCTACTCAATGTCCTCTGTCCACCACGATAAATATAACCTATTTCTCTATCTACTCCATATCCTGTGTCAGTATTGCCTTCTGTGGACAGTTCAGTAAGAAGGGTCTGGACGGGCATCTCTGTCCACCACGGTAAATATAACCTACTCAATGTCCTCTGTCCACCACGATAAATATAACCTATTTCTCTATCTACTCCATATCCTGTGTCAGTATTGCCTTTTGTGGACAGTTCAGCAAAGAGGCTCTGGGCGGGCATCTCTGTCCACCACGGTAAATATATCCTACTCAATGTCCTCTGTCCACCACGATAAATATAACCTATTTCTCTATCTACTCCATATCCTGTGTCAGTATTGCCTTTTTTGGACAGTTCAGTAAGAAGGGTCTGGACGGGGCATGTTTGTCCACCACGGTAAATATATCCTACTCAATGTCCCGTGTCACTAATGCCTACTGTGGACAGTTCAGTAAGAAGGGTCTGGACGGGGCATCTTTGTCCACCACGGTAAATATAACCTACTCAATGTCCTGTGTCACTATTGCCTTCAGTGGACAATTCAGTAAGAAGGGTCTGGACGGGGCATCTTTGTCCACCACGGTAAATATATCCTACTCAATGTCCTGTGTCAGTATTGCCTTCTGTGGACAGTTCAGTAAGAAGGGTCTGGACGGGACATCTTTGTCCACCACGGTAAATATATCCTACTCAATGTCCTGTGTCACTATTGCCTTCTGTGGACAGTTCAGTAAGAAGGGTCTGGACGGGGCATCTTTGTCCACCACGGTAAATATATCCTTCTTAATGTCCTGTGTCAGTATTGCCTTCTGTGGACAGTTCAGTAAGAAGGGTCTGGACGGGGCATCTCTGTCCACCACGGTAAATATAACCTACTCAATGTCCTCTGTCCACCACGATAAATATAACCTACCTCTCTATCTACTCCATATCCTGTGTCAGTATTGTCTTCTGTGGACAGTTCAGCAAGGAGGCTCTGGGCGGGGCATCTCTGTCCACCACGGTAAATATAACCTATATCTCTATCTACTCCATGTCCTTTGTCAGTATTGCCTTTTGTGGACAGTTCAGTAAGAAGGCTCTGGACGGGGCATCTTTGTCCACCACGGTAAATATATCCTACTCAATGTCCTGTGTCAGTATTGCCTTCTGTGGACAGTTCAGTAAGAAGAGTCTGGACGGGGCATCTCTGTCCACCACGGTAAATATAACCTACTCAATGTCCTGTGTCACTATTGCCTACTGTGGACAGTTCAGTAAGAAGGGTCTGGACGGGGCATCTTTGTCCACCACGGTAAATATTACCTATAACCAAACTATGCTATAGGATATTCGATAACATCATACAATTGGTGAAGTAATCATTCCGTATAATGCAATTATCGTTTCATGAACTCTGATTTGGACTAGCGGAAGGAAACAACGGACGTTAACATTGAAATCAAACACGAAAGTGGAGTGACACTAGAAAAGGGAAAAGAAAACAAAAAAATTGATAAGAATGAATAATAAATATTGAAGTAGATGACAGTAAATGACAATTGTCGGGAGATATTTTGGCATTGATTCTCGAAAAAAATATGTCTGCCAAGTGAAATTATTTTATAACATTATATACAAATGTAGAATGATACAGTTGTGAGCCCTATACAGATATTTTAATAGTTCTCTGACCGCAGCAAAAAAGTTGTATCACTCATTTCCATGACTGAGTTATGTTATGTGGGTATTTGTTTTATTTTGTAGAACGTAAAACACTAAGCTAGGCATTTTAAAGCACATTGTAATGGCCTAGTGTTTTATTATTAACGGTTGTGTAGATTTTGAGGACGTGTCAGTTCAAGAATAACTTTTGAATTAAATGTTAAAATACTCTAGTATACCAGGACAAATTCTTAATTTTCCATAGAAAATCATTACATATTTTAAGGAATGCTCCATAACTTGAGACTTTTTTCTTGGCTTATGTAATGTTTTACTATAGAGAAAATTATGTTATGGAATTGCTTAAAGTTAAGAAATGTTGGTGTAATTTGGCTATGCTGTTTATGGCGCTCTCTTTCCAGATAACCAATGTACTTGGGACTTCTGTCATGGTTGGATTGTCGTCTGCATTCGACACACTGTTTCCCCAGGTAATCATCATTTAATATGTGTTTGGTTAGGATTATAAACACTGTTTCCCCAGGTAATCATCATTTAATATGTGTTTGGTTAGGATTACAAACACTGTTTCCCCAGGTAATCATCATTTAATAGATGTCTGGTTAGGATTACAGTGAAACATAAAAAAAAACAAGGAAAAACGACTGTGATCATGAGATATCATTCTATTTTCCTGTTATCTAGCTTCTCAATAACATGTACCCAGATTCATTTTATTTATTAATATCCCAGCGGTTATCTCAATTTGACTATTTGGATTTACAATAACTGCTTTCAATGGCGGTCGATTATTTTGGAAATTCCGATCCATCGATGACTATTTTATATTACTGAAAACAACCCAGGATATATATGTTTTAAAGATAGACATTTGTTTCTTGTAGACATATGGAAGTGGGAACCAGTTCGGCGTAGGGGTCATTCTACAGAGAGGTTGGTACTAATAAGAATTGTTCTATGTCAAATACAATATAGACGACTACCAATACTGAGTATCAATCAAATACACATAACTACCATAGAAAATATTGAAACGATAAAAGAATAGTTGGTGAAGTTGGTATAACCATTTTTTCACCATTTAGTAAACCTTGTTGTATAAGTATATCGAACATGGTAGTCCATCTTAGCCGTCATTTGTTGTAATTCTTAATTCCAAAGTTGGCGGGAATATTGGTTTTAATTTGTATCTTTTTCCGCCAGAAATTTGTCAGACACATTTCTCAAACACTATTGCATGATACATTTGAAATTTTGCACGAATGTTCACCATGGTAAGGAAATGTGGGCGCGACGCGAGTAATTTCCAAATCGCCGACTACAATGGCTGCCAGAGCCGATTCATTCTCACTTAGCCAACATTCTGAAATTTACCTGTATTACCTGGCCAACATGTCAAGTTTTACACCTGAGTGAGTTTCAGCTATAGTCTGTTCTTACTTTCTATGATATGAAATATTCATAAAATAGACAAGTTGAAGATTAAAATGGATTTGTGTAGGAAAGTTTTAGTTTTAAAAGTTACATTTTCAGGTAAAAAAAACAAAACTTTTTTTTCAAATTATCAATAACGGAACCTTCATTTCAAGATGGTAACTCACTACTTTGTTTTACAAAATGATCCATTTAGAAAAGAAAACAAATAAAATGTATGATTTCCAATTTTAATTCTAAAAATAGTGTCTTCTGATAATTATAATAATGCTTAATAGCCTTTCTGTAGAACTGGTACATATAATTAGATGGTATTTGCATTAATTACTATAATGCTGTTTCATCATCGTTAATTAGGCTTTTTGAGCGATAATGGTACATATTTTCCTAATATATGAGATACATGTAAGTGTTGTTATAATTAATTAATCGAAATAGTTAGCAGTGTTTTGAATTATGGATGTGAAATATGGGGATTTCATAAAGCTCCTGACATTGAAAATGTACAAAGCAGTTTCTTTAAAAGAGTACTTGGTGCGAAGAAAAACATTACTAATGCTATGGTAAATATTGAACTTAAAAGAATTTCTTTATCTATTATCAGGAAAATTAGAAATCGAAGAAAATAATCATAGCTGGATTTTTCAGTCTAGATTGGGATTAAACAATTGTGGTTTGGGCTATATATATGATTTGGAATCGTTTCTTAAATCTGATTCTAATCGATTTAAACTCAAATTAGAAGATCTTTTTAGACAGGAATGTATACGTTTGATAAATGATTCCTCTAAAGGAAATTCATACAAACATACTATTTTTGTCAACCTTATTCAAATAATATTCTAGACATTAAAGTTAAGAGAAACATATCTAAATTCCGATTATCTGCACATGATTTGAATATATAGAGGGGAAGATACAGGAATATACCTGATTATGTTCATTTTGTAATGATGATATTGAAGATGAATTCCATTTCGTTATAAAATGTAAGGTGTATGAAGTTTAAATTTTATAAAACCATATTATGTAAGAAATCCTAGCTTGTTAAAGTAAATTCAATTATTAAATACACAAAATGTAAAGGAATTAAATAATTTGGGTAAATATATTTCTTTTGCTTTAGAAAGAAGAAAATTGCTGTCAGGTTAAGACCAACAATTGTTACTGTCTCTCTCTCTCTATTCTACAAAAGATGTAGAATTTAATGGGTTTTTTTTTTATTTTATTTTATCTCATTTACTACATTTGCAGTAAAGAACTGTACATATATTAAAATATGCACTGTGAAAAATGTGATGACAAATATTTCTAGTGCTGCTTGCTGATGAACTTAGGTGGAAATAATTTTAAAATAGTAGCTATATTCTCACTATATAGTTACTTTTAATATCCATCTGGTTTATATTTATTTGTAAATTAAATAACTAAAAAAATAGTAGCTATGTTCAAAATGTCATTACTTTTTGTCCATTCTAATTTATATTCATTAAAAACGAATACTTAAATATCCAGCGTTTTTTTTCTCTTAACATAAAGTACAAACCCGTAAAAGTTGTAAGTTTTATGAAACAGTCTATAACCTTACCTGTAATTATCTGCTATTGTTCTATCTTTCACACCTAGTCTCACCTGGCCAACAAAATACCTTACCTGTATACCTCAAAATTCAGAATGTTGGCTAAGTGAGAAGACACCATTTTAAATTATACCAGGGCGGTATAACACCATATGAACCGAAACTGAGGTCCTTATTTTTTATACTAGATATTATTTTCTTTGGCAAGTATCAAAGCATTCTCTAATGTGCATGTTACTTACAAGAAAAAAACATCGACCATAGGACACCACCCTGAAGATCTCAATGTTTGCGTAATGTAACTTGAGTTGTTTTTATTGACTTTGCACTCGGACCATATTAACACAGGTCAATTATACTTGGATGTATCATAATTAGCCAAGCCTCTCTTAACCACAAATTGATCGCTTTGAGAAAGATTATTATATGATTATGATATTCATTTCGTAAAATGAACACATGTTTTATGTATTAGGAATTTCTAGACCCAGAAATACTAATTGTGTACTTTTCTTTTGCAAGAGTTCCATTATATTAAATGTCTACTGGAAGTATCTATGCTACAGCATTTGATTACTATTGTATGAATTACTGTAGTCAAAATGCACAATCAAACTTTCGAGGGTTAAATCTTGCTGTATTACAATAAACAGATTTTATAAATAAGAGTATTAACATTATATACGTTGTGATGCATGCAGATGATCAAAATAGATGAACTGATTACCAGAAAGATGGGGCACAACACCTTATCTGTTCTATAACGCTTTGGACTAAATGAAAGTTTTAATGATTTTTTCTTATCGTTTTAAATCAAATTCTTCATTAGATCTTAAATTAAGGTTATTGTTTGATGTACTGCACACATAACCTATTACAGTAATTAGTAATAATAGATAATATTTCGTCTTATCATCCGTGTTCTCTTCAATTCTTCAAATTGAATAATAAGTTTTAACCGATTAATAACACAATATTTTGTAAAGGAGATTTTACAATATTAAGTTGATATACATGTACATTTGTCCTCTCTGTTACTGTTCATTGTACAAGCATTTTTGTTCTGTGTTCTGACAATATCCTTTGTTTTGTTAATATTCAATTAATTTAATATTATGATTTCCGTTAAGTATAATACATTTCAAAAGAGTTAACAACGGGGAAAAATATAATTTTTTAACAATTTTGAACATCGAATATCTTACAAACACACCAAATATTCACAAGCACTGACTTCAGTTTTCTATATTCAAAGATAGTGGTTATTTCATATGATTTGCGCATGTGTAACAGGAAGGCGACAAGTCGACAACTCGACAACACGACAAGTCGACAACACGACAAGGCGACAACACGAAAAGTCGACAACTCGACAACACGACAAGTCGACATTTTACCGCGACAACACGAGATTCTGTACGCGCTAATTAGCGTGTTTGAAATGTCGACTTGTCGTGTTGTCGACTTGTCGTGTTGTCGTGTTGTCGACTTGTCGCGGTTCGAAAACGCGACAAGTCGACATTTTAACTGTTAAATCTCGGGTTGTCGCAGTTTGAGACCGCGACAACTCGACAAGGCGACAACACGACAAGGCGACAACACAACAACACGAGATGGCCGTAATCAGCCACCATACCAAACACACCCGCACTTCATAACGCAACACAGCGCACACATGAGAGGCCGTCTCAACATGATCCTGCCTGTTAACAGTTAATAATAATAAAAAAGCACGACAAACAAACTAGTTTCTCATGCAATACATCCTTATCATAAAATGAAAAAAATACACACTTCTTGAAATTGAATTTATTTATAAAAAAACAAGAATAACTTTTTATTTAACCGTTATAGTGCCGTAGGGCCGATTTTGGCCGATATTCAATTTCCAGAGTGCCATAGGGCCGATTGGGCCGATATTCTGGTTTCCAGAGTGCCAAAGGGCCGATTTGGCCGATCTCAAAAATACCAGACTCCATTTTGCTTTATTTTGATATTTCCGTATATATGACTGAATTAACGTAAATTACCGTAAAAATCATTTTATGACGTCAAATATGACGTAGCATTACGTCATAACAAAGGACAGACGGCATCTTGATCCAGACATTTCCACCAATTTTAAGCGTATTACTTGTTTTTCATTCAGTTTCATATGCATTACATAGAATAGAGAGACAATTTCATTGATGTTATATCACTATATTGTAATTAATATACTGTACACTATGGTGCTCTTTTATCCTTTATATACTTAGCATTATATTTTATTCTCCTAGTCATCTCTAAAAATAAAATAAAAATAAAAACGAGATAGGACATGTTTACAGGACGACCGGGATCGCACCGAAACATGCGTCTGCTATATAATGATTTTCAAAGCTTTGTTTGCAAACAAAAAGGTATTCTCAGCTTTATTTGGTCACAGTACAACAAACTAATAATTCGCGGCCTTAACACACATATTCTATAGTACATGTACATGTATTATATGGATTCTCCATAGCGTTAACGGCATACATTCCTATACATATGTATATATATACCAGTCAATATTTTGGTAAATAAATATCACATCACGTTTTAGAACTCAAAAAAAATTGACAATATTGCAAGTCCGTGTCATTTTTTGTACATAATTATGTTTGATGAAGTTTGAGGTTATGTACACTACACTTGTATATAACAATAAGAAACAAGTTTAATTGACTGTCCACATACTATGATATCTGACTACAGACCAAAGAAATTTTGACATATAAATGTGAAACTGCCAAACGGTACCGCCGTCATATGAAATATGGTATGTATATTCAGTTCACATTGTCAAGTAGAGACTTCAAGTGTAAGATCTGCAGCGATCTCGTACTTGGAGTGTAAATTAAGAACACTTTAGCATAAAAGGGAGTGAGACTACTGGTTTGCCGGTTGTCAGTATAATGACCGAGGGGATGTGTCTCTGCTGGCATGTTTCAGTGAGATAGCACTATAAATGGACAAGAGATTCCACTATTGCAAAGAGACATAGCACGAATAAAAACTATTAGTTAATATGACATAAAACCTAGTCAAACAACTATAAATTGCGCCCAAAATCATTTGGCAACAAATGGAAATACTTAACAACGCACTTACGGTAAATATATCCTCGGGATTCTTCGTAAGAAGATGCCATTCGTGGAATATAGGAACTCTTTTCTGAAGTCTGTCTGGTCCAGAAAGTTATGTCGAGGATCAGAGGTCCTAGAGATGCGTCTGAAACTGTATATAGAATCGTAAAGGTTATCAACGTTAATCAGCCTAAAAAGCGTAGTGGAGTATAGACACTGGGTTTCCGATGGTACTATCCCCCACAAACGCATTTAACTGTAGTATATGGTCAATGTATTTACATAATTACATATACAAAACAGAATACATGTATTTCCACTGCCTATATCTAAAGCAAAAATATATCCGTTAAAAACTGCACAGAAACTAGTGATCGCCGCTCCAAAAGCATCTATCATTAGCCACATACAATGTATACATTAGTCAGGCAGTCTATATAAAGATGACCTATATACAAATCGGTTGTTATACACAGATGGTCGTTATACACAGGTTGTCATATACGTCGGTTTGACTGCATTATCAAACAAAACGCTATATCCATTCGAGGGCCGTTTCGGTACTTTGCCTAAGCGTGACCTTATTATTAATCAGTTATAGATTATTGTTTTAATCGCAATTAAACTGAATTGAAAACGCCGTGCTAATATTAGGAGATGTATCTTTCCGACTATTTCAAGCATATCTTATCTAAAGCCCGGTCCCACTGGCGTTTAGGAAGATTTGCGAATGTATTGCGCACAAAATTGGCTGATATTCGCTGAACATACGCAATATTCGTAAATCGTTCTTGTATCTGTCGCCCAATACCCGCACACGTCCGCAATTATCCGCAATGGCATGTTTTTCCGTTTCCAGGATTTTTGAACTGCACAAAATTTTGATTGCGGAAATCATTCGCATTAGATACGCTATTCGTACGCAATACACACTCAATACATGCTTACTATATGCGCTGTATATCCGCTGTTATTCGTTGATATCCGCAACTGACTGGGTTTTGCGGCTTTATAGCGAACTGGGACAGTGTGTAAAACGAACGTATAGCGTACCTATCACGTTGACATCACGAATTAAAATAATTTGTGGCGAATGCATATTAAGTTCAGCGTTTGTATTGCGTCTTTTTTGCATTTGATTTGAGAATAATTTGCGAATGTATAACAAACGTGTTGCGTAAACTAAAACTACTTTATAAATATGGCAAGAATCGACATATTTATCTATTTTATCCTGTCCGTCAAGAAGTACAGGTGTAATAATGGGTCATCGGCAATAATACCAATGCAGCGTAACAATGGTATCCAACATCATATTAATCTACTTGTTCAAGTCATGAAATTGTTTCAAAGACAGAAAAGAAAAAGTTGTATGCTTTGATTTGAGTTTGAAACAGACTGGACCTTCTTTGTATCTAGAGGAGGTAGGATGAAAGTTGCAGCTTGCTTATCTTTGTTGCAGTCGTGTTGTTGTGAAAAGCGATACCAAAAGGCCCGAACGCGTTTCTTTTACACTGTAATTCAGATGCCCTACATGCGCAATACAACCGTTCTTTCCGCTAAATCTGCGCAATGCATTATTAATAGATTCGTAATATTTCCGTAACAATCGCGATACTTCCGATTCGTTTCCTCAATATATGCGTTATACTTACCATTCGTAATTGTTTGTTACGTATCCGCATTGTTGAATAATCTTACCGAATGTACACCTCACGGGAGAGCGTCCGTTATTGTATTCGCTTGTACTTGTGAAATATCCGCATTTGTTCGTAATAAAATCGCAGAATGTTATTAATATACCCGTAATTTATACTTGAAAATTTGTTATTTTAAGCCAATTTTGTTGCGGATGACAACGAACGGCCAAAATTTATAAACTAAATTCATCAGTAATGAATCCGCTCTTCAGTGCGCAGAAAGAGAAAACAAAACATGTTTTAGTGGAACCTCTTGTTGATTTATCAAACTGCTGGATATTACCGAAAAAACCGATGTCCAAGATAAATTAAACACGTGTTTGGTCTGAGGCGGCGGGAGCACAGGGGTCCGAGAATAAGTTACAGTTTATATCAATTTGTACCCACCCGAGTGTCTACAGACCATTTTTAGAGGTTTTGAGGTTCTAGATTTAGAAAAAATCAGTGAAGTTCATATTCTACCTGTACACGAGAAGGGAGAAAAACTCCCCGAGACAAAAACATCCACCGCACCAAGTTTTAGCGGCTAAGTATCATTTGTCGAGTGGGTATTATCACAATTCAATTCAATTCCACTTTATTAGCACTTTTACTATTACACATGTAATTCGATAGCTAAACAAATAACAACAACATGAACACCAAAAACTTACAATAAGTGCCAAAATGTTACTACCATTGGAAAGAGGAGTGATAATTTTCCATTCAAGATCATCCTTCATAACTAAAGTGCGTCACTAAGATGACACCATACTCGATACTTCAGGGGTTCCGAACACTTACGATCTTTATCCACCCCTGGACTATCCCATAGTAAAGTTGGAGGAAGCTCAGCGGAAAAGATCTGAACCAATCACAGGCGTGCAAATATTTCCTTTGAAGACTACAGAGTGAGCGACGCCCAACATCAAAGCCACACAGTCAACCACAGTGTACCGTTACACGGCTCTTTTGATGTACATCAAACGACTAAATTACCTGTTTTATTCTGTTGCCTCCAATTTTACTATCAGACAGTCCAGGGGTGTTAGACGTTCATGAATTACCCCTCGGGTTGTGATTTCGTTGTCACACTCTCTAGGTAGAGAAAGATTCTATTAATCACAACCAACGCGGTCACATTAAAATGGCAACGGGCATACAGTCGTCCCCATTCCCTTTATGCTGACCAGACACTGCGACATTTTAGAGTAATGTAAGGCTCGGCCAGGGGATGTATTCCCCAAATGGGCGAGAGTTCAACTCTGACAAAAGTTAGGCAGCGATGTTGGGAAGAAAAAGAAAAGATATCAAAATTTAGTCGCCTTTTACGATAATGAAGGGACAGCAGGTACATTTATTATGCCCTACACACACACAACTGGACAAACTTTCATGAAAGATATTCAATTATTATTTAATATAGAATGGATACCTTTGTTTCGTAACCAATTTGAATATAATTGAGAAGCACAAAGATGTTATGAGGCGATAAAACATTGAACCATCAAAATGTAACTAAAACAGATGCTTCAGTACTTCGACGCAACCATTTCTTTACCCATTTTAATGTACAATATATTTGACAACGATATCAGTAGAAAGATATATCAACTGCAAATGGAGTCCAAAATGACAACATTCTAATATAATTAACATGAAAAATCTTGAGTTGAACATCTTTTTGATAAAGGGAGTGAAAGGACTGGTTTGTCCGTTGTAATTATAATGTGACAGGATGGGGCGTTTTGGTATCCCATGCAATATAATAACATTTACCATATTGAGGCTGGGGTTTTAGTTTAACGTCCTATTAACAGCCAGGATCATGAAGATAGGAAACACACACAAGTCTTCATATTATTGTATGTAAATGGATGTGGGTATCAATTTATTCTTAAAGGGACAATTCAGTCTAAGATAACATTAAAATTTGTATATATATCAGATAAAACCAGTTCTAATGGAAATTAGATCAGTCGGTTTTACTGTGATATGCCTGAAAAACCCATGGTGGTGACATGTGTGTGAAATGTTCAAACTTGCTCGCTGTCCGCCATTACACATTGTGGTCGAAGTATTGTATGCCGAACACTGTCCCTTGCTCGTAAAGTTATGCAACTTTTGGCTAGAACTGCTCAAATCGCTCTAACAGTAGTGTGTTTACCTTATTAGGTGAATTGTCTTGCCTAAAAATCATTTTATCACCTTCTCAGTGGTTATGTAGTTCATTTGTTTAACGTGCGTGACTTTGGCTCGGGTATGGGTACAGAGTCAATATTGTACCTGCTTAATCGTATTGATCAACAATTTAATATTTCAACGATATTAATTAAAATACTTAACATTGTCGTGGAATTTGTCAATGTTTTACGTTATATGTTTCATAAGAAATGTAGAACAATACATTTATACTATATTTTGCTTCTTGGTTATGTGAAAGAATTTGCCTGAGTGCATTGTCTCTTTAAAGATGCTCCACCGCTGACAAATGGTATTTTTTTCACTATCAAAACAGGAGCAGACAATTTCGTATTTTTCTTCAGTTACAAAAGTTACATGCTTTACATCATTACTACCATTGAAAAGTTTGAGCTTTTAATTTTACTTCAAGTTAAAAATATGAAAAATAATTAATTGCATCCCGAAAAAATTCCGTGGCACTATATCATATATAGAATGAAGTACTGATTGCGCTTGCGCCAAAGGCAAGACAAATTATTTAATATTATTTTTTGTGTTAATCAGATATATGTATACGCGATTAAACACCAATTATTGTTCAAATGATGAATGTCATTTATGCACTGTCGGCGGTGGAGCATCTTTAAATAATTCAATTTTGCTTGTTTCGAGCATTTTCATTGGCTTATAAATATTTTATCAGCTCATAAATGAAAACAATGTCGTCGCCGTTTGTTACGTTCCTTCTGATTGGCTGAGATGACGGAGTAATGATAATATAGCCAAAAGAGTCCCAAAATGAATTTTGAATATAGAAGAGATTATCTTTAGTAAATTGAAATATAAGGAATAATTTGAATAGATTTGTTATATAATGGAGATATAACATCTATTCAAGTTAATCCTTAATTAACATTAATCAAAATAAGTGTTAGGGTTCGGTTATAAGACAAGATAGTTGTCCTTGTTTCTGTTATTCGGGATTATTAAAACTTTTGTCACTACCAAAACAGTATAAACTAGTGTTTAAAACAAAGGGCTTGGTTTTATAAAATGTCGGTAAAATGATTATATCAATTTTTTTTTTCTGAAAGTATCGTAAATTCATAAATGCATTATCAACGACTTCTCTTGGCCTTTAAATTATATTATAACAAGTTGCAGTGACTTAGTCACTTGACAGTTTTTTAAAATAAAGTGTTTGATATTGCATAAATATAAACATGTGTCAAATTGCAATAGATGTAATCCCTTTTAGCATTTAAATTGGTATTTATTGTATGTCTAGCTGTTTGAGAAAGAAGTACTTAACTAACTTATTTCAAAATATAATACCTTATAGTGATTGCATAGGGCAAGGAATATTGATATGATGCTTGTATGCTTCCTATATGCTAATATTAGTTTATATTGTTCGTAAATCTTGGTTGCTGTAATTCCGGCCGCCGCACCGCTGTTTTTTGGCCTGTAGGTAGGGCATTATAATTGTACCGTCTGCCTTCTATTGCATGATATCTTAAAATGCGACTAAATTTAGGATATTTTCTTTCTCATCTTCCTAACTGCTTTTCTCTTTCTTTACGTCTCTCTTAACATCACCTTTGCGCAGTTGAGCGCTCGCCATTGTGGGGAAGCTCTGGCTACTATTCCATAACCCAGGATAAAATAGAAAAGATATCCTAACTTTAGTCGAATTTTACGACCATGTACAGGTACACTTCTGATATTCTAACTGCAGGACATTCGTATACAGTTTGTGTGATGTAGTAAATATTTTTTTCACGAATGATCGTCCTTAAATATGATATTCTGTTTAACGTTACGCAATATAAGTAATATTGTTCATTTTTCGACAAAATAATGACGTAAAATAACTGATTCTGAAAATAAGTTTTTGTCGGATTTTAGTTTCTATCAAAGAATATGTATCTATCTTGCAAAATTAAGAAAGAAAACTTATCTTTTGTAATTACGTTACAGTTAAACTCTAATTTATTTGACTAATACCGTTTTTGAGAACGTTCATGGCGGCCATTTTGAATATTTTCAATTCCCCAAAGATGCCGAGGTGGCATCATTCGGATTCTGATTAAGCACATCCTACTGCAACATAATCAGCAAAAACATTTTATGCGAACTATATTTTTGGGTTTTCTGGTTGGCACCTGGACTATAGACTTATCATACCACCGTAAGAATACAATCGTCATCAAAGCCTTTTAACTCCTGGTTACACTATCGCCCTGTTTTGCTACCCTGGTTTGTTGTATCAGTTCGTCGGAACTATTATGATATTAAAATTAATGTAACTTTAGTCAAATAAATCAACAGATTTTGTCACGAATTTGTCATACAAATGTTACTATGGAAACAATGAGTTACGACAAAGCATTGGGTGTTATACACCAGCATCAGTAGGAATAAGAAAGGGTATGGTGCTGGTAAGTAATTTAATTTCCTTTTTTAATTGAAAAAAACTAATGTCACTATATTTTAATTTCAATGATTGATAAAATGTTTGCAAACTCTATTGTGACGTCACGATAACATTGGGTTTTCCCAACGTTTTTGGATTTTTTCTTCAAAGAAGTATGAAGGCAAAGATTAGAAAATCGGGGATATTATCGAAAGCAGATCTGTTCATTTATTTTACTTCAGACATTCACTGTATATTTTCATGTGTGTTTTTCTAGAAAGAATGGATCTTTTAAACCCAAGAGAAACATGTGTATAACACTGACTTACTTTAAGCTTCGTTACTGTCTTCGAACAACAAAACGAATGTGTAAAGAATACTTACCTTTCTATCCATATACCTAATGCCATGCAATGCATCTGTTCTACTTCTGGCTTCAGAGAATCTTCTATCAATCTGTCATTACACATTATAGTAAACATAATGATTGATTTTATATATCTGCAATGCGTGAAAGAAATTTAACCATATATATATATATTTATTTAAGATGTTGGTGGTTTAAATGGATTTGTGCAGTTTTAGTGCAAAATGTTGCAGACATCATAAAATATTAAAATTTGGAGTCTGAAGAATCTTCAATGCAAGACTAAAATGAAGTGGTTGTAAAATCGCAAGAGGAGAAAATATAAAAAAAAAACATTAGTAACAGTATAATCATCACCATCCGCAATGGGAAAGTGTGCATAATCTCTCCCTATCACTGTCTAATGTGATCCTTATGTAGACTGTTACATCGAGCAAAGCTGACCTGTTACCATGGAATTTTCACTGGTGTTTTAAAAGTGACTGAATCGAACAATAAACAGAATATGTACATTAGGTTGGAGGGGTGGGTATTAAAATGAAACGGTGAATATTTTACTGGCTCATTTTTCATTGTTTGGGGTTTGTAAGCAGGACGTAATTAAAACTCAGAACTAAATTGCATGGTTTCTCGTCACTTGTGAAGTAATACGCCCTCGATACTCTCGGATAAAATATGTCTCCTCACCATGCAATAAGCATGTGGTTTTTATGTCCTTTTACAGTTGAGTAAGTTTCGTTAAGTTGAATGACATGCCTAGATATTCACCAGCCATAATGCTATTAGAAATTTAAGTTCTTCTTATAAGTATTCGTATAATATGTAGTAAAGAAATTGTGCCCGTTGTAGAGAGCAACCAACTAAATGATTTTACATAGACCACAGTGTTAAACTTTGTTAAAGTTTTGTACTGTATTATTAAAACAAAGAAATATTAGTTAGGTATTGTGTTCTATAGTTAAAGTCTAGGTTCTCATATAACATTAGATAGAAAAAAAAGTTTGGGTCCTTCTGCTCAAACTCCAACCAGGGCAGCTTTATTGAAATCAGGCGCATTTTGCACTAAAATATCCGGAAATTATAATGTTTTTACCTATTCATTATCAAAATTGATATTTTGAACCTAAATCTCAATATGAATTTCCAAATTGATATTATGGTTATCTAGGAATAATTACCTGTCAGAAAACATTTTTACTTTTGAAATTCATAATTAGCCAGCCAATCAGCGGCCGGGTTAAAATTTTATCCTGGGCTCAATCTTGTATACACAGGGGCCATTTCGTGAGAAAGACATTCCATTTTCAAATTATAATTATTCCAGGGGGGGTATATACACCAATATGAAACCGAAACTGGAGGTCCTTAATTTTTTTATACTAGATATATATATTTCTTTGGCAAGTATCAAGCATTCTCTAATGTGGGCATGTTACTGTACAAAAAAAAACAATATCGACCATAGGTAACGACCGACTGAAGATCTCAATGTTTAGCGTAATGTAACTTGAGTTGTTTTTATTGATTTTGCACTCGGACGCATATTAACACAGGTCAATTAATACTGGATGGATTTCATCATAATTAGCAAGCCTCTCTTAACCACAAATTGATCGCTTTGAGAAAGGATTATTATATGATTATGATTTCATTTTCGTAAAAAATGAACACATGTTTTTTGTATTAGTGAATTTCTAGACCAGAAGTACTAATTATTGTATACTTTCTTATTGCAAGAAGTTCCCATTTATATTTAATGTCTAACTGGAAGTATTATGCATACAATGCATTTGATTTACTATTGTGTTGAATTACTGTGTAGAATAATGCACAATCAGACTTTTCGAGGGTAAATCTGCTGTATTAACATAACACAGATTTTATAATAAGAGTTATTACATTATATGCGTTTGGGATGCATGCGCAGATGATCAAAATAGATGAACTAGATTACCGAAGAAAGGATAGGGCACAACACCGTTATTGTATTCTATAACGCTTTGGATAAATGAAAGTTATAAATGATTTTTTATCTTATCGTTTTAAAAATCAAAATTCTTTCATTAGATCTTAAATTTAGGTTTATTGTTTGGAAATGTACTGCACACATAACCTATGTACAGTAATTAGTGATTTAATGAGTAATATTTCGTCTATCATGCCTGTTTCTTCAATTCTTCAAATTGAATAATAAGTTTTAAACCGGGATAATAAACAACCAATTTTTGTAAAGGAGATTTTACAATATTAAAGTTGGATAATACTCATGTACATTTTGTCCTCTCTGTTACTGTCAATTGTCAAGCATTTTTTGTTTCTGTGTTTCTGAACATATCTTTATGGTTTTGTTAATATTGCAATTAATTATAATATTATGATTTCCGTTAGTATAATACATTTTCAAAGAGTTACAAGGGGAAAAATATAAATTTTTTAAACATTTTTGAACATCTGAATAATCTTAAAAACACCAAATTTCAGCATCAAATGCACTGCCTCAGTTTTCTAATATTCCAAAGATTAGTGGTTATTTATATGAAATTTGCGGCTATGTGTAATCGGAGGCGACAGTCGAGCATCGACAACACGACAAGTTCCAACGACAAAACGACAAGGCGACAAACACGAAAAGTCGACAACTCGACAACACGACAAGGTCGACATTTTACCGGCGACAACACGAGATTCTGTACGCGCTAATTAGCGTGTTTGAAATGTCGACTTGTCGTGTTGTCGACTTGTCGTGTTGTCGTGTTGCGACTTTGTCGCGTTCGAAAACGCGACAAGTCGACATTTTAACTGGTTAAATCTCGGGGTTGTCCGAGTTTGAGACGCGCGACAACTCGACAAGGCGACAAACACGACAAGGCGACAACACAAACAACACGAGAATGGCCGTAATCAGCCACCATACCAACACACCCGCACTTCATAACGCAACACAGCGCAACACATGAAGGCCGTCTCAACATGATCCTGCCTGTTAAACAGTTAATAATAATAAAAAGCACGACAAACAAACTAGTTTCTCATGCAATACATCCTTATCATAAAATGAAAAAAATACACACTTCTTGAAATTGAATTTATTTATAAAAAAACAAGAATAACTTTTTATTTAACCGGTTATAGTGCCGTAGGGCCGATTTTGGCCGATATTCAATTTCCAGAGTGCCATAGGGCCGATTGGGCCGATAATTCTGGTTCCAGAGTCCAAAGGGCCGATTTGGGCCGATCTCAAAAATACCAGACTCCATTTTGCTTTTTATTTTGATATTTCCGTATATATGACTGAATTAACGTAAATTTCCGTAAAAAATCATTTTATGACGTCAAATATGACACGTAGCATTACGTCATAACAAAGGCAGACGGCATCTTGATCAGACATTTCCACATTTATAAGCGTATTACTTGTTTTTCATTCAGTTTCATATGCATTACATAGAATAGAGAGACAATTTCATTGATGTATATCACTATATTGTAATTAATATACTGTACACTATGGTGTCTTTTATCCTTTATATACTTAGCATTAATATTTATTCTCCTAGTCATCTCTAAAAATAAAATAAAAAATAAAAACGAGATAGGACATGTTTACAGGACGACCGGGTCGCACCGAAACATGCGTCTGCTATATAATGATTTTCAAGCTTTGTTTGCAAACAAAAAGGTATTCTCAGCTTTATTTGGTCACAGTACAACAAACTAATAATTCGCGCCTTAACACACATATTCTATAGTACATGTACATGTATTATATGGATTCTCCATAGCGTTAACGGCATACATTCCTATACATATGTATATATATACCAGTCAATATTTTGGTAAATAAATATCACATCCGTTTTAGAACTCAAAAAAAATTGACAAATATTGCAAGTCCGTGTCATTTTTTGTACATAATTTATGTTTGATGAAGTTTGAGGTTATGTACACTACACTTGTATATAACAATAAGAAACAAGTTTAATTGTGACTGTCCACATACTATGATATCTGACTACAGACCAAAAGAAATTTTGAACATATAAAATGTTGAAACTGCCAAACGGTACCGCCGTCATATGAAATATGGTATGTATATTCAGTTCACATTGTCAAGTAGAGACTTAAAGTGTAAGATCTGCAGCGATCTCGTACTTGGAGTGTAAATTAAGAACACTTTAGCATAAAAGGGAGTGAGACTACTGGTTTGCCGGTTGTCAGTATAATGACCGAGGGGATGTGTCTCTGCTGGCATGTTTCAGTGAGATAGCACTATAAATGGACAAGAGATTCCACTATTGCAAAGAGACATAGCACGAATAAAAACTATTAGTTAATATGACATAAAACCTAGTCAAACAACTATAAATTGCGCCCAAAATCATTTGGCAACAAATGGAAAATACTTAACAACGCACTTACGGTAAATATACTCTCGGGATTCTTCGTAAGAAGATGCCATTCGTGGATATATAGGAACTCTTTTCTGAAGTCTGTCTGGTCCAGAAAGTTATGTCGAGGATCAGAGTCCTAGAGATGCGTCTGAAACTGTATATAGAATCGTAAAGGTTATCAACGTTTAATCAGCCTAAAAAGCGTAGTGGAGTATAGACACTGGGTTTTCCGATGGTACTATCCCCACAAAACGCATTTAACTGTAGATAATGTCAATGTATTTACATAATTACATATAACAAAACAGAATACATGTATTTCCACTGCCTATATCTAAAGCAAAAATATATCCGTTAAAAACTGCACAGAAACTAGTGATCGCCGCTCCAAAAGCATCTATCATTAGCCACATACAATGTATAACATTAGTCAGGCAGTCTATATAAAAGATGACCTATATACAAATCGGTTGTTATACACAGATGGTCGTTATACACAGGTTGTCATATACGTCGGTTTGACTGCATTATCAAACAAAACGCTATATCCATTCGAGGCCGTTTCGGTATTTGCCTAAGCGTGACCTTATTATTAATCAGTTATAGATTATTGTTTTAATCGCAATTAAATGAATTGAAAACGCCGTGCTAATATTAGGAGATGTATCTTTCCGACTTTTCAAGCATATCTTATCTAAAGCCCGGTCCCACTGGCGTTTAGGAAGATTTGCGAATGTATTGCGCACAAAATTGGCTGATATTCGCTGAACATACGCAATATTCGTAAATCGTTCTTGTATCTGTCGCCCAATACCGCACACGTCCGCAATTATCCGCAATGGCATGTTTTTTCCGTTTCCAGGATTTTTGAACTGCACCAAAATTTTGATTGCGGAAATCATTCGCATTAGATACCTATTCGTACGCAATACACACTCAATACATGCTTACTATATTGCGCTGTATATCCGCTGTTATTCGTTGATATCCGCAACTGACTGGGTTTTTGCGGCTTTATAGCGAACTGGGACAGTGTGTAAAACGAACGTATAGCGTACCTATCACGTTGACATCACGAATTAAAATAATTTTGTGGCGAATGCATATTAAGTTCTAGCGTTTGTATTGCGTCTTTTTTTGCATTTGATTTGAGAATAATTTGCGAATGTATAACAAACGTGTTGCGTAAACTAAAACTACTTTATAAATATGGCAAGAATCGACATATTTATCTATTTTATCCTGTCCGTCAAGAAGTACAGGTGTAATAATGGGTCATCGGCAATAATACCAATGCAGCGTAACAAATGGTATCCAACATCATATTAATCTACTTGTTCAAGTCATGAAATTGTTTCAAAGACAGAAAAGAAAAAGTTGTATGCTTTGATTTGATTTGAAACAGACTGGACCTTCTTTGTATCTAGAGGAGGTAGGATGAAAGTTGCAGCTTGCTTATCTTTGTTGCAGTCGTGTTGTTGTGAAAAAGCGATACCAAAAGGCCCGAACGCGTTTTTTTTTACACTGTAATTCAGATGCCCTACATGCGCAATACAACCGTTCTTTCCGCTAAATCTGCGCAATGCATTATAATAGATTCGTAATATTTCCGTAACAATCGCGATACTTCCGATTCGTTTCCTCAATATATGCGTTATACTTACCATTCGTAATTGTTTGTTACGTATCCGCATTGTTGAATAATCTTACGGAATGTACACCTCACGGGAGAGCGTCCGTTATTGTATTCGCTTGTACTTGTGAAATATCCGCATTTGTTCGTAATAAAATCGCAGAATGTTATTAATATACCCGTAATTTAATACTTGAATTTTGTTATTTTAAGCCAATTTTGTTGCGGATGACAACGAACGGCCAAAATTTATAAACTAAATTCTACAGTAATGAATCCGCTCTTCAGTGCGCAGAAAGAGAAACAAAACATGTTTTAGTGGAACTCTTTGTTGATTTATCAAACTGCTGGATATTACCGAAAAAAACGATGTCCAAGATAAATTAAACACGTGTTTGGTCTGAGGCGGCGGGAGCACAGGGGTCCGAGAATAAGTTACAGTTTATAATCATTTGTACCCACCCGAGTGTCTACAGACCATTTTTGAGGTTTTGAGGTTCTAGATTTAGAAAAATCAGTGAAGTTCATATTCTACCTGTACACAGAAGGGAGAAAAAACTCCCCGAGACAAAAAACATCCACCGCACCAAGTTTTAGCGGCTAAAGTATCATTTGTCGAGTGGGGTATTATCAACAATTCAATTTCAATTCCACTTTATTAGCATTTATTTTTACTTACACATGTAATTCGATAGCTAACAAATAACAACAACATGAACACCAAAAACTTACAATAAGTGCCAAAATGTTACTACCATTGGAAAGAGGAGTGATAATTTTCCATTCAAGATCATCTTCATAACTAAAGTGCGTCACTAAGATGACACCATACTCGATACTTCAGGGGTTCCGAACACTTACGATCTTTATCCACCCCTGGACTATCCCATAGTAAAGTTGAGGAAGCTCAGCGGAAAAGATCTGAACCAATCACAGGCGTGCAAATATTTCTTTGAAGACTACAGAGTGAAGCGACCGCCCACATCAAAGCCACACAGTCAACCACAGTGTACCGTACGCTCTTTTGATGTACATCAAACGACTAAATTACCTGTTTTATTCTGTTGCCTCCAATTTTACTATCAGACAGTC
This sequence comes from Argopecten irradians irradians, assembly GCA_004382745.1. Lineage (NCBI taxonomy): Eukaryota > Metazoa > Mollusca > Bivalvia > Pectinida > Pectinidae > Argopecten > Argopecten irradians. Next base: position 700,150 of record SAYR01021398.1, on the reverse strand, counting down.
CAGGGGTGTTAGACGTTCATGAAATTACCCCTCGGGTTGTGATTTCGTTGTCACACTCTCTAGGTAGAGAAGATTCCTATTAATCACAACCAACGCGGTCACATTAAAATGGCAACGGGCATACAGTCGTCCCCATTCCCTTTATGCTGACACAGACACTGCGACATTTTAGAGTAATGTAAGGCTCGGCCAGGGGATGTATTCCCCAATTGGGCGAGAGTTAACTCTGACAAAGTTAGGCAGCGATGTTGGGAAGAAAAAGAAAAGATATCAAAATTTAGTCGCCTTTTACGATAATGAAGGGACAGGCAGGTACATTTATTATGCCCTCAACACACACAACTGGACAAACTTTCATGAAAGATATTCAATTATTATTTAATATAGAATGGATACCTTTGTTTCGTAACCAATTTGAATATAATTGAGAAGCACAAAGATGTTATGAGGCGATAAAACATTGAACCATCAAAATGTAACTAAAACAGATGCTTTCAGTACTTCGACGCAACCATTTCTTTACCCATTTTAATGTACAATATATTTGACACGATATCAGTAGAAAGATATATCAACTGCAATGGAGTCCAAAATGAACAACATTCTAATATAATTAACATGAAAAATCTTGAGTTGAACATCTTTTTGATAAAGGGAGTGAAAGGACTGGTTTGTCCGTTGTAATTATAATGTGACAGGATGGGGCGTTTTGGTATCCCATGCAATATAATAAACATTTACAATATGAGGCTGGGGTTTTAGTTTAACGTCTTATTAACAGCCAAGGATCATGAAGATAGGAAACACACACAAGTCTTCATATTATTGTATGTAAATGGATGTGGGTATCAATTTATTCTTAAAGGGACAATTCAGTCTAAAGATAACATTAAAATTTGTTATATATATCAGATAAAACCAGTTCTAATGGAAATTAGATCAGTCGGTTTTACTGTGATATGCCTGAAAAACCCATGGTGGTGACATGTGTGTGAAATGTTCAAACTTGCTCGCTGTCCGCCATTACACATTGTGGTCGAAGTATTGTATGCCGAACACTGTCCCTTGCTCGTAAAGTTATGCAACTTTTGGCTAGAACTGCTCAAATCGCTCTAACAGTAGTGTGTTTACCTTATTAGGTGAATTGTCTTGCCTAAAAATCATTTTATCACCTTCTAAGTGGTTTATGTAGTTCATTTGTTTAACGTGCGTGACTTTGGCTCGGTATGGGTACAGAGTCAATTTGTACCTGCTTAATCGTATTGATCAACAATTTAATATTTCAACGATATTAATTAAAATACTTAACATTGTCGTGGAATTTGTCAATGTTTTACGTTATATGTTTCATAAGAATGTAGAACAATACATTTATACTATATTTTGCTTCTTGGTTATGTGAAAGAATTTGCCTGAGTGCATTGTCTCTTTAAAGATGCTCCACCGCTGACAAATGGTATTTTTTTCACTATCAAAACAGGAGCAGACAATTTCGTATTTTTCTTCAGTTACAAAAGTTACATGCTTTACATCATTACTACCATTGAAAAGTTTGAGCTTTTAATTTTACTTCAAGTTAAAAATATGAAAAATAATTAATTGCATCCCGAAAAAATTCCGTGCACTATATCATTATATAGAATGAAGTACTGATTGCGCTTGCGCCAAAGGCAAGACAAATTATTTAATATTATTTTTTGTGTTAATCAGATATATGTATACGCGGATTAAACACCAATTATTGTTCAAATGATGAATGTCATTTATGCACTGTCGGCGGGTGGGCATCTTTAAATAATTCAATTTTGCTTGTTTCGAGCATTTTCATTGGCTTATAAAATATTTTATCAGCTCATAAATGCAATGTCGTCGCCGTTTGTTACGTTCCTTCTGATTGGCTGAGATGACGGAGTAATGATAATATAGCCAAAAGAGTCCCAAAATGAATTTTGAATATAGAAGAGATTATCTTTAGTAAATTGAAATATAAGGAATAATTTGAATAGATTTGTTATATAATGGAGATATAACATCTATTCAAGTTAATCTTAATTAACATTAATCAAAATAAGTGTTAGGGTTCGGTTATAAGACAAGATAGTTGTCCTTGTTTCTGTTATTCGGGATATTAAAACTTTTGTCACTACCAAAACAGTATAAACTAGTGTTTAAAACAAAGGGCTTGGTTTTATAAAATGTCGGTAAAATGAATATATAATATTTTTTTTTTCTGAAAGTATCGTAAATTCATAAATGCATTATCAACGACTTCTCTTGGCCTTTAAATTATATTATAACAAGTTGCAGTGACTTAGTCACTTGACAGTTTTTTAAAATAAAGTGTTTGATATTGCATAAATATAAACATGTGTCAAATTGCAATAGATTGTAATCCCTTTTAGCATTTAAATTGGTATTTATTGTATGTCTAGCTGTTTGAGAAAGAAGTACTTAACTAATTATTTCAAAATATAATACCTTATAGTGATTGCATAGGGCAAGGAATATTGATATGATGCTTGTATGCTTCCTATATGCTAATATTAGTTTATATTGTTTCGTAAATCTTGGTTGCTGTAATTCCGCGCGCCGCACCGCTGTTTTTTGGCCTGTAGGTAGGGCATTATAATTGTACCGTCTGCCTTCTATTGCATGATATCTTAAAATGCGACTAAATTTAGGATATTTTCTTTCTCATCTTCCTAACTGCTTTTTCTTCTTTCTTTACGATGTCATTTAAACTCAAATTAGAAGATCTTTTTAGACAGGAATGTATACGTTTGATAAATGATTCATCTAAAGGAAATTCATACAAACATACTATTTTTGTCAACCTTATTCAAATAATATTCTAGACATTAAAGTTAAGAGAAACATATCTAAATTCCGATTATCTGCACATGATTTGAATATATAGAGGGGAAGATACAGGAATATACCTGATTATGTTCATTTTGTAATGATGATATTGAAGATGAATTCCATTTCGTTATAAAATGTAAGGTGTATGAAGTTTAAATTTTATAAAACCATATTATGTCAGAAATCCTAGCTTGTTAAAGTAAATTCAATTATTAAATACACAAAATGTAAAGGAATTAAATAATTTGGGTAAATATATTTCTTTTGCTTTAGAAAGAAGAAAATTGCTGTCAGGTTAAGACCAACAATTGTTACTGTCTCTCTCTCTCTCTATTCTACAAAAGATGTAGAATTTAATGTTTTGGTTTTTTTTATTTTATTTTATCTCATTTACTACATTTGCTGTAAAGAACTGTACATGTATTAAAATATGCACTGTGAAAAATGTGATGACAAATATTTCTAGTGCTGCTTGCTGATGAACTTAGGTGGAAATAATTTTAAAATAGTAGCTATATTCTCACTATATAGTTACTTTTAATATCCATCTGGTTTATATTTATTTGTAAATTAAATAACTAAAAAATAGTAGCTATGTTCAAAATGTCATTACTTTTTGTCCATTCTAATTTATATTCATTAAAAACGAATACTTAAATATCCAGCGTTTTTTCTCTTAACATAAAGTACAAACCCGTAAAAGTTGGAAGTTTTATGAAACAGTCTATAACCTTACCTGTAATTATCTGCTATTGTTCTATCTTTCACACCTAGTCTCACCTGGCCAACAAAATACCTTACCTGTATACCTCAAAATTCAGAATGTTGGCTAAGTGAGAAGACACCCCAGAGCCTGACGTTTGACAGGTCAAAGGTTACAATGTTGTCTGATGCTAGAGAGAACATTGGTATTTAGATGTTCTTAGGGATGCTAAGCACACCTCTGGTGGCATGGCAATGGAAAAGACATTTGATTAGTCGAAATTTACATTTCATCCAATTTTGGCAAAAATGGTATATACAAGTTTTGAGGGATGCCGGGAACATATCCGAAAACCGCTGATTTATCTGTAAGGGTGGTTGAGGATACCTAACGCACAGGTAGGACAGTGAGGCATTTTTGATGAACACCTACACTTGTCTCTATTACGATTAAAACCTGTTATGATTTACTTCCTAGAAATAGCGATAACGTAAACCGCGATACTGGCTAGCGTACATTACGGAAAATAAGCTAGTAAACTCTAAAATCTTAACGTCTTTGAACATTTTTCACGCGCTGAATGTCACAAATGGACAAGTATCACTGATGTGATCAACCCACGCAGACGACAGCTTGTACGCTCTTTTACCCGCATACAGTTTTACAGACACTTGTCGATAACATAAATTTGAAGTAGTGACACACACATATATATATATATATATCAATGTACATGAGTGTCACAACTGTTTAAATGAATATATAATTTAATGAAAAGAATTTTTTGTCACGTAGGATTCCCCGTCGTTATTTCCTCAAACAAAGAAGGTATTATAATTGAATAAATAGAGGTTACACAACGAGTGGCTGTTGGATATGGAATTTATTCCATACGAGTGAGTTATTTTTTAAAAGTCACAAAAGACACGAGTTTATATCCGCTTTTAGCCGATAGAAATACGATGAGGATAAGTACGCTATCCAACAGCAGTTTTGGCGTCAAGCGGCGATCACAGCATATCATGACGTCACTCGATTATTGATGACGTTGACAAATGATGACACGACACTCAGAAAGACGTAGTTCCGTCAAAGTTCACCGTGTCAGCCAATCAGAATGCGTACAGAGTTTATACCACGTGTGGTATAAACAAATTGTTAATCAACAGCTGCATCGTTTATTTGATACCCTGAGAGTTGAATAACACGGACTATTGTGGTAGAATAGGTAGTTACACACGTTTACAGATGACATGAACACGTATTATATAAATTGTACAGCGTAACATCACCTAGAAATGAATTAATTAAAAATAAATAATTGAATTAACCTAAATCACAGAAATTGTGGACTCTTTATTGTTAGTATGTTTCAGTATATTGACTGTGTTGATTGATCCAGGTAAATGTATGGCATTAGTATAAGATAATGGATATACCACCTCATAGACATTACGTAAGACTATGGAGTACAGAAGCATAACTTAAATTATAGGGTTTGGCATTTGTCTATAGATAAAATGATAAAATAACACTTTGTTGGAGAAGTTTGTTGACAACATTAATTGTATTTAATTCAAAGTCATCTACTTCATATCGAGATACATTGTAGTTAAATATTTAGACATGGAATAGAGACATAAAAATCGATATCTTTTCCAACTTAATTTGGTCAATAAAAGTAAAATTAAGTTTTAAGAAAATTTTGCGCGTCATACGTTATTCGCTTATCGCCAACTCGCATCCATAGAGTTCAGATGAATAAATTTTGCACTTAATAATTTTAGGATTCAGTGCATAATGGTGTGTACTGGAACGAATAAGAGACATTACACACCACATCAACTTAGAACAAGCAAGTTCTGGGCGTTGTATATTGTTAATTTTACTATTCAATGTTATACCAACACGAACAATGCTATCTACAATGGGTTTTTCCATTTTCTAATGTATTTCTTATAAATATAAAGTAAGTACTGAAACTTAGTTTACATTATTGCTGATAACGCATATGTTTATAACACGGGTTGGTATTGTTTACCTGCCTTGAGTAAATTGTTGAATCTTTTCCCGCTATATAGGTATCATCATCCTGTTCCTCGCATGCTTTCCCTGCATTGCAATCTTTATCAACACCGAACATCTACTTCTACTCCTAGGACAGGAGACAGAGGTGGCCAGGTAAACATTTCAAGTTACATGGATTATATATAATGATACATTCGTTCTTGTGATATCTCTTTTGCTTTCTAAAAACAAATTCTTCCAAGTAATATTTGTAACCTTGATGATACCAGTCGTACTAAACCGTCACGATATTAAGCTCTCAAATCGAAATCTTAATTTCAACTACACACAGAAAGTGGCTGGTTTTTTTTCATTGAGGGTAAAAAATAAAAGAGATGACAATGAGAGGTGATTATAAATAAGATAGAATGTTTATCTCGTATTACAGACTGGCAGGTCTTCATGCCACGGCCTACTCATTCGGGCTCCCGGTAAGGATCACATATTTTAGAAACTATCTTCTATGTATCGAAAATAAAATTACAGCTCAAAACATTTTCGACTAAAAGAGCACAATAACAAGATTTAGTTAACATATAATTATTTCTGTTGTTATTATTTCCCTTTTCTTTTCTCGTATTTTTTTTTGCGTTAAATCGGTGAGGTGAAATACCTGTACATGTAACAATGACGATTTCCTTAACAGGGCCACGCACTGACGTGTATACTTATACGCTATTTACAATGCCAGGTACGTAAATACTTTCTTTGATACTACAACTTTCTTTGATACTACAATGGATTGAATCATGAAATCACCTAATACTGTAAACAAATGCTCTTACATTGCTACCTGTATAATATTTAACACATTAGAGCAATGTGTTTTCAACAAACGTATTTCGATTTTCTGGTTTTAACTACATGTATAATTGTGCCATCTGTTGTATGTTAATATTGGCTGTATTTTGTGCATGTGATTGTCGTTTTGGTAATCGTAATAATTTTTACCTATATATTTGCGGTATTTATACTCGTCATGTCGTTAACCTGATATTTCCTTTCGTTGTATTTTACCTGTTGTTTTGACGATTACTTTTATATATAGGGGATCGTTATACCGAACGTGTTTATGGGACTGGCCGCAGGATTGGCTAACGTCGGCATACACTGGTTATTCGTCTTCTACCTAGACATGGGCACATTGTCAGTAACCTCTCAATAAGTATATCTAACATTGTCAGTAACATCACAATAAGTATATCGGGGAGACATGGGCACATTGTCAGTGACATCTCAATAAGTATATCGGGGAGACATGGGCACATTGTCAGTGACATCACAATAAGTATATCGGGGAGACATGGGCACATTGCCAGTGACATCACAATAAGTATATCGGGGAGACATGGGCACATTGTCAGTGACATCACAATAAGTATATCGGGGAGACATGGGTACATTGTCAGAAACATCACAATAAGTATATCTAACATTGTCAGAAACATCACAATAAGTATATCTAACATTGTCAGTGACATCACAATAAGTATATCGGGGAAACATGGGCAAATTGTCAGTGACATCACAATAAGTATATCGGGGAGACATGGGCACATTGTCAGTGACATCACAATAAGTATATCGGGGAGACATGGGCACATTGTCAGTAACATCACAATAAGTATATCGGGGAGACATGGGCACATTGTCAGTAACATCACAATAAGTATATCGGGGAGACATGGGCACATTGTCAGTAACATCACAATAAGTATATCGGGGAGACATGGGCACATTGTCAGTGACATCACAATAAGTATATCGGGGAGACATGGGCACATTGTCAGTGACATCACAATAAGTATATCGGGGAGACATGGGCACATTGTCAGTAACATCACAATAAGTATATCGGGGAGACATGGGCACATTGTCAGTGACATCACAATAAGTATATCGGGGAGACATGGGCACATTGTCAGTGACATCACAATAAGTATATCGGGGAGACATCACAATAAGTATATCGGGGAGACATGGGTACATTGTCAGAAACATCACAATAAGTATATCTAACATTGTCAGAAACATCACAATAAGTATATCTAACATTGTCAGTGACATCACAATAAGTATATCGGGGAAACATGGGCAAATTGTCAGTGACATCACAATAAGTATATCGGGGAGACATGGGCACATTGTCAGTGACATCACAATAAGTATATCGGGGAGACATGGGCACATTGCCAGTAACATCACAATAAGTATATCGGGGATATATGGGCACATTGTCAGTAACATCACAATAAGTATATCGGGGAAACATGGGCACATTGTCAGTAACATCACAATAAGTATATCGGGGAGACATGGGCACATTGTCAGAAACATCAATATAAGTATATCGGGGATATATGGGCACATTGTCAGTAACATCACAATAAGTATATCGGGGAGACATGGGCACTTTGTCAGACACATCACAATAAGTATATCTAACATTGTCAGAAACATCTCAATAAGTATATCTAACATTGTCAGTAACATCTCAATAAGTGTATCGGGGAGACATGGGCACATTGTCAGAAACATCAACATAAGTATATCGGAGAGACATATGCACATTTTCAGAAACATCACAATACGTATATCGAGGAAACATGGGCACATTGTCAGAAACATCACAATAAGTATATCTAACATTGTCAGTAACATCTCAATAAGTATATCTAACATTATCAGTAATATCACAATAAGTATATCTAACATTGTCCTTAACATCACAATAAGTATATCTCTAACATTGTCAGTAATATCTCAATAAGTATATCTAACATTGTCAGTAACATCACAATAAGCATATCTAACATTGTCAGTAACATCGCAGTAAGTATATCTAATATTGTAAGTAACATCACAATAAGTATATCTAACATTGTCAGTAACATCACAATAAGTGTATATAACATTGTCAGTAACCTCTCAATAAGTATATCTAACATTGTCAGTAACATCCCAATAAGTATGTCTAACATTGTCAGTAACATCACAATAAGCATATCTAACATTGTCAGTAACATCACAATAAGTATATCTAACATTGTCGGTAACATCACAATAAGTATATCTAACATTGTCAGAAACATCACAATAAGTATATCTAACATTGTCGGTAACATCACAATAAGTATATCTAACATTGTCAGTAATATCTCAATAAGTATATCTAACATTGTCAGTACCATCACAATAAGTATATCTAACATTGTCAGTAATATCTCAATAAGTATATATAACATTGTCAGTAACCTCTCAATAAGTATATATAACATTGTCAGTAACATCACAATAAGTATATATAACATTGTCCTTAACATCACAATAAGTATATCTAACATTGTCAGAAACATCACAATAAGTATATCTAACATTGTCGGTAACATCACAATAAGTATATCGGGGAGACATGGGCACATTGTCAGTGACATCACAATAAGTATATCGGGGAGACATGGGCACATTGTCAGTGACATCACAATAAGTATGTCGGGGAGTCATGGGCACATTGTTAGTGACATTACAATAAATATATATCGGGGAGTCATGGGCACATTGTCAGTAACATCTCAATAAGTATATCTAACATTGTCAGAAACATCACAATAAGTATATCTAACATTGTCAGTGACATCACAATAAGTATATCGTTGAGACATGGGCACATTGTCAGTGACATCACAATAAGTATATCTAACATTGTCGGTAACATCACAATAAGTATATCTAACATTGTCAGTAACATCACAATAAGTATATCTAATATTGTCAGTAATATCTCAATAAGTATATCTAACATTGTCAGTAACATCACAATAAGTATATCTAACATTGTCAGTAACCTCTCAATAAGTATATCTAACATTGTCCGTAACATCACAATAAGTATAGCTAACATTGTCAGTAACATCACAATAACTATATCTAACATTGTCAGTAATATCACAATAAGTATATCGGAGAGACATGGGCACATTGTCAGAAACATCACAATAAGTATATCTAACATTGTCAGTAACATCACAATAAGTATATCGTTGAGACATGGGCACATTGTTAGAAACATCACAATAAGTATATCGGGGAGACATGGGCACATTGTCAGTAACATCACAATAAGTATATCTGGGAGACATGGGCACATTGTCAGAAACATCACAATAAGTATATCTAACATTGTCAGAAACATCACAATAAGTATATCTAACATTGTCAGTAACATCACAATAAGTATGTCGGGGAGACATGGACACATTGTCAGTAACATCTCAATAAGTATATCGGGGAGACATGGGCACATTGTCAGAAACATCACAATAAGTATATCGGGGATATATGGGCACATTGTCAGTAACATCACAATAAGTATATCGAGGAGACATGGGCACATTGTCAGTGACATCACAATAAGTATATCGGGGAGACATGGGCACATTGTCAGTGACATCACAATAAGTATATCGGGGAGTCATGGGCACATTGTTAGTGACATCACAATAAATATATATCGGGGAGTCATGGGCACATTGTCAGTTACATCTCAATAAGTATATCTAACATTGTCAGAAACATCACAATAAGTATATCTAACATTGTCAGTGACATCACAATAAGTATATCGTGGAGACATGGGCACATTGTCAGTGACATCACAATAAGTATTCGGGGAGACATCACAATAAGTATATCGGGGAGACATGGGTACATTGTCAGTGACATCACAATAAGTATATCGGGGAGACATGGGCACATTGTCAGTAACATCACAATAAGTATATCGGGGAGACATGGGTACATTGTCAGTGACATCACAATAAGTATATCGGGGAGACATGGGCACATTGTCAGTAACATAACAATAAGTATATCGGGGAGTCATGGGTACATTGTCAGTGACATCACAATAAGTATATCGGGGAGTCATGGGTACATTGTCAGAAACACATCTTACTCATCGAGTGAATAAGATGATTTGCATGTAAAGGAAGTCAGGCAAAGCAACATTCAAATGTAATTTGCTGCTGTTTATGAACCGTAATCTCACATTGTAAATGAACTGTACTATAAAACCTGGCGTCAGTTCTGGCAGTTCTGCATCCTCGGTACTCTAGGGGTTCCGATCACTTACGATTTCTACATCCGTCGACTGGAGGCAACATAACAGAACAAGTAATACAGTCCTTTGATGTACATCAAAAGAATCATATAAAGGTAACATCGCTCTCTCTGTAGTCTTCAAAGAAATTTTCCGCGGGCCTGTGGTTGGTTAAAATTTGTTCCCCTGAGCTGCCTTTAGTTTTACTATGAGATAGTCCAGAGGTGTAGAGATCTTAAGTGATCGGAACCCCTGGAGTATGGAGGATGGCGGTTATGTGGCCCTCTGTGATAACCACACCATTTTGTATTCGTGTCTTATAGTTAGCTGCACTGGATTGACTGGTGATAAAGAGCTCAAATCTAAAAGTGAACCAATAAAATACATATGTAAAGTTGCACAAATGCACACTGGGGTAAACAAACAATGACATTTGCATCTGACCCTAATGTATCGTCACGCAAAATTGTTTATCACGTACATTAAGTGATAACTCAAATACTGATATTCCTGCCAGGTTACGGTGCGGTATTTGATACCATTTATAAACAGTTTATGGTATAATTAATAAAGTTTATGCACAATACGCTTTTATACAGTGGGGCTGGTCTAGCACTAGGTATTGGACGATGGATATTTGCAGTCGTACAAGTGATCTACATTTTAGTTGCTGGAATCTACAAAGATACATGGACAGGTAAATGTGCATATCGAAGTATGAGCAAGAATTTCCTCATTTCTTCTGTTTTTCTTAATACGACTCCTTCCCCTCTTGAAAAATACGATATCAACACCAATACAAACAGTTTGTCTGTCCACTCACTAAATGTTTTGTAAACCAAAACCATTATACTTCGTTTTATCATGCATAATACAATATATGATTAAACTCATAGGTTGGAGTAGAGAGTGTTTGTACGAGTGGGGTACCTACCTCACACTGGCAATAGCTGGAATGCTGATGTTGTGCTTGGAATGGTGGTGTTATGAAATCCTAGTATTTCTCTCAGGTAGTATACATAGAAGAATTACAATCATAAAAACATATTCGAAAATAAAGTTAACAATTTTTTAATTTAATTCCATCAATCAAAACATATTTATTGGAATGGTTTTGAATGTATTATGCTGTATCAATAGCAAAAGATGTAGATTGAAATAAAGCTGTCGGCTTGGAGAATGGTAAAGAAAGGAAATGACTACTATAAAAAACATAAGATAGTATCATTTTTACCTTTTTTGTAGGACTACTCGGCGCTACTCAGCTTGCGGCATTTACAATTGTATACAACGTTGCTACATTGACCTTAATGGTAATACTCAAACCTTGTTAGTATAAGATGTATATTTTTTATGTTGCCGATATTTGTGAGTGATTTAAAATCAAATCGCAACACAGAGATATCAGTACATTAATGCTTTCTGCGATTTGTGATCAGTGGTACACGATTTCCAAAATTTGGAATCATCTAACAGTGACTTGAAGGAATGAAGGGATTTTTGTGTTGTTGTTATTATTGATGTTGATTTTTTGTTTGCTTTAATACTCATTTTAAACGTAACACTATGTCAAGACGACATTCTAAAAATTTCCAGAATTTGTTTTCATTGAAACTTGGATTATTTGTTGTGTAACCACATGATTACCAACCCTAGAGATAAAGTAGTCAGACAATTAACTTTACTTACCAAACAAATTAAAGGAGACATTAACTGTGCCCCGCTCTGTATTGTCCTTCCCAATGTTGAAGGTTCCGTACGCGATAGGGACTTCCGCTTCAGTTATTGTGGGTAATCACCTTGGAGCTGGCGATGCTATGAAAGCGAAAGTTGCATATCGAGTGGTTTTACTCGTCGGAGGTAATATATTTTCCGCATAAATGAAAGATGCTCCACCGCTGACAATTGATATTTTTTCAACTATCAAAAACAGGAGCAGACGATTTAGTATTTTTCTTTAGTTACAAAAGTTACTTACTTTACACCATTACCACCATTGAAAAGTTTGAGCTTCTAATTTTACTTCAAGTTGAAAATACAAAAAATAATTTATTGCATCCCGAAAAAAAATCCGTGGCACTGTATCCTATATGGATTGAAGTACTGATTGAGCATCCACCAAAGGCAAAATGAATTATCTTATTTTTTGTGTTAATTAGACATCATATATACAAGATTTAAACACCAATTATTGTTCTACTGATGAATGCCATTTATGCTCTGTCGGCGGTGGGCATCTTTAAATTATTGTTCTTTTACTTAGGAAAAATAACATTCAGCGAAAATAAATGTGCATTTGTTACAATGTTGCAACTTCAAATTTTAGTGTCAAAGATAACTCGTACGTAGTAGACAAAATACATTGCACCTGTTCTATTTTATTTATCAAATTCAATTGTTAGCATGTTTGTGTCATGGAGATACACAACAAATCACATAGTATAATCGACTCTAGTTTATGACGTAGGTGCACTCGTTTTAACTTTTAAAATATAAAGATATTCAAGATAATCTTTAAAATTTAATCTTATTCCGTGTATGAGTATTTTTCTAACAAATTAATCATTACACTGTAACCAGAGACGGCATTTTTATTGACGACATCATATTTTGGCGTCATGTAATAACATAAATGTCTAAGCATATGGAAATGTTTGTTTCGAGCTGGATGTTTATAAATCTTATAAATGTGCTGGTGTAGTACTGAAAATTACGATGGCCGAGAGCGGCCTGCCATTATTTTTTTATAAAATAAAAATGTCATGACACTTTTTAGTCGAAAAGTGTCGGGCAAATATTTTTTAATAAAAAAAAATCTGTCATGACACTTTTAAGTCAAAAAGTGTCATGACACATTTTTTTCTATTAAAAAAATATTTGCCCGACAATTTTTGACTTAAAAGTGTCATGACAGATTTTTTTTATTAAAAAAATATTTGCCCTACACTTTTCGACTAAAAAGTGTCATGACATTTTTATTTTATAAAAAATAATGGCAGGCCGCTCTCGGCCATCGTAGAAAATAATACGTTTCATTTCTTTACATTCGTTATCAGAAACATATATACATAGAGATTGGAAACTCCTTTTTTTTCCCCATTTTTCTTAACATTTATTCAATTTATTTTTTTTTTGTAATTTTTTTATTTTTTTGTCAAAGAATACATCAGTTTTACATTAATCACATATTCATGAATTATTGATATAGTTATCTTCCAAGCACATCTTTCACTCTGCCATTCTTTCATTCGTCATAACAATTACATTGTTTGATTGGAAACTCCTTCTTTGTATATGTTGACAGGCAGAGGGACCTCCGGTTTGTAGGCATTTTAAGTGTATTCTTTTAAACAAGTTGTTTTTGCATCAACACAAAGTTTAAACATTATATAACGGTTTGTTGTGATTAGTTTTCCCGAATGATGATATTTAATATGATTTTTGAAAGCATGAAAATAGGCAATTTTACCTGGTTTTTCGAAAACCAGGCATTCAAAACCGGAAGTGTGTTTTGCTTTATTAATATATAAGTTAAAATATTATTTCTTCTATCCAAAATCGTACTCAAACCATCTGGAAATTACTGAACTTTTACAACATATCAAAGTTATTCTACTATATTCAACTATTTAAGAGTTTATCTAAAAACCCCTAAGCACATACAGAGGTACATCTGCCGATCGTAAAAATGGAGGAGTTGCCAATCTCTATGTATATATGTTTCTGTTCGTTATCTATGCTAACTTTGGAGCATGTCCTTACAGTTACAGAAGCGACGATTATTGCTGTGGTAACGTTTATATGTAAGGACGCTATCCCCGTGCTTTTCACCCCTGATCTGTGAGTATTTTTGTTGGACCAAATTTGGATACCATGTACAATTATGGCGAAAACGATGTCTTTCATTATTTTTTGACATCGTGCATTGACGCGATCGCATAAATCGATTTCGTGCAATAATGGGACACATGCGGTCAGGATATAGCTATAACATTCTTTACAACCTATATGTACATATCAACTTTATAATAGATGCATATAGATAACCGCTGTCTGTGTAAAGGATGACAAATCATAGCGAACATATCTGATTAATTATGCAATCTAAATATATATATATATATGTTTGCAATTGGTATCATAATTGATGTTTCAGAGAGGTACAGATTCTCACTTCTACTTTGCTTATCATCGCAGCAATTTATGAAATTTTTCAACATACCAAGGTTAGTCGGGGGAATTACGGTTATTAGTTATACATGTTTACAATAATTATGGCAGCCATTGACAAGTTTCATAAATAAATCGGTACACTACAGTATGATACCATTAGAATGATACAAGGAAAGGTGTTCGTTAGAAAGCTATCCAGAACAGTACATTGTTCATTAATGGATACAACATGAGTTGATTTAGACTTTTATATGCCGATTGGGATTGACATGAACATTTTACATTGTACATCGTTGCCTCTTGAAGGAGATCCTGTGTGGCGTGCTGAGGGGAGCCGGCCACCAGATATACGGAGCACTCTCCAGCTTTTTCTCCTTCTACGTCGTGTCCCTATCTATATCTATTCCACTACTGCTTCTCACAGAACTCGAGGACGAAGGTGAGAAACGCACTGTCAATCAATTACCGTAATATCAATTAATCTTAACAGTCTTGCAAATTCGGTGAATACTATATATTACATAAGAAAACATACATCGAGAGGCTTAATTCGTTCTGTGTCAAAATGAACAAAATGTTGATAAGTGTACTAATACTACTATAAATCAGTAATGTTTATGAGCGAGGTAGTACAAAATTTATATTGTTATATAACCCTAACCCCATATTGAATGTGCACAAGTTATCCAACTTTTATGAAGTATGTGATCTGTCATCTATTTCAGGAGCTTGGTGGGGATCATGTATCGGCGTATTTATACACTCCGTTCTACTGTTCATTAAAGCTCAGGGTCTGGATTGGCAGGATGAGGTGAAAAAGGTAGGCGATCATCAATGTATTGGTTTATTAATAAAGAAAACCTATTTATTTATATACAACATAAAATATCCGTTATTATAAAAAATTATATCAAGTATCATTGAAATATATCCTCAAAGTTTTCTTGTACATTTTTTGTATGAAGTCAATTTGATACTTGAATCTCCATATTTTGAATTGGATTTTAGAACATTCAAACGATATATAATATTGTTATACTCGACAGGCACAGGGCCGGGCTGGGATCGTGAAAGACGTCATATTATACAACGATATCAAAGGTATGATAGAATGCTAAACAACTCTAGCGGTAACAGAATAAATGTCTAATAATTAATGCATAACCCATATCAGTCCAGTGAAAGAAAATTAATTTGTGTTTCGCTCTGTTCAAGTTATCTACAACATATCTACAAAACACTTTATATACCCTGAGAAAATGGTGTTGAGAGTCCCAATTTTAACTAGCATTTTACCAAATAAATAAGTGTTGACATTATGTTTCTTCGCAAAGTCTTTCTTCAATACCAGTGATTACGCAAACCTAAATTATTAAATGGGCAAATGTGCACGAGGAGAGAATACCCCGATTCAATTAGGAATTAATTATGACTCTGTAAATCAATTTCGTTTTGTGACATATTCAGAATAAATGACAAGGTAACGTCAATCATAGGTTTCAATAATTCTACAGAAGACGGTACAATTTCTCCTTAAGACTTTTGATCGATGCTGTGCGTAACTCTAAGGTAACAATCTCATGGAGTTGTGTTTAAGCCCAAACTAACTCTGTGCTCGTCGGCAAGCGATTCAGTCAGTTCTGACAGACATACTAGGTTTTTGTTGAATTCGTGTGAAATGTCGTTTAAGTGGCGGGTCAGTAATGGTTTGGGGTGATATATCTATGGGTGGAAAGACGGGGAAGTATAATATTCCAGATGGTACGTTGACTATACAACTTTATTGAACGAGAATGTATTTGTCCTTTAGTACGGTCATTTGACATCGAGATATGGATTGGCTTGCGGCTTACTCTACGTAAATCCTGTTTCACACATACTGAATGTTACCCAAGGACAAATTCAGAAGCCGTATTCCTCTCTTCAATTCCTGAATTGAAACTGATGTACCAATGGCGCACATTGAACGATTGAATATCTGCAGAATTATTCGCAGCATTGATAGATGTTACCGTGTTAAAGAAAGTATAAGTCATGACAATAAACTAAGCTTTCTGTTTTACACGAAATTTATTTACCGCAATACATAGTCGCTTTTCAAATGTAGAAAGACTTGTAGGAAGGCGGTTAAAATTGTACCTGTCTGTTGCCCCAATGCATGATCGTAAAAGGCGACTTCATTTAGGACGTTATCTTTTCTATTCTTCGTAACTGACTTTAATCTTCCTAACGCCTCCCTTGACACGCCTCACTTTAGGTCTTGAGCATTCACCTCTGTGATGATTCTCTCTGCAATAGGAGAAATCAATTTCAGTCTATTTCATTTCAATTAAATTAATGAAATTTTATATTTTTATTTTTTTTTATCCAGGTGGCAACTTCCCTACCAAAAGCAACCTACCAGACGACCAAAAAATTATTGCCAATGGTTACAAGCTTAGAGAACTAAATGGATCTGTTCCACCAGGAGCAATAAATGGTTCAGCGCTGACTGGAAAGGCAAACGGATCTCTCACTTATGAACTGGTTGATATGAATGAGATAAATGAACTCCATGGAGATGACATTCGACTGACGAGTGCAGATTTCAACTGTAACAATGGTGATGTCATCAGTGACAAGGATGAGATGAGTCTTGATACAAAGATGCTGATTCTGTCTCGTGTGGCGACGGTTTTCTTACTGGTGGTTGTGTTAGTTGGAAGCATTTTCCTGAAGCTGCTTCTCGACCAACGAGTAGACGACACATTTAAGTACAATTTTGACGTTGCTACGGCTCTGAATGAGTCTGGTATTTTAGACTTAGCTCTCAACAGCTCAGCTAAATTTATCAACAGCCTGAAAACGAACATTGGAGTAGCCAACATAACGTTTTAGAGATAAATACATATTATATTAGGTCATTTAGAATAACCATTAGGTTGCGGTATATTTTTTGAGGAAATATTTCGCGTTCATTGGACACATCTACGCTAAATGTAGCTGTTTAAGACAACGTTACATTATCTTTAGCTGTTTAAATTATCTGAAACTGTTAAAGACAAAGTTTCATTGGCTGTAACTGTTTAAGACAAAGTTACATTATCTGTAACTGTTGAAGACAAAATTACATTATCTGTAACTGTTGAAGACAAAATTACATTATCTGTAACTGTTGAAGACAAAGTTACATTATTTGTAACTGTTGAAGACAAAGTTTAATTATCTGTAACTGTTGAAGACAAAGTTAAATTATCTGTAATTGTTGAAGACAAAGTTATATTATTTGTAACTGTTGAAGACAAAGTTACATTATCTGTAACTGTTTAAGACAAAGTTAAATTATCTCTAACTGTTTCTGACAAAGTTACATTGTCTGTAACTGTTAAATTATCTGTAACTGTTGAAGACAAAGTTAAATTATCTGTAACTGTTGAAGACAAAGTTACATTATTTGTAACTGTTGAAGACAAAGTTCCATTATCTGTAACTGTTGAAGACAAAGTTACATTATCTGTAACTGTTGAAGACAAAGTTGCATTATCTGTAACTGTTGAAGACAAAGTTACATTATCTGTAACTGTTGAAGACAAAGTCTCATTATCTGTAACTGTTGAAGACAGTGCTACGTTAACTGTAGCTGTTTAACACCGAGTTCTATAGCAGATTGGTTATTGACTTTGGATCTCTCACCGAATATCAGATCTTACATTGTCGTTGGCGAAGCGATATCGGACTGATCATGTGATTCTCATCATCTCACAAATAAATATGTACAAAGCAGTAGTGTTGATTCAATCAAGATAATTATGTAATTGCAACATGATATATAACGAATAAATGCTTAGTCCTGGTTATTGTTGTACAATGTATGTCCGTATTTGTCTTTTCCTAGTTTTAACGAGAACACGAGGAATAAAGTTCTGGCTGTATTAAATTGTAAACTGGAGAAGAGCTAGGCAACGTGCGAGTACGGATCGTCGTACCTCAACTGGATTGGACCTGTACATGGAATAGCGGATATCACTGGCGTCGTTACAATATTATAAAAAGTTACATTTGTAAATAGTATGTGCATATAACATCTTACAGAGAAATAGTGACTTCATCAGACCTGTGATAAATGACATCACGCATACATGCAACTTCTTGATTACCAAATGTCATTCTAAATTGTAATATAAATTTGTTTACATTTAGTTTGCTAATGTCATTGTGGGTGGCCTTCAGTAGTATGTACGCTGTGTACTCGATATATTCTCTGGATGGTTTCCAATAACTCATGAACATACGGTTATTCTATATTTGTCTCTAAATGTGGTTCATCTCTTGGTTCTCATCTCTTTCTTTCCTTTGTCTTATCAAGAACCATTTGGCACACGTAATTTTGCAGCAGAGTGAACATTTATGCTCTTGTTCTAGTGATTTGTCCTGCTGTAGTGACAAGATAGCCTTGGTTTGTGTAGTAGACACTTCTGGTGCAAACGCTGTGTGGTGCCAAACCTTGGAGTGTCATCTCTAAACGCTGTGGATGCCAAACATCGGAGTGTCATCTCTTAATGCTGGTCATGGTGCCAATCCTTGGAGTGTCATCTCTAAACGCTGTGTGGGTGTTAAACATTGGAGTGTCATCTCTAAACGCTGTGTGGTGCCAATCCTTGGAGTGTCATCTCTAAACGCTGTGTGGGTGTTAGACCTTGGAATGTCATCTCTAAACGCTGTGTGGGTGACAAACCTTGGATTGTCATCTCTAAACGCTGTGTGGGTGCCAAACCTTGGAGTGTCATCTCTAAACGCTGTGTGGGTACCAAACATCGGAGTGTCATCTCTAAATGCTGGTTTTGGTGCCAAACCTTGGAATGTCATCTCTAAACGCTTTGTTGGTGTCAAACCTTGGAGTGTCATCTCTAAACGCTGTGTGGGTGTTAAACCTTGGAGTGTCATCTCTAAACGCTGTGTGGGTGCCAAACATTGGAGTGTCATCTCTAAATGCTGGTCTTGGTGCCAAACCTTACTTGGAATGTCATCTCTAAACGCTGTGTGGGTGACAAACCTTGGAGTGTCATCTCTAAACGCTTTGTTGGTGTCAAACCTTGGAGTGTCATCTCTAAACGCTGTGTGGGTGCCAAACCTTGGAGTGTCATCTCTAAATGATGTGTGGGTGTCATACCTTCGAGTGTCATCTCTTAAGGCTGGTGTGGGTGACAAACCTTGGATTGTCATCTCTAAACGCTTTGTGGGTGCCAAACCTTGGAGTGTCATCTCTAAACACTGTGTGAGTGAGGCTTGCAGTTGAGACATTAGTCCTTTTGCATCTTCGCGCTCTATACCAAAACTAAGAGTTTCATCCTCTTTTCTAATCAAAGGCTAATCAAGGGATGCCATTTGTGTCTTCCTCATGGTAAATGTGTTGATAGGAGCAGTGTCTTCTCTCTAAGGAATACTCAAAGTTTGTGGTTTATACACCTCTCAAACAATCTTTTGGGGATTTGCAATTATATTTCTGGTATTAATGGGTCATGTTATGCCAACTCTAGAACCTGTTTTTTTCAGGTCTCTAAATATCGCCGTATACATACAAACGAAATGGTTTCTGTATTTGTCCAATTAAGTTCTTTTCTAGACTCTTAAACCTATGCACATCTTTAACAAGACAATCTGGCTCGGGTGTTATGTAACATATTCTGGGAAGATTCCACGCTTACGTTATAATTTTACCATTTTATTTTCATTTGGTGGTCATTTATAGCAAGTCTGAAGAAGACGTCACGTTGCAATGTACCTACAAACCTTTGATTTATACACCTCTATCCAATCTGAAGAATAGAAGCTTCAGTTAGGAGTCACTTATCTTAAACTGTGATGATATATATAGTAACTGTATTTCAATACTTTGTTTGTACAATAACTTTTGACATCTCGATTCTCATCCATCACTTGCAGTATTGGTTGCAGAACTCCATCACTGTAATCATGACCTCGTCACAGATCCTGGATCCATTTTACACTACTGACATCACAGTGTCTGTCCACTGATAAGTGCCACCTAACGCCCTGGATTGGCTGTAAACAAGTCAATACCATGGCCATATAAAATAATTTTCCCTGGTTGAAGGAATATTTGTCTTCAGATTGAAACTGGAGCAATACTGTGACAACAGTTTTTAAAAAAAGTACAATGGCATTTTCTGCACTAAAGCCTAAACTGACAAAACGGCCAATTTTAAGGAATATTCTACATAATTTACTTCAAATAGTAATGAAGATTTTTACTGATCAGGTGAGTTAACAAATGGCAATTGAGAACAACTGATGAAAGGGTGAGGGTGACAATTCACAAAAGACTGTCACACAATTGTCAAACCACCCAGAGTACAGCTGTACACGAGTCTGGGACATAGTCTGGGTAGTGATCACCATAACAGATACTTCCCTTATCTGGGAAAGGAAATAAAGAACCACAACTGTTTCCTTTTAACTCGTTTTAATGAACATTTTCATTAATACTTCAGATTTACAATTATGTAAAACATTTCAACAACTTAAACGCAAAATTATAACATACGTATAACTTCATGTCAATAAATTAAACACAAAATTATAACACACGTATAACTTCATGTCAATAAATTAAACACAAAATTATAACACAAATAATTTCATGTAAATAAATTCATCATAAAATTATAACACATGTATAACTTCATGTCAAAATAACAATATATGAATGGAAATAAATCATACTGAATACATCTAGTGCATTTTGCAATATCACTGAAACTCTAAGTTTTCATTATTATCATCCAAATATTCAAGATATTTGACCTAAATTCATTTGCTAAAAAATCACATGTGTACATGGCAACAAAAATGTTCCTGTAACAGTCAATTTTGACAGTATGATGAAGATGAAATCATGCCCAGTCTAAACTTCAACCCAAAAATTAGCTTTCATCTCTATTCCAACAGAATTCACGATATCAAAGAAAAAAAAAAAAAAACACTATACAAAGAAGCTGCATTAAAAAACCTTCTGGGTGGTATTAATTTTTCAACAAAAAGTATTTGCATATAGATTTGAATTCAAGTCCATATAGAAGATTAAAAAAACCCAGAGATGATGGTAAAAGGCAACTAAATAAATCAACCCTACATCAACATACAGCTTACAATGATCACACAGACTTTGGTATTGTATCACAGCGTCCTCCTTCATAATAATAACACCTGGACCCTTCATGAACATTCCTTAAACTTAAGAAAGTCCTTAACTTAAAATTACCGGTAGGAAAGCATTACAGACATTAAGGAAAACCTTAACCTTAAAACCTTTAGGACTTCCTTAAATTTCATCATGTTTGTGAAACTGGATCCAGTTTTACAGCTAGACTTTAGTTAGGAGAGCCAGGAGAACATAATAAATTAATTTATACATTTGGTACAAGAAGCCCTGGTCTCCAACTATAGAGATGGTAATTAGAATTACATCAACCTGTGATTTTACATTGGAAGAACTAGAGTAGCCAGACATTGTGACATGGATGCACCTACATTTGTTGAGAAGGTTATTATTTCAGAACAGCCTTACCATAAATAGTCTTTCCATCATATCACATCCTTACAATGTCTATGGTAGCAGTGTATCACAGTACCATCTAGGTTTAAAGGTGTAAGATACTGTGGTGACATTAATCCCACCGTGACATCCATATTATGTTGAAGTCAATAACTTACTCCTAAAGGGCCTTCGTCTGAACTTTCCTTTTTAAAGTTGGATCCGTTGCATAAGTCTTAGTTAAAGGTCCAGCTCCAGCTTTCTTAAATTGGTCCTTTTTCTCTCTTTGTTTATTCATTGCAAGTCGTTTTCTTTTAGAGTCAGCCCAAGCTGGAGATAAATCAAGAGGATGATTTTTTTCCACTTGTTTAGAACAATATTTTACTACAGATGGATGTATTCCTCAGATCATCAAATGCATTCATTACACTGAAAACCAACCCTTTTGAGACTACCAAATTTCATGATGTCCATTTCGCATTCACTTTTGCATATAAGTTGGCTGACTTTAATTTACATTTTGATGTATCTGAGGTAAGATATTAATTTGAAGAGACAAACTTTCACAATTTGACAATCAAAATAAATTTGCAAAAGAAAATCGTGCACAAAAAAAGTGAACTTAAAGTATACTGACAATCCATAAAATATATGCAAGTAAGGAAACAAACTGAATGCCGATACTTTTGTTAAACATTCACATGATGTAGCAAATATTCAATTGAAATCTGCAAGAAGATCAAAGGTGATTCACAAATGAAACAAAACATTTACAACTTACCATCTGTAAGAAAAAGTCTGACTGACTTTTTTTCTCCAGGGTTTTTTGGATGAACAAGTTTTGGAGGAATTTTGAAAATCTTCCTAATGGCCTTTTGTCTTAAAATTGATGCAAGCACCAGGCCACAAACATTTGAGGTAAACCAGTAGGTATTCAAAGCCTGAAGTGAAAAAGACCTAAATCAATTCATTTCACAAGATGTTTTGTTCAATCAACATGATTTTTCTCATTACACACTCTAATTAAACCTTTATTAATGGTCTACAACAATTATTACAAAAAGCTCTCAAGCCACAAACAATTGTGGATAAGATTTAGCTGTTAAGGAGGCCATTTAAAAGTAAAGTATTTTATAGGACCCTGCATTCACATCAGTTTCACCTACATAGTGCCACTAAGAGGCCAAGAATGTCTGTATCACTCAATTGGTTATTGCATTCAAATACTGTATAACTTCAATTTCAAATGTCAACAGTTAATTCCCGCCAGTGGTTATGAAGAAGTTGAGTGTTGAAGGATTGACGAACGGTGCATGCCGGGGTATCACATTCATTTTACCTTGGTCCTCTTGGAGCAGGTGAGTTACTGTCTAGCGCTTTAAATTCGCCGCTGGGGTTTAATTTCGCAGTGCACCTGCTCCAGATATTTTGCGGATAGCTTGTACATCGACATTGTTTTAAGTCAGTATTATTCAAGCTTATTTACACTGTACATTAAAATTTGATAAGGGGATAAATCAACTTTGAAATAGCACTACACTTGTCAACATGTGTGTTTTTAATTGTGCCTTATGTGCACACTGTCGTCATGTGTCAGTGGGTTCACTCGGAAGAATTCACTGAAGTAGAACTGATACTACATAGCAGATCGTACTAATGTACGTAGTGAGTTGTTATAAATAAATTGTTTACTTTACACGATTTAGGTTTGTTTTTACTCAGTCAACAGGCAATTGTCTTGGTATAAACACGTACATACACAGTAATAATGTCTCTAGATACATGGCTAAAACATTGAAAACTGGGCATACGTACACCACTATCGCCGATATTACCCGACCAACGGCAACTACAAGATGATTTCACAGATGAGATTACAACTGCAGCATGTTGCTAAGGACAATCCAAACAAGAGGCCCATGGGCCTTAATGGTCACCTGAGTTCTGATACAGAATGAAACAAAGACATATAAACACTTTATATTGACTCATCAGGCCCTTGAAGTCAGTCAGTGTTTTTATAAATTTGACTTTTTAATCTATGAAGATTTTTTGGTTCCATCAAATCTGTGAATTTAGAAGAAAGATTTTTGAAATTTTAGCCATTTTGACCCCTTTTGGCCAGCCCCTCTGGCTCCTGGGCGTTGGCCAGGACCAATATGGATATGACCTTAAAATGCTATTTCAGGTTAATAATTCTAATCCAGTTTGACTGATTTCCTATGAAAACTAAGCAAATAATGTTCATAAATGTGTTTTTCTTATATAAACTATAGTAAACCTAACCCCCTGCCCAGGGGTAAACCTGAGATCCCAGGGTCATATAATTCACAATTTTTTAGAGGGCCTCAAGACCTTCATATCCATGGAAAGTATTTGATTCTACTATACCTGCGATTGTAAAAGAAGATTTTTGAAATTTTAGTAAATTTTACCCCTTAAGGCCCCTTTCACAGCCCCCTCAGGGGTGGGGATCATATAATTCACAATTTTGATTAGCCTTATGCTTTAAAAGGTTTGGGCAAAATTTCATTGAAATTGCTTCTGCTGTTTTGGAGAAGAAGTAAAAAAAGTAAATTGTTTATCGTCGCACGACGGACGACGGACAAAAGACGATTAGAATAGGTCACTATGAGACTTCATCTCAGCTGACCTAAAAAATTGAAAAGGGGAGAGTGCAGGAGTAACATCCCAGAAATGAGGGCAAAGATAGCTTGATACATTATAGATAATGGACCGGCAAAGGCTGCTTGATACATTATAGATAATGTACTGGCAAAGGCTGCTCGATATGTCATAGATAATGGACTGGCAAAGGCTGCTCGATACGTCATAGATAATGGACTAGCAAAGGTTGCTTGATACATCATAGATAATGGACGGGCAAAGGCTGCTTGATACATTATAGATAATGTACTGGCAAAGGCTGCTCGATATGTCATAGATATTGGACTGGCAAAGGCTGCTCGATACATCATAGATAATGTACTGGCAAAGGCTGCTCGATACGTCATAGATAATGGACCGGCAAAGGTTGCTCGATACGTCATAGATAATGGACCAGCAAAGGTTGCTCGATACATCATAGATAATGGACCGGCAAAGGCTGCTTGATACGTCATAGATAATGTACTGGCAAAGGCTGCTCAATACGTCATAGATAATGGACCGGCAAAGGTTGCTCGATACGTCATAGATAATGGACTGGCAAAGGCTGCTCGATAAGTCATAGATAATAGACTGGCAAAGGCTGCTTGATACGTCATAGATAATGGACTGGCAAAGTCTGCTCGATACGTCATAGATAATGGACCAGCAAAGGCTGCTCGATATGTCATAGATAATGTACTGGCAAAGGCTGCTCGATACGTCATAGATAATGGACTGGCAAAGGCTGCTCAAACGTCATAGATAATGGACCGGCAAAGGCTGCTCAAACGTCATAGATAATGGACTGGCAAAGGCTGCTCGATACGTCATAGATAATGGACCAGCAAAGGTTGCTCGATACATCATAAATAATGGACCAGCAAAGACAGCTCGATACATCATAGATAATGGACCAGCAAAGACTGCTCGATACGTCATAGATAATGGACCAGCAAAGGCTGCTCGATAAGTCATAGATATTGGACCGGCAAAGGCTGCTCGATTCGTCATAGATAATGGACTGGCAAAGGCTGCTCGATACGTCACAGATAATGGACCGGCAAAGGCTGCTCAAACGTCCTAGATAATGGACTGGCAAAGGCTGCTCGATACGTCATAGATAATGGACCGGCAAAGGCTGCTCAAACGTCATAGATTATGGACCGGCAAAGGCTGCTCGATACGTCATAGATAATGGACCAGCAAAGGCTGCTCGATAAGTCATAGATATTGGACAGGGGTGTACAATTCCAAAAATTTTGCACTAGCCCAAGGGCTAGTAGCAACAATTTTTCACTAGCCCTGATCAGAATTCTACTAGCCCTATTCTTCTTTCATTTTCATATGCACATTTTACTCGATCTGGATTTTGTACAAACCTGTACAGAACAAATACATGTCTAAACAGTGTGTTAAATACCATATCTGCTAATAAAGATATCACACAGATTGTTTCACAGGAACCAGGTATTCATATAATAGTGAAAACATTATTGAGTCGATATTGATAATGCAAGAATGCGATCGCATGCAAAATATTTCAGATTTGAAATTATAGTTCTTATATCACTCAAATATTTGCTTTAAAACTATCATTAGATGTAAAGAAAGAAAACATAATCAGTATATCTGTTAAAGTTTAACTTTGATATTAAAGCTTAGCAAGGAAATATAACATGAATACAATCAGTATTAAATATCTGCTGTTTTCATTTTATATGTAATATGAACTTATTAGAATTTAGTAAATAGTACAATTCATGAAATTTTTGTAACAAAATCTTGAAGTAAAATTACTTTTTACTGATCTTACTTATTTTTATAAGTATTTTTATTTTTATGAGTATTAAAAAAACTCCATTTTATTTAGCAACATTTGCATGAGATTTGAATAAAATGTTGCCAATTTCATAATTTCATATAAATTATTTCCAAGAACTGTACACAAATTCAACTTGACAATTTACAATAAAATATTTTGTAAATGATTATTAAATTGCACTGCTAATTTTCATTTACAAGATTTCAATTCTATTTAAGTTATCTTGAAAAACATTTAGTGAATTTATTTGTGTCAATTAACTAAGCATACCTATATATGTATAGATCTGCAAGTGCACAGGACTAAAAATTACCATTATTTTATACTTCAAAACGATCCTCTATCCATCTCACAGCAGTAGTACTTTTTGAATCCAACCCTCATATACTTAAATTTATAACACTAAAATGATAGTGATGCTAAATAATATAACAGTCACTTCATAATTAATTTTTATCTAGAGTCTAGAAATCAAGATTTTCCCGTTCCCTGTCTGTCAACAAACATCGGCAAACACATGGCCATCTGGGTCACTCAAGCGCTTAACTTTTACCAATTACATAACAAAGCGTTTGATGCACCTAGATGAAAAATGTTATTTACGTCTGGGAACCATCTGTGGTTGTAAAACTGCATTCTTGATATTTTCGCTTCAGTTTTGACCACACATTTACTGCTAGTAGAATTCTGAACAGCAATAAAAGGCTAAACTGCTGATTTACAACTAAATTTCAATGTAAAGATAAATTGTTATCAGGAAATTTCCACTAGCCCACGGGCTAGTAATGATCGTGAAGCCACTAGCCCTGACCTGAAATTCACTAGCCCCGGACGTCGGGCTAGTGGAATTGTACACCCCTGTATTGGACCGGCAAAGGCTGCTCGATTTGTCATAGATAATGGACTGGCAAAGGCTGCTCGATACGTCATAGATAATGGACTGGCAAAGGCTGCTCGATACGTCGCAGATAATGGACTGGCAAAGGCTGCTCAAACGTCATAGATAATGGACTGGCAAAGGCTGCTCGATACGTCATAGATAATGGACCGGCAAAGGCTGCTCGATACGTCATAGATAACGGACCGGCAAAGGTTGCTCAAACGTCCTAGATAATGGACTGGCAAAGGCTGCTCGATACGTCATTGAAACAAGAGGCCCAGAGGGCCTGTATCGCTCACCTGGTTTGTAATGCTCAGTTATGTTTTGAATACAGGTTCATTGTTTCTTTTCTAAAGGAATTTAAATATTTACCTCTATTTCTGCTATCAGTCCCCGCCCCTCCTGCCCTCGGGGGGTCAGAGTCAAAATTTATACATCTCTATTCCCCTTCCCCTAAGGATGTTTCTGGCCAAATTTGGTTTGATCCATGCTGAACTGTATGACTAGTAGCGATTTAAAGGATTTACCTTTATTTCCCTCTTGGGCCCCGCCCTTCCTGCCCCCGGGAGTCATAGCCAAAATTTATACAATTTCTGTTCCCCTTCCCCCAATGATGTTTGTGGGCAAATTTGGTTACAATCCATGCAGAAATCTAGGACATGTAGCGATTTATAGAATTTACCTCTATTTACCTATTGGGCCCCGCCCCTCCTGCCCCAGGGGGGTCAGAGCCAATGTTTATACAAGTTCTGTTCCCCTTCCCCCAATGATGTTTGTGGCCAAATTTGGTTACAATCCATGCAGAACTCTAGGACAAGTAGCAATTTATAGGATTTACCTCTATTTCTCATATTGGGTCCCGCCCCTCCTGCCCCCGGCGGGTCAGACCCAAAATTTATACAAGTTCTGTTCCCCTTCACCCAATGATGTTTGTGGCCAAATTTGGTTACAATCCATGCAGAAATCTAGGACAAGTAGCGATTTATAGGATTTACCTCTATTTCCCCTATTGGGCCCTGCCCCTACTGTCCCAGGGGGGTCAGAGCTAAAATTTATACAAGTTCTGTTCCCCTACCCCCAACGATGTTTGTGGCCAAATTTGGTTACATTCCATGCAGAACTCTAGGACAAGTAGCGATTTATAGGATTTACCTCTATTTCCCATATTGGCCCCGCCCCTCATGCCCCCCGAGGGTTCAGAGCCAAAATTTATACAAGTTCTGTTTCCCTACCCCCAACGATGTTTGTGGCCAAATTTGGTTACATTCCATGCGGAACTCTAAGACAAGAAGCGATTTATAGGATTTACCTTTATTTCCCCTATTGGGCCCTGCCCCTCCTGCCCCCGGGGGTTCAGAGCCAAAATTTATACAAGTTCTGTTCCCCTACCCCCAACGATGTTTGTGGCCAAATTTGGTTACAATCCATGCAGAACTCTATGACTAGTAGTGATTTAAAGGAAATGTTGATGGACGGACGACGGACGGACGACGGACGGACGGACGGACGGACGGACGGACGGACGGACGGACAGACCAGGTGAGCTAAAAACGGATTTACCAGGTGAGCTAAAAATGGGTCGTATTATAAATGAGAGTACAGCATGCAGTATTAAAAGCAGTTATTTGAAATCAAACACTCCCGGGAAAACAAAAACTGTTGCTTAACCGTGTTCACCCTGAGGCAGACCACTTAAAAGTCTCCATGTATGACTCTACGTCAGATACAGGCTTATATTGTAAAGATGGCATTTGAACAGGCAGGGCTGTAAGTAGGTCCTTAAATTATTGATGTGAATTATGACGATTGTGGACGAAAGATATCTGTTACAAACCTTTATTCAAATTTTCTATTATTTCTATTTATTAAAGTGAGTTCAAAATGTTTGCAAAATTGTTGTGCTTTATGTAATGATAACGATACCTCTCAACGTTGTGCGAAAAATTTCGCTGGTGTTCAAGATTCACGGATTTAGGTGGAACTGGGAATATAGCGAAAATAAAACCCCGCGAAATAAAACCACTATACAGTAACAATTTGATATAAATTATACAGTATTAACAATATTGTGAACCAATAACATCTGCCCCTTGGGATCCGTGGTTTATACAAAATTGAGTTCCTTTCAGTTAAAGATGTTGCTGGCAAAACATATGAACCAAATAATTTCATTCCTAGAGCTAAAGAAGGACTTTAAAGGCTTTACAAAGCTTTGCAAAAATTTCCATATTGCCCCGATTCTCAGGCACCTGAGAAACCAATTCAAAATTGGTTTTCCATTCTCCAAAGAATGCTTATGATCAAATTTGGTAACAATCCAATCAGTTATTCATGACAAGTAGCAATTCAAAGTAAATGATGACGGGTGACGAATGGAAAGATGCATGGCATAAGCTTATCAGTCCTCCAAACAAGGTGAGCTAGAATCACATCACACTTACCGCAGGGAAAGTCATCATGATGGGGGCCATTATAAACGGAATGGCTCTCATAAAATATCTAGATGCGACTGAGCCAGATCGACTTGAAACTCCTTCACTACCCAACTGTAAACAAAATAAAAAGTTCGTCAAATTAGTATCTCGAAAATTGTCACATACAGTGCATATGATAATCTGCTGCCTAAATTAAAATGGTTTTGAAGTCTAATTCTCTATTATCACATTGCCTTGTGATAGTGTAGAATAGTACTGACTAAAGTCCATACTGCTGATGATGCTACCCAGCAGATTGCCACACCAGGTCATGCCTACAGACAGCAGGCCACATTTAATCATAGCAATACAATAATGACACTGATAATTAGGTTTTTGATATACAAAGTTCAATGCCAATAGAAGTTATTGTACACATTCAATGAATTTTATGAACAGTACATTATTTATTATTGTACACATTCACTGAATTTTGTGAATAGTATACTATTTGTTATGGAGACATACCTCTATAGACAGAAGGAGAGTTGCGGAGGTTAGCACTGGCAAAACGTAGAAGGGATCGGAGAGTGTGAGATCTGTGAACCATAACAGACCTCCTGTGGACATACTCTCCACCGGATAATACGCCATCTTTCTTAGACCCATGAACACCGAGAGAAATATTGGCATCTGCAAAGAGAACATGAATTAGCATCAAACTAACCAGAATCTCTCCCTTACACATTTAATGTACAAATCTATATCAGTTTATAAATTTAAAAAATGAAGTACTCAGAGTATTGGAAGACTTCATAATTGCTAGTCAGATAACAAATAAAATACATTGCAAGGCATCCTTGATACTCCAGGGGTTCCGATCACTTACAAACTCTACATCCCTGGACAATCTCATAGTAAAATTGGAGGCAGCTCAGTGAAAAACAGCTGAACCAATCACAGGCATACAAAGATTTCTTTTGAAGACTACAGAGAGAGTGACATCCAATTGCAACATCTAAGCTACAGTCGACTACAGTGTACCGTTATACAGCTCTTTTGATGTACATCAAAGAACTGAATTACCTGTTCTGCTACCTCCAATTTTACTATGAGACAGTCCTGGGGTGTAGTGAATTTTCAGATTCTCAGCCATACACAAAGAGTTTAAAAACAAGAATTCCACAGAAGTGGATGTGTCGCCTGCACAGCATCACAAAAAATAGTTATTTACAGTTGAAAATATTGTTTATAATTTGGTGAAGTTATCAAGTATCAATAAATATTTTAATTATCGAGCGGAAACCATGGATTTATCTGTTTTGACAATTTTAAAGTCCTGTAACTCTTGCAAATATTAACGGATTTTGACCATTATCAAACTCATCCGAGATCTCATTGATATCAAACAATATCTTAAATTTGGATGAAATCGGACGATTAATTTTTAAGTTATCAGGTAGAAACTATTGATATATATCTGTTTTGACGATTTTAAAGTCACGTAACTCTTGCAAATATTGAATGATTTTGACCATTATCAAACTCATCCGAGACTACATTGATTTGAAGCAATATACCAAATTTAGTTGAAATCGGACAATAAATAATTAAGTTATCGCACAGAAACTATTTCCCGGACGCTAATGCCACCAACGCTACCAACACCCAAGCCGCCGACGCCAACATAGTGATACCTAAGTGTCACCCTTGCCTTGCAGACCACACAATAAGAGTCAAAGATACATTTGTTTATCACATAATCCATCTGATATCCAGTGATTTCGCCTGTGTAATATTTTTGCGTATGTCACTAGTGTAATATTACCTGGATTGATTTTCATTGGATGGAAATTCATTGCGACGTCAGACAGGAACAATAAAATGATGTAAGGAAAATTGACGTGATGTCAGGATTACGAGGACAGCAGGACAAAATGGCAGCCTCCGCTGGATTTTTGGAATACATTTTTAACATGTAATTCTTTGTAAAGTAGGTTTCTGTAGTTGTGTTATAAAAAGTATCTTAAATTTGTGTTAATTTCATATGAAATTTTATGAAACTCGTCTCGAAGTTTTAATTTTTGCTCGCCAAGGCAGGCAAAAAAAAACAAACTTCTTAGACTTGTTTCATAAAATCTCATATGAAATGAACACTCATGTAAGATCCTATATTTATATTCTGGAAATTTGTGTAACCTTCTATAGGTGACTACAAAGATATTTTACACGTTAATTCACTAGTTAAAGGATCATATGTTTTACAATTGATATCAGACAAATCTTGAGGCCTACCATTCAATGATCTATGTTAGACTCAGACAAATAAAGAATGATATTTCCTATTGTTTTCCCTCCTTCCTCTCTTCTTATTATATATTATAACACATAGTTGAATTTGCTCAAAATGAATATGCTAATCTATGGACCATGCAGAACCTCTTATGTACTTTCTTTGAAATAATGAAAATAAAACTTAAATTGTCAAAATCAATAAGGGCGGTCTGGTAGCCATTTTGTATTCAGATCATCATCAGACAGATATTAAATAGGCACAACAATAGACAAAGGGAAAAATATTCAGGAATATTTCAGTGGTTTCCGTAATTGGCAGTAAGAGGCCCATGGGCCTTTATAAGACAATAACAGGAACTTTTTAGCATGAAGTTTCTGATATCTTGATGACTTACAATTGATGGTCATTCATTTTAACAAACTTGTTAGCCTTTTCTCCTAGCGTGCTACAGGCCAAATATTGGTAATTGGTTATTGATAAGAACTCATTTTAAGATTATAGCCTTTTTGTTGACCCCTGTGACCTTGAATGAAGGTCAAGGTCAATTATTTGAACCCTTCAGTTCTGATGACCTAACATTCAAATAAGATCAACTTTTGGCCATCTTGTTTTCAGATCAGTCTGAAAATGCAATAAAGACAACTAAAACCCAAGAGGAACCTATTTATAAAATTTATGATATTAATACCTTCTGTGCTTTCTGAGAAAAAATGATAACAAACTTACATTGTCAAAAGCAAATATGATTTTTTTTATCAGTTCCAAATTTGCATTAGATGCAACTTAGACCTAAAAGGAACCCATATTATAAAATTTCAGGAAGATTCCTTCAGAACATATCGAGAATAAGTGATAAACTTTGAATGTCAAAATTTAAAATAACTGCCTGCCAGCCATCTTGTTTTCAGATCAGACTGGAAATGCAATAGGCACAATAAGGAACCATGACTGCCTGTTGGCCAATCTTTCTTAAGATTATACTGAAAATGCAATAGGCGCAATTAGGGAAATATATGAAGTTGCAGAAGAATCTCTTCAGGACTTTTTGAGAAATATAGATAACATGAATTGGTTACAGATGGCGGATCATCAAACATATGATTTGAATGACCCATGACAACCGTCTGCTGATGGCTAAAACTTCAGTATTTTGGTGGGGTTTTATTTGTATTACTACTTAATTGACCAACCCCTTACCTGTAACAATGGAATCATCATAGACATGGGGTTGGTATTTGTTTTCTTCATAAATTTCTTCATTTCTAACTGTCTCAGAGCATCTGAAAGCAAATCATATATAGGAATCAAAATGAAATACCATGTTCTGTCAATATATATAAATACAAAGAGCAACTTTGTCAATAGTTTGATAAACTTCCTATGGATTTGGAACAAGTAATGCTCAAAAATGTGTTTCTCTGTACATATATTAACTACTGTAAACTTGATGCCTCTCAAGGAGAATTCACTTTAAAAGGACATTAAGATCTTCAAACTTTGAAGATTTGATTACACCACATCTGTAAGTTGAGAGTTTTGAAATATTAGACAGTTTGACCCCTATTTGCCCATACCACAGCACCCCCTAGGGTATAATTCAACTATTTAGATTGGCCTTAGCCCAAAGAAGGGGGTTTATGTAAATTTAGAGACATCAAACATCTAAATTGCTTATATTAAAGACTCAAATTGTTTTCCTAAATATTGGTATGTAAAATAAAACAAATACACTATTTTAGTTTGTTGATCTATCAAATTTTGTTTGTTTGTTTGTTTGATTAATTAACGTCCTATTAACAGCTATGGTCATGTAAGGACGGCCTCCCATGTATGTGGTGTGTTGCGTGTATGTTGTGCAAGGTGCATGTTTTGGGAGACTGCAGTATATTCATGTTGTGTCTTCTTGTATAGTGGAACTGCTGCCCTTTTTATAGTGCTATATCACTGAAAAATGCTGCCGAACACACCAAGCAACACACCCCACCCAGTCACATTACACTGACAACGGGCGAACCAGTCGTCCCACGACCTGTATGCTGATAAGATTGATGTGATTTTAGAAACTTACATTCCTGAAAATTTCCATTTATTTTGGCTTCGGATAGTTTTGTCTGGAGGCGTTCCATCTCTGGTTTGTTGTTGATATTGTTAGTCACAACCCTTTGAGTTAAGACCATCAGTGGAAAGGAAGCCAATCTGATAACAACGGTAGCTAAAAATAAACATATAAAAGTAGGTCAGGACCTGGAACGTAATCTGATGTCAGCAGTCGCTAAAAATAACAAGAGATCCCAGAGGGATCTTGGCGCCCACCAAAGAATGATCTATGTCTGACAATGGAAAGATAGATCTTTTCTCTACTTTTTAAACATTTTAAACATACTACACATAAAATTTGAGACAGATTGCTTCAGTACTTTCTGAGAAATATCAGTAACAAACTTCAACTATCAAAATCCAAGATGGCTCCTTGACGGCCATCTTGTCGATCAATCGGCCCAAAATCGCAATATGCACAACTAGGCCAGGTCCTAGGGCAACCTACATGTGAAATTTGAGAATAATCCATTCAATACTTTCTGAGAAATAGCGATAACAAACTTTAACTATCAAAATCCAAAATGGCTGCCTGGCAGCCATCTTGTGAGCCGATTGGTCCCAAAACACAACATGCACAACTAGGGCCATAGGGGAGCCTAGATATGAAATTTGAGACAGCTCCCTTCAGCACTTTCTAAGAATAGCCATAACAAACCTTAACTATCAAAATCAAAGATGGCCCCCTGGCGGCCATCTTGTTGACCGATCGGTCTTAAAATGTAATATGCATAACTAAGGCCCCAGGGGAACCTACATATAAAATTTGAGACAGATCCCTTCAGTACTATCTGAGAAATAGCGATAACAAATTTTAACTATCAAAATCCAAGATGGCTGCCTGGCGGCCATCTTGTTGACCGATCCGTCCCAAAATGCAACATGCACAACTAGGGGCCTAGGGGAACCTTCATATGAATTTTGAGACAGATCTCTTCAGCGCTTTCTGAGAAATAGTGATAACAAGAATTGTTAACGGACGGACGGAAGGACGGATGACATGCCACGGACAACAAGAGGCCCAGAGGGCCTGTATCGCTCACCTGGTTTTTTTTTGTAATTATCACAACAAAGACTCTGACAATTAGAAAAAATGACTCCTAAAGTTTAATTTTGAATCACAACCATACAATGATTCTACTGATACCATAAAAATATGCTATCCAATATATAGGTTAAGAGACAAAGTAATTTATATGAAATTAGTTGCCTAATTGACCTTTTTGACCCCACGTCTATTGCCATTTATATGGAAATAGCCAAATTGACCCCTTTTGACCCCATCCTTCAGGTCTCCTCTACTTTATTACTCCCCACCCCACTCCATTTGCACAATTGAAATCCCCACCCTATAAGGATGCTACCATTGCATTATGAGTGCTATCTCATGCTTAATTTCAGAGAAGAAGTCGTTTATATGGAAATAGCCAAAATGACCACTTTTGACCTCGCCCCTCAGGCCCCCATGGGGTCAGCCCCATCATTTGTACAATTTTGAATCCCCACCCTGTAAGGATTTAACCATTGCATTATGAGCGTAATCCCATTTTTAGTTGCAGAGAATTAGTAATTTATATGGAAATAGTCAAATTTACCACTTTTGACCCTGCCCCTCAGGCTCCTGGGGGGTCAGTCCCATCATTTGTACAATTTTGAATCCCCACCCTGTAAGGATTTAACCATTGCATTATGAGCGTAATCCCATTTTTAGTTGCAGAGAAGAAGTCATTTATATGGAAATAGTCAAATTTACCACTTTTGACCCCCCCTCAGGCCCCGGGGGGGTCAGTCCTATCATTTGCACAATTGAAATCCCCACCCTATAAGAATGCTACCATTGCATTATGAGTGCTATCTCATGCTTAGTTTCAGAGAAGAAGTCGTTTAAATGGAAATAGCCAAAATGACCACTTTTGACCCCGCCCCTCAGGCCCCCGGGGGGTCAGCCCCATCATTTGTACAATTTTGAATCCCCACCCTGTAAGGATTTAACCATTGCATTATGAGCGTAATCCCATTTTTAGTTGCAGAGAAGAAGTAATTTATATGGAAATAGTCAAATTTATCACTTTTGACCCCCCCCCCTCAGGCCCCCGGGGGGTTAGCCCCATCATTTGTACAATTTTGCATCCCCACCCTATAAGGATGCTACCATTGCATTATGGGTGCTATCACATGCTTGGTTTCAGAGAAGAAGTCGTTTATATGGAAATAGCAAAATTGACCCCTTTGTACCCCGCCCCTCAGGCCCCAGTTGGGTCAGCCCCATCATTTGTACAATTTTCAGTTAGTAGCCCATAAGGATGCTACCAGTCAAATTTTTTTTAAATCCGACCAATGGATATGGAGAAGAAGTCGATTGTTGACGGAAGACGGAAGCCGGACGCTGCGGTATCCCATAAGCTCACCTCGGTCCTTTAGACCAGGTGAGCTAAAAAGCAATTTGAATAGCGCACCATCTGATGATGGTGGGCTAAAAATGTTAAAGTAGGTCATTTGATTAGGTCAGTAGATTTCAAACAAACCATCTGAAAGAAGTTAGCCATTTTTTAAATCTTTCTGCACTCATGGTACATTAATCTGTTACAGTAATCATGCTAATATGTACGTTATCCTTTGAGAAGCATTACAATGTACTATGTTGTGATTCACCTGTAAAAGACTTGCAAGTACATGTAATATGAGATACAATGCTTATGTTAGAGGTATTGTATGTTGTAAAACATTGTTAAATCCATAAGTTTATATAATTTTAACTCTTCTCCAGTAAAGGGGATTGCGCTTATAGGGGGAAGGGTGCTAGTTACGGTGAATATGGTATCTATTATTACTGGTATTCTGCTGAATTTTACAATCAGGTGATATTTTACATATATAAAATGCAATAACAGAATTGCTTAAACTTTGTTAGCAGCAAATTACTCCATATTGACTTTAGCAGGCTTGAGACTGTTTCATGATTTTGGAGTCTGATGTTTTAGGAGACACCATGGCCAGTGTTCAATGTGAGCATTGTATTCAAGGAAATATCTAACGTCCGAAAGTATGTTTGTTCAATATATAAATCTATCAACAGCAATGGATACTTAAAGACAATAAAACAATCTTATCAACAAATTGTTAAATAAACTTCCCTTGGAAAAAATCTCAGGCTAGGTATGTTCATTCAAGTAGAATCTGCTGTATACATAAGAAGCAAGTTTGTAATCATAATTATATAAATGTGTTTTTAAACATGGCTCGAATTTTACATTCTTTGTCACTAGCTAAAAATAGCAAGTGCCCTAAATTTTTACTTGCTAAAATATATTTTTACTTATAATTAATATCCATATTCAAATTACAGTTTTGTTATATATAATATCCTTTATTTTTGCATGATGATGTGAAGTGTATATATAAAGTACATAATGTATATCAACAACATTATAGTAAGAACTGGGTCCCCATATTTTCCATTAAAACAATTTTTCACAATCATTATGCCATTTTTACAGTTGTCCCTGATAAAAACCATTTGCTAAAATAAGCAAGTGCATTTTTTTTCACTTGCTATTCTGGTATATCTACTTGCAAAAAGCAAGTAAAAAAGGTTGAAATTCGAGCCCTGTTAAAGACTGAAAGTTTTATATGATAATTTTACGAGTTACACTACACAATGTCCTGTACAGTTTTTTGTGTTTGGTATTGCGTAAACAAATGGTACACTGACTACCTACATACTCTACTACATAGTATTCAGGTTTAGAAATCTTATTTATACTCACATAAAACTATTGCTTCCCACCATGGCAAACCAAAGCCGACATGAATGTACTCGAGACCTTGCTGATAGAGACCTGGGGGCCAGTAACTACCAAGTCCCATACTCGCCAGACTCGGCTCCCCGAGGGCGTTCACAGTCTGTGTCACATCCACAACATCAGGTAACTTTGGTGGTTCCAGTATGTATCCAGAGCTGTCACCTGTTACCTGAACAAACAACAAAGTTCACATTACTGATTTCACTGTCGTATGCATTAATAAGATTAGACTTAAAATCATTTTCTATCTACCTCAATACAGACTTATGGAAAGATTTATTTTTAAACCATTTAATGTTGATAGATATGAATCAATCATGGAATTGGTTGCTGTGAAACATAGGCTAGGTTACTCCTATTATCTCCAGTCATTGTTCTAGCTATATCCCTAGTTGTTTTTGTTTTACCTTAGCTGCCTCTGTGCTGTTGTATCGTAGAGCTGAAATCACACTCCATGTTGGACCAACACCACACTGACTGGATCTCAGCCCTGTACCCAAAAGTCTGTTTCGAGACTGTGTATCATGGCCGCCCTTGACATTTGCTGGATGGAACCGTCTTTTCTGGATGGTCTGAAATTGAGTAAGTGCATGTGATCTGGATTTAAAGGGTGTGTATAATTTCCCTTATTTGCATAATTTACCTTAATTAAGTTAATTAGATAACACTCTTGTAAGTAAGTGTATGGGCAAGACCATTCTTGATACCCCAGGGATCTCTATCACTGTCATTATATCCACCGCTGGAATATGGCAGAGCAAAACTGAAGGCTTTTAGTGCAACAACGGATGAACTGGTAATTTGGTCCTTTGATAATACATTAAAAGAATCAAATAATGGCTTTGAAGTTTG
Source organism: Argopecten irradians irradians (assembly GCA_004382745.1). Classification (NCBI taxonomy): domain Eukaryota; kingdom Metazoa; phylum Mollusca; class Bivalvia; order Pectinida; family Pectinidae; genus Argopecten; species Argopecten irradians. The sequence continues at coordinate 660,900 of SAYR01021398.1, read as the reverse complement.
GCGTCGCTCTCTCTCTCTCTCTCTCTTCAAATGGAGTCTGGGCAAGCCTGTGAATATTCTGTTTTTTCTCCTGGACCATCTTAAATTTTACTATGACATAATCTATTGGTGGATGTATATAACAACAGTAAAAGTATCCCATAGAGCATCGAGGTTGGGGCAATACTGAACTTCACTTCTCCGTCCAAGTTTTAGACTCAATTTAGTCAAAATCCATTTGACCAAGTTATTTTGTGACTATTAAGCAGGATTTAAAGGACTTTTCTTTCTCATTTTTACGGTGGCTTTCTCCAGGAGGGCCTATGCAAGTTTTGAAATTTGACAAGTGTAGCGGGATTGGACTTGATTGGATCATCGGTGACCAGTTAGCTCAGTCAGTTACAGCATTCGGCTAGGCCTAGTGTTTGGAGGTTCTGTGTTTGAATTCCTGTCTGGCCGCTACAATTTCTCCACAATTTTACACAAGTACAGTACGGTTAAGATACCTCGAAATGGTTTAATATGTTACAATGACTTAATGTAGCTCTAAGCAATGAATATTGTTTTAGGCCCTTTTGTCATGCATCAATATTTCAAAACTTAACAGGTGATCGAGCTTAGTTTTGGAATGATACATTGTAATAAATTGACAGTCACATTTAAGAACTAAGCTTTGCGCATTGAAATTCTAAGCTCTGTTCTGGTAACATGTAAGTAAGCACAAGTCGTCTACTGAGTTTGCATGCATCAAGGACGTATATGAGAAGGAAAAGTCACACTGGGTTTTGGGCAAGTACGGCACAGGAGCTTTTATGTTTGTGCACTGACTGTGATGTTGGGCGACGACTGATTTTGATATCAGCCGGCGCAGCCTTTGATGTAGCTTGTGGGTGCGAGGTTTACCACCTTACTTTCTGAAGTGTGCTGTTATTTCATGAGCTGTCATATTTTTTTTTAACAAAAAATTAAGACATTTTTTCTAAACCTTTATCCTTAAAGCAAGTACTTAACGTTGTGAAATTCAATTAACTTTACATTGGTGATTCGTTTGACTCGATAAGACAAGTATTTGTTGAGAAAAATGTTTTTTATTCCCGGTTCATAGGCGTCTCGCATGGTGTTTAGTAGTATAAAGAGAAATTGATGAACCCTTCTAACTTATAAATCCTTGCATGCATGGATGGCTAAATTTGTATTCGCACTTCCAGTTTAACCAGTTAACTAATGGAAATGCATAAACAGGATTAAAAAGACATTTTGGATTTGTTTTTTAAATAATAGAGAGTGCAGTTCAAACGGTCTGTTCGTAATGCGAACTCTTGTGAAAGAGATGTCTCGGTCACCTTAATCTATGTAAATCATCCGTATATGTATCACAACAAGATCCAGTGTTGCGCAAGACAGTATGCAAAGTCACACTCTCTCGTGATTACTTGTGTGAACAATATACTGTTTTTTTATTCTAAATAAAACATCAGTGAAAGATAAACCTTCCTATTTGATTCTTAACTGAATCTAACATTTACAGTTTGTCCTGAATCATTATAACTTATATGCCGTTTTACGTGACAATTTGCTTTATTATACATGTACTAGAAAATTATCAGATCTATAGTGGGATTGGACTAGGTCGATTGGTGACCAGGAAGCTCAGTCGGTAGAGCACTCGTCTAGTGTTCTGAGGGTCCCGGGTTGGAATCCCGGTCTGGCCGCTACATTTTCTCCTCTCCTGTTACAGAATTGGCGCCCAACTAAATAACCCACGGTGGTGGCCATGGTGTTTTGAAGGGTCTCGTATGTCTTCGAGAGCGAAGACTTCGAGAAAGGAGGGATGAGTGTAGTGGGATAGGACTGGATCGATCATCGGTGACCAGGTAGCTCAGTCAGTAGAGCAGTTTGCTAGAGTTCTGAGGGTCCCGGGTTCGAATCCCGGTCTGGCCGCTACATTTCCTCCTCTCCTGTTATAGATCAAAGCTTGTAGGCTTACAGCCGTGCTACCCCAACTGAGAACGACGCTTGTATATAAACGCCTACCGCTCTACCGCTGATATAAATCGATGTATTGAAAGAGTGTTCTGTAGCCGTGTTATTTCCACAGGTAAATTAGTACTGGATGCTAACCTCCGGCCTCTCATCCAGCTTAACGAAACTGAATGGTTAGTTAGCTTAACTGATCTATATATCATCAACAATGCGTCTGCATCTACTTAAAAACAAAACAAATATTCTTCAAATTGCATCAACATTCACTTGACTAGTATTTCTTTATTTAGATATTTTAACAAATCTTCATATTTCTAGTAAAATTGCATATGAAACTCCTTATAGATCTAGTAATGGTCATTACGTAGGGAACCGCCATACCATGACCCGGCTGCAGGCCGTGTGCAAAAAGTCAAAAGACATGTGGGATTTATAAGACGAGTCCTAAACTGTCCCATAATTAGGATTTTCAATAAGTGGTTTGAAATATTATTACAGCAAAACTGACAAACTACAAGGTTAGTGGCATTTTAACTGTACTGTTATATATAATTAGCCATCAGCTTAGATCTGGTGCCGCACAGGTAGTGAGTTTACTCACAATATGATTATTGCAAGGCAACATATCTGCTATCCGATTGCTCTTTAAAGTTTGTTAATGCTCTCAAACACACTTATAACTTATTGTGGCAATTTTAAGTAACTAGATTATAATATTTTCAAATAGCTCTGATAACTTTTCATGTGTAATATCTCCAGACATTGACATGTGTACGTAATACGGCGGACTGCCAATGTTTTTGACATGTTCTGCAAGATATATTTCACTGTTTCAGTTACGGTAGCCAATAAAAGAAAACAAACACAGTGCAATTATATTATATCATTTCTTCTAAACACAACACTACTTTGTACAAGTTTGCCAAGCATATATTGGGCATGTTTTGCAATGAAATTACCAACTTTGTAACATTGAATTTGTGGTTCCCCAGACATCATTTTCCCCAAAATTTTTGAATGCGCAAAATATACCAATAGTAGATTTTTTTCAGCATTTTCAGCCCTAAGAAAAATTACATGTGCAAAGTACACTGGTGTGTAAGTTACACAAGTTTTTACGGTAATTGTAACAATTACGATTGTGTTTGGTACAGCTCATTTAGCCAGAGCGCCCGCGATTTACCTGTGGATTGGCGACATAACTCGAGTCTATAAATAACTAGCTACACTCATTCAATACATCGATACAAGTCAGCGGTAGGGGTTTATATACACACGTCGTTCTCAGTTGGGGTAGCACGGCTGTAATTGTTGTTTTGTCCCACAGGGACTTGTAACGTAGGTTGTGAGAAAGTCTGTTGTGTATACATGTGTACTAGGCCTATATACTATATATAAAAGGACAAGGGAACCAACGGCTCGCTTGGAAGAGGTACACCTGCCCATACTTGCCAACCCTCCCTATTTTGGAGGGAGACTCCCGATTTTGAACCCCCTTTTTGGCCATTTTAGCAAGTCCAAATTCTTTAATATTCCAAATGTTAAACATCTGATTATACCATCAGAAAGAACAGGTAAAAATATGCAAAAATCAACTTTTAATTTCTTCATAGGGGGTTACTAAGTACACTTTCTTGAGGCTCAAAGTTTAAATACATGAAATTACCCCCATGGGAATTTCAAAAAGTTGGCAAGTATGCCTGCCTCTACAAAAGTTGTCGGTATTCCGTCAAACATGGATAGATATGTATATATTAAATACTTATATATTCTTACATAAATTTTCGATACGGAAAACACAACTTCAGACACGAAATAATATATTAACATACCTTTATTTCATTATGAACGTGGAAAATGCAGTCAGATACCCTCACTGTCGTTATGCCTGTCCAGTGAAATCTAGGTGAAAGGCACTCATATTCCCTTGTAACAAATTTTGTATGCATTCATTTCACTTTCTGGTGATATTTTCCCATTGCAAATACAAATAGGCTATCTCCGATAATGCTTTCATTAATCAAATCCAACAACTAAGCAAGGAATCACACTTTTTTTATCCAGCACTCGACTCTTGTTCGTATAATCCGCCATATTGTAATTGATGATGGGTACCTTTTTAGTGTACTCGCCCTTACCCGATACTGCACTGAAATTCTGTACCCAGACTCTGTATAAATTAAGTTTCATGGTTAAGGTTCTTAGAAGTACCTTTATTTGAAATACACGTATCATTAATTGAAAAATCTAACTTAAGTCGAGACTCTAATGTTTTACTTTACAGTTACCACATTAATATTGTAGCTTTTAGTATATGGGCACTTAGCTGCAATGACGTAGCTCTGAACGACGAACGAAAGATTTCTGACAGATGTCGTCGTCAGAGCTACGATTCCGTCCCATTGCCCGTAGTGTTGCAAAACATCCAGCGGTGAAAATGTTGCATTTCATGTGTGTCATGTAATTGTTTAATTAAATTCAACAATATCAAACATTTTTAACATAAAATGATTATTTATTTACCCACCTCCATGTCTAAATTATGTTTTGAAGCACTTTTGAATATTGCTCACATCTCCGACACGGCTCACTTGGCCGCCATGATGCTTCTCGTTAGAAAGTCTCGCGCTCCAAATATGGCACCTAGTACCATATATGGAATGACCTACAAATTTTCACTACGAAAGAAATAAATGTTACAAAATTTTTAACATGAACTTTAAAAAATCTTTTTTGCTTAATTCTTAATATTACTTACATTTGTTCAGTTTCACTATATTTATTCTTAGTTTGTTGGCTTTTCAAAACTTTTAAACATATTTTACCTGTTGAGTGTTTCATTTCGTCACGGTTTCCGCTAAATCAAACATGGCGGCGTATTTGAACAGAATTATACATGTGTTGTGTTTGCCTTGGATTTTACCACTAATAGTTGATGACAGATTATAATAGAAAGGTTTGTGAATTGAATATTGATCATAGTTGTCAGAACAATACAGTTACATAAGAATAATACCCGTAAAGTATATTTTTATCAGTCTCAAAGTGCCCGATGTGGATCACATCGGGGCTTGCAACACTAGCGGCAACGGGGTGGAATTCATACCCTGCTGGGAACGGAGTGGAGGCAGGGTATGATTATTCGTTCTAGGGCACTGTGTATATGGGGTTTCCAGTTCGGGTCTGGGTATGGGGTACACAATATCCACTCAAATGTGTTTAACCTAGGTTTCAGTTGACAAGCAAAACGACAGCGAGGAAACCTGACTGCATTTTCCACGTTCATAGTGAAATAAAGGTATGTTAATATATTATATCATGATTGAAGTTGTGTTTTCCATGTCGAAACTTTATTTAAGAATGTATTGGTATTATATATGTACATATTTATCCATGTTTGACGGAATACGGGCGACTTTTGTAGAGGCAGGTGTACCTCTTCCAAGCGAGCCGTTGGTTCCCTTGTCCTTTTATATAGTATATAGGCCTAGTACACATGTATACACAACAGACTTTCTCACAACCTCCGTTACAAGTCCCTGTGTTTTGTCCAGGGACTGTCTAGTTTGTCCAAGGATTTAAAAGTGAGAGGATCGCTTGTGTACTCGGGCCTTTGTTGCGAGTAGATTTGTTCTTTTGAGTCAATGAGAAGCTATATAGGTCTAGATCTTCTAGAAAATACGTCCTTTGGGTTTTTAAGTGATGTCTTCTTGAAAATAATAGAAAAAAGTAAGAGCTTCGCTCTTCCCATGCCGTGCATGATTCGCATTATAATGACACCAATTACAAAGTAATGAAAATGATATAAAGATTTACATTGAATGTATTTTCTGTTGTCTGAGCTTCGCTGCAATTCCCACTTGAGCCAGAATATGTCAACAAATTGATCCACCTTGACTTCGAACCAACACGCACATGCCGGAGGGCCGCCATGTTTAAGTAACTCTCAAGACCAAAATTTTAAAATGATCTATAAGTAAAATCATGAATGCTTAAGACTATGTTTACTTGAGATTTACTCAAATATAAAAATTCCGATATAGTGATGGAATATCAGTGTTTTATTTGCTCTCTGGAATGAATGAAATCTTAGTTTTGAGGCTATACACGAAGAGGTTGCTGTCCAAACTAGTCGATAAACTGAAAGCACTTCACTTCCTAACATAGTCCGCTAAACTTGCCTATATTATTAGGCTTTTTTAATTTTTTTTTGTCTATAATTAGGCTTTTTATTTTTTTTTTGTCTATATAGATCTATATTAGGCAATTTTTTTAAAAGCCTAATAATATAGGCAGGTTTAGCGGACCATTCTTAACAGAACAACCTCGAGGATACCATAGGATGGTTTCTGAACACAGGCGAGGCCTCAGCTGGGCCGTTTCCTAGTTGTTCGTTTATTACGACCTGGTGATTTTATATTGTTTTCAGACGAGCTTTGACAAAGCCCTCACAGGCCTGTATAAAAAATGCAAGTCCGTCAGGATTTATACTTGAAATTATGACTTTAATTAACGGTCGAACCGGTTCTTCCGATTAAACGAAAACGGACCAGCTCTTTCATCTAACCGGAAGGGCCAGGGTGACCGAGGCCTAGGCCGTTTTCGATTATTTGGACCTAATTGTTCGTTTATGAATTAAAGACGGACCTGGTGATTTCATATTGTTTTCAGACGAGCTTTGACAAAGTCCTCACGGGCCTGTATCATAAACTGCAGGTCCGCTTGGATTTATACCTAAAATAATGACTTAAAAACGGTCGAACCGGTTGTTCCGAATAAACGAAAAACGGCCCTATTGTCATCATGCACCGTCTGTCGCCGCCCGCGTTGCGTAAACTTTTCATTCTTACAATTTCTTCTCAATAACCGATAGGCCTAGGATCCTGGCACTGATATTTGGCCTGTAGCATGCTGGGATAAAGGGCTACAAAGTTTGTTCAAATCAATCACCCTGATCTTCATTCAAGGTCACAGGGGTCAAATATGCTGAAATCCTTTGAACAACCTCTTGTGTATAATTAAGAGGCCTAGAGACCTGATATTGGTCCCGTACGTGGCATGCTGGGATGAAGGGCTATCAAGTTTGTTCAAATGAATATCCTTGATCTTCATTCAAGGCCACAGGGGTCAAAAAGGCGAAAATCTTTTAACGACTTCTCAAGAACCAGAAGGCCCAGGTGAATACTGATATTGGGCATGTGACATACTGGGATGAAGAGCAACCAAGTTTGTTCAAGTGAATGACCTTGACCTTCATTCAATGTCACATGGGTCAAATAGGCTAACATATGTAAACAACTTCTTGTAAATAAGTTAGAGCCATAGAGACTGGATATTGGACTTGTAACAATGGTGGGAACCAAGGGACCTTCATTCATGGTCTAATTCATCAAATATACCAGAACCTGAACTTCTATTAAAAGAGTTCTTTGTGTTTGCCACCATTTTCTTTGAAAGTTGTATTGTGCCAATTGTTAGACGACCGTTTTCCAGAATCTGCCGAGACGTGCCTCGAAAGTTGCTAGTTAACGACTCGGGTGGTAGATTATTCCATGGAGATAGCTACAATGCGGGAACTAAAACAATATTTTCTACGGTGGCTGATTTATATACCATTTCATCTTTTCGCCCCGAAAAGACGAAAATTACATAGACTTCTATCTTAATTCTCGTCTTTTCGTTTTTTCGCCCCGAAAAGACGAAAATTAACAAATGTTAAATTTCGCCTTGTTTCGGGCGAAAAGACGAAATTTAAGGTTTCTTAATTCTCGTCTTTTCGCCTCGGAAAGACGAAATGATGAGAATTTTCAAGACATAATTAAAAGCGCTAATTAGCGTGCATCAATTTCGTGTTTTATTTTCGTCTTTTCGATTCGAAACCACGAAATACAGAAATGGTTAATTTTCGTCTTTACGGGGCGAAAAGACGAGATGGCACAAATCAGTCTATCTGAATATGGAAGATCCTTAGTAGTTGGGATCAATTTTGTAGCTCTTCGTTGAACGTTCTCGATCGCTGTTATGTGTTCCACTTTATGAAGGTGTCCGATTGTATTTCTATATTCTAGATGGGGTCTCACTAAGGTCATATAAATGTATAATATTAAGAAGTTCTCCTCGTCCAAATGAGTGAAAGTTCTTCTAATAAGGCCAGTAATGCTGTTTGCCTTGTTAACCTTGGTCTGGATGTGTTGATCAAAAGTAAGTTTGGAGTTCCACTTCATTGAGCTGGTATTTGTTGTTATCATCTGATGATTTTATCACAAAGAATTTTGTGATAAATTTTAAAGTGCTTTGAACTTGCGTTAATAGTTGCTAAATTTTAACATCAATTATCAGTTAATACTATTGTGTGTAATTTGACATTCCTAAGGTTATATTCTTGATCATATTTACGTTTGTGACATTTGAGATAAAACCCCATATGTGTGATAACTGTGTATATCCTCTGGCATTATAAGCTTTGATTCCTTTCTGAAAGATTCTTAAGTTCCATTCTATTACGTTAACGGATTAATGTCACGGACCATACTATTGCCTAAAGGACACTGACCACGGCTGATTAATTCTGCCAATGGAGCGATATCTGTCAATCATAATTCTGTAATTTTATTGTATGTTACATTATTTAAGCATGAAATATTTTATTTGTAAGTCAGTTAGGTCTCCGACTTTGTACGGAACACAACGGCTATATTCTGGACACTCCAGAATAGCCATCCGTCAAGTCAAAGTTATCATCATTAAATTCCAAAGTTTAACTTCAACATTTTTCTTTCGTCATCTTTACTCTGACAAAACGTACGGAAGTTTCCGTATGTTAATTTACATTTAGGAATACTTCGGTAGCCACGGTTTGCTCAACTGAAGCAATGATTCCGAACGTGACAGAAAGATGTTGAAGTTTATAGCTTAAAATTTAATTAACGAGTACGTTTTTTGACTTTGCACGAGAAAGAGGTCTATTCTGGAGGATATTCCACGAGTACTGTAACCCTCAGATGCTCGCTCATCTTCGGTACAGATAAGTTCTGGAACTAATACTAACATGAAATAGAAACATAAGCATGGTTTAAATAAATCATAAAGGTACAGCACACAAATTTGAAATTCTAAGGACTGTGATTTGACAGATGTGTCAGGCTTAATATAATAATGCGTGTTTATTATTAAGTTACTGATGGCAATCTGAAGATGACAAGTGGAAACTTAATACTGGAATAATCCTGTCTAGACGTAATAATAATCTGGAATCAGGGTTAGCTGAGTTTGTTATTATAAAAAACCTATAGATGCGATCAGAATCTGATTCAATTTGTTGACAAATTTGTCTATGTTAATAAGTCTTGAGACTTACCGTGAGTACTAGATCATAGGTACATTGATAATATAACTCTTGTTGATATGTTTGTATTAGTTTACTAGCTGGATTGTTTTCGCTCATGTCTTCAAGATAATAATATTTTGAATCAGGATTAGAGTCTTTATGAGTAAACGTAGGTTTTTGGACTATGCAGTTCAAGTCAATTTTTGAGTCATTAACAGACCACTTTTTTAGGTACGCAAAATATTTTCCTTTGGTGATCATTTACCACGACGACGTTACTCTCGCTAGTCTAATACAATACATTTTGTCTGGGATGGAATCTATAGGAGCCATTTTGTTCGCACCATTCTTAAGGAGTAGGGTTGTTTAACTGCGTTTTTTTTGCTATTTTCGTTATAATAAGCTGCACATGTGATCTCTCGGAAATCTTGCATAATCTGTCTTCGCAAACTAGGTAGTTATTGAGTTGTTCTACAACAACCGGAAGGTCGTTAATTATATAATGAGGAACAAGATAGTGACCATCAGGACGTAACTTTAATGTAAACTTTTATTTATTCTCAGTTGCATTATAAGTCATACAAGTACAAAACAACAATCAATAGATATAACATCTTGATATGGATTCAGAAACAAGTATTTTACATCTTATAATTAATTTGCGTCTCTTCCACCTTTTGTTGACTCATTAGTTTCTGTAGCGGTAATAGATGGGAGAATTGATAAATATGTAAATAATACGGGTTTTCAGGAAATCGAAAGGATGAACAGGGGTAAAGAGAATGAAGAGAGATTGCCTAATGCAGCATTGCTACCAGCTTTAAATCCATATACAACTGTGAAAGCGATAACTACTAGAAATGAATCATAGAATCAATCAATCTCTTGGAACTGATAAGTGAATTTGTTGGACTCATGTAAAAATCGAAGAACTTCTTCATCAAATATGGGTTAAATCATATGGTCATAAATCAAGGTATATAGTTACTGTTGTATAGATGATTATGACAGCAAAGGACGATTACGAGATCGGAGAAAATGTCTGACTATATGTATATACAAAATGTTTCGTCTTTATGTTCTACATCACTTGACAAGTTAAGGAAAGCAAATGCGGACTGTTTATTATAGATTAGCCTACGGGAACAAATAAATAGTTTAAGTGAACTGCCATTTTCCATCCCTCAGTCTCTGCATTGGTGATAGTCTGAGACACAATTTTAATGCCGTAAGATAATATTAGGGTGGGGACTCTTTGAATTTGTTTGTGGCGTTTAAATGAGTTTTATAATAGTTTATGGTATTATGATGGGGAACTGATTTTGGATTATCTCAAAAGTGCTATTCGTAATCGCATCGACGTACCTTGAGTTGGATGGCTTACTGACTGTTCTCAGTTTACGAATGATTCCGAAGACAATCAGTAGCGTTAGGGGAGGAACTATGCGGGGATTGTGGCCGTTATTTTCACCCGGCACTAAAAGGATAATTCAACTATAGCTTTATTACTTTCGAAATAATATTATTAAATTTACTCTGTAACAATTTATGCAGTTGCGGTCAGGAAGATAGGACTGAAGGTGGAATACGCGTAGAGAGGTTGGGCCAAAGGTCCTATACGCCTCCCCGAATTGTACAGTAAAGGTCTCTCTTTGGATCTTAGTATATCTGTTTAAATGTCCTAGTGCACATTACTCTGAAGATTCGTCTAAAAGATAATGTAACTGCAATGTCAATTTAGCCTGATGTGAGGCGGAATTTTTTATTTTAGGTGTTATCTATTTTCCCAGGGCCATTCTAAAGTACACATAATATTCCCCCGGGAAAAATATTGTAATTAGAATGGCTGGGATGAGTTTTTTAGCAATTGTATTTTGATGATTTTGCGAGCCCCAGTTATTATAAGAGTTTGAGAGTTATGCTGGTGTTAGTTGGGGGGTCCGGAGCTGATTATATAGCAATGTTTATAAATGAACCGACCAGGTTATGGGGCCACAACAGGTATTACTTTCTTGATTCTCCCCTATTTTGTTATTTATAGTGTGATATTATTCGAAATGTATACGATTTCACAATTGTAAATTTTTAGTTGATCTGTTGATATCGGCGACCAATGGCGTCATGTAGTTCGTTGATTTCTTGTTTAATCTATCGCCTTTATTGACTTTCACGAACCTATATTCGTGAGTTTGGTCTAGCAACATGCAATTTTGAAAAATTAAATATTATAAAATTCTTTTGACCTGGAAACATGGATTTTTCTACTTACAACGTTCAATTGATATTGCGAGCGTTAAATTTAACCACAATACATGTTTTTTCTTGTTTATTTGCTAAGTAGACTGATGATCCCAGATTCCGTAGGGAGAAAAAAGTCAACTATTAAAATATAAAATTACAAACCCTTGTAACGGATACAAATCTATGAATATTATCTCGATCACGATCTGAACAGTTATGGATGAATTCTGATCTGCGGAAAGCCATCCGATTGCGAGATAGGCTACACAATGCAGTTTAAAACGAGTTAATGTCCGCATCCAACATCGATAAGGTTTAAAAGAACAACGTAATAAAGTCAATAACATGAAAAAATATGCTAGAGAAGTTTTTTATGAAATGTGGGCGATGTTATTGTAGGATAATCTTAATACTATAGTGATCCTAAAGCATATTGGAGATTGGTAAGGAAATTTTTAAACAGTCGAACAACAAAGGAAAGCTTAACCACCTTTATTAACGATGAATCCGGAGATGGTTAGAATAGGTGATTTGAAAAGGGAAACATTCTCAATAAATACTTTTGTTCTATTTCCACGATAGATGACAGAAAATAAACCTCTGCCTATTTTTGAATCTCGTACAGAATCTGTGCTTGAAATCTGTTGTGGTAACCAGTAATGAAAATTTGTGATATTTTAAAAATTCTTAAATTAGGTTAAAGCATCGGGTCATGATAATATTTAGTCACCATATTGTTAAAATATTGAACATGAAATACTTGTGTGTAAGCCATTGGTTCTCTTAATTATCAATATGTCATATTAAATCTTAATATTTTTCTCCAGAAACTTGGAAAAAGGTATTGTTCTACCCCTATTCAAAAAGGGGATAGGCATTTGGTATCCAATTTATAGACCTATTACGTTGCTATCTTTGTCTAGGTAAAGTTTTTGAAAGAGTTATGTTTAAAACATTTACAATTTCTTTTTTGAAAAATTCATTGTTTTATGAAAAAACAGTCTGGTTTTATGATGAACCATTCAACGGTTTCATCAATTAATAGAAATGTTATAAATACTATATTGTTTGTTCACTTGAACACAAAAGGAACATGCCTGTCTTATATTTTTGTGATATCTCCAAGGCATTTGATCGAGTATGGCATAAGGGTCTGTTATTTAAATTGAATGCGTATGGCATAAAAGTGTATTTGCTTTAATTTGGATGAAAAGTTATATAATCAGGTAGACAACAGCAGGTAATTGTTAAAAACGAATATTCCAGCACAGGTTGCACCAATGCTGGAGTCCCACAAGGAAGTGTGTTAGGGCCTCTTTTGTTTTTTAATATATATTAATGGAATATAGTTGACAATTTAGATAGTGTGTTATCACGTCTATTTGCTGATGACACTTCTTTGATGTATTCTTCATACTCTGTTCAGATATTGATTCTATTCTTATGAGATTTTTAGATAGATTTAACAGATGGTCTCTAGATTGGCTCACTAAATTTATATCCTCAAAAAACGGACGTTTTTCTAGTATCCAACTCTGAAAACCTGCATCCGTTTGCTAACTTTTTTTGCGTTATTAGAAAAATTTAAGATGCGTTGACAGTCATAGGCCACTTGAGGTGTGACATTTAAGTGCAGATGGTTAAGTGGTCGTTACACATTTCAGAAATTCAAAAATCTCGGTATGAAAAAACTTTCGGCATTACGTAAGTTAAATATTTTACTCAAATAGGAAAACTTTATTAAGGATATATAAAGCATTTGTGTTGCCTGTGTTGGAATATGCGTGCGAAGTATGGGATGGTTGCTCTCTGGGAGATGTTAACAACTCTGAACAAGTGCAGCTTGAGGCGGGCAAGAATCACATAACGTGGTTCATGCATCCTTCTCAAGTAAAGACTCACTCTATTTCGAAACTAATCTTGTACCTAGTAGTTAAAAGAAGAAAAAATAAAAAACTTATTCTACTAGTGTATAAACTCCATAATAACCTACCCCATCTTATCTTGACAATATCCTTCCTCCTAAAGTTGGAGAGCGATCCGCCTACAACATGAGAAATAGAGAAAACTATGTTATTCCGAAAGTTCGTTTTGTCATGTTCACTTGAATCTTTCTTGCCATCTTCTATTAGATTATGGAATTATTTGCCTAGCAATGTCAGAGAGCAGCCATCCGTTCGTACCTTCAAAACATTGATACAATCTGATGTAAATTCTTTACCCGTTTAATATTTTACATACAAGATTGCGACATTCGTGGTAGCAGTCTGAACTATGATTTACGTCAGATAAATAAAATTAATTAACGACCCACTATATGCGCTTGTGGTAATCATATGTGAAAATGCAACTCATTATTTTTTTGAATGTAGTCTTTATAACTCAGGCAAAGGGATGTTTTATTTCGTAATGTTTCACAATATGGTAATATTTCAATTAATATTTTGCTTTATGGTGCTCCACACTTGTCCAATATGGAAAACCAAATGATATTTCAGATGGGTACATACCTTTATTAAAGATAGTGCTAGATTTTTAGGTCAAGTCTGTAACAACAAACTCATTTTGATTTTTTTCTATTTCTTCTTCAATATTTTTCTGTATATATACATAAGTATATATGAATTGTATGCTGTTAACAGTATTGTATATACATGTATTATGGAGAAGGCATTATTAAGTTGTGATAACTTGTGCCTAATCCATTATTGTATTTTTGACAATAAAAAATATGTTTGAATCGAAAAAGTCCGGGGGTCGCCCCGGGAAAATATTACGATTTAGAATAGCTGAAATGAGTTTTGATAAATTTGCAAGCGCCCGAAAGCGCGAGAATTTGGTGTTAGGGGGTCCGGGGGTCTCCCCGGGGAAAAATACGATTTAGAATGGCTGAGATGAGTTTTACTATGTATTTTAATGACTATAAAGCGTTCTTAACATGGTAATTTTCGATTTAAAAGCTACCTGCATTTAGAAATGATAATTGTGTCGTCATAACATTATGCAACCCTACTCGATCTGAATATACCGGCTTCACTCCATCGGCACATTGTTGTGTAACATAAAAAAATGAATTAATTGTCTCGCTAAGACATATAAACAAATTTATCTTTGAAGAGACATTTTTTTTTAAATAGTACATAGAATCCATTGATGGACATTTTTAGTCTAGTTCATGTGTATTGAATTTTTACTATTAGTTTTAAGAAATGCGCCGCGCAGCGGAAAATTTTCTAGAATGAAGTACGAAAATATGCAGGAGGACCCTTTTTTCTTTCAAATAAGCACTTTTAGAAAATGCCCCTGTTAATGCATACTCACTGTCTGATAGGAATGAACATATCCAGCCTAGGAGTTGGCCGTTTATCCCACAGCTTCTGATTTTTGCTAATAATCTTTGTGTGGGACTGTGTCTATTGCTATGTTTCCACCCCGATCAAGGATTTTGGACAATGACACCATTAGATGTGATAGCTGCAGAGAAGTAGATTTTTCAGAGATGAATCCAAACTGGTTGTTGCTGAAAAAATGTTATCTTCAAAATGCTTAACGATGGCTTCTCGGTCTAGGGTCTCCAATTTCTTACATAGAATGCTAAGTAAGACTTATTGGTCTATAGTTGTTTGGTAGTTTGCGCCTGACTTTATTGAAAATTGCAGTGATATTGCCCACTTTCGACTCCCTAGTAAGGATGATGAAGTTAAAGACACATTAAATATTTTGGCGAGTGGAACCGATAGACTTCTATTGTTGTCATATCAGTTACGGGAAAGTGTGAGCATTTCGAAGATCAACGTAGCAATGCAAACAAAATATGTCGAGTTGGAAAGCGTGTTGTGGAAACCTGTTAACGTTATATGTTATAAAAGTTCAGTAATTTTCAGACGGTTTGGGTACGGTTTTGGAAAGATTTTTTTTAAAATTATATATAAATAAAACAAAATGCACTTCCGGTTTTGTCAATTTGAATGTCTGATTTTCAAAAAACCAGGTAAAATTACTTTTTTCATGCTTTAAAAAATCATATTATATAACATCAATTGGGAAAATTGATCACATCAAACCATGATATAATGTTTAAAATTTGTGTTAATGCAAAAATATCCGATATGCATTTAAAAGTAGTTAGCCAAGGGGAAATGCCTATAAACCGGAGCCAACAAAGACAAAGAAGGAGTTTCTAATCTTCATGTATATATGTTTATGATAAAAGTCTCTACTATGAGATTGAAAAAGTTTCGAAATAAATCACGAAGTGAATGGATGGCATCATCCTTATTTGAAAAGGGAGAACAATCTTAAATCATTTTTGATATGCATAACCTAGATGGATATTGGTCCTGTGTTGCACATGTTGCATGCATATTGCTTGTCGACTTTTCTATACATGTGTGTTGAATTATAGTTGAGCCAGTCATCTTGATTCAAGGGTAATTATATACACTCAGTATAGTCAAGAGTGATGCACATATTTATGGCAAGCCAAGTTACTTTTTATTCCAATTTCCGATATCGGGAATTCTAATTTCCGATATCGGGAATTCTAATTTCCGATATCAGAAATTCTAATTTCCGATATCGGGAATTCAATTTCCGATATTGGGAATTCATATTAATTTTTGATATCGGAAATTCTAATTCCGATATCAGAAATTCTAATTTCGATATCGGAAATTCTAATTTCCATAGGCCTATCGGAAATACGAAAACAAATTCTGATATTGGTAATTCTATTTCCGATATCGGTATTTCAATTTCCGATATCGAGAATTCAATACCGATATCGGAAATGAAGTATAATCTGCAATGCAAATAATGAGTAGAGAAATTTCCGATATCGGGAATTGAATTTCCCATATCGGAAATTGTTTTTTAATTCCCGATATCGGAAATAGAATTTTCGATATCGGAATTAGAATTTCCGATATCAGAATTAGAATTTTTGATATCAAGAATTTTTGTTCTAATTCCGATATCAGAATTAGAATTTCCGATATCGGAATTAGAATTTACGATATCGGAATTGAATTTCTGATATCGAGAATTCTTATTCCGATATCGGAAATGAATTTCTGATATCGGAAATCTCGGAATAAAAGAATAAAAAGTAACTTGGCTTGCCATACATATTTACATGTATGCAATCATTATAATGTATATTATGTGTGTATTGTAGTGTAAAGTTTAGTTTTGTTCGGTGTAATTGTACTGTATATGTTATGAAAATCAATAAAAAATGAAACGATAAAAAATATATATATATTGTGTATTCAACACGTGGTACAATCGTATTTCGTACTCGAGCGCACTTATGTTTTACATTGCATCAGGCTCATACACTCGATAAATTGTTGAGAGTACTTGTATGGTGTTCGTTTGGTCTGTTTGATTGACAGCCTTGTTAGGTTCTCAATAATGGCGACGACGAGTGAATTAGAAGCGTCGGAAGTCTTGAAAAATGTCATCGAAGAAAAGAAAAATATTCAAGAAATGATGACCCTACAAGTATTGTCGTGCAATAGTTTTGGTGGGTGTCACTTCTCAAATGCGTTCGTGACAACCCAAAAGAAATTGAGTACATTTCCAAAACTCTCCCCGTGTGGTGAGAAAGCTAACGGGTTATATTTTCAACATATTTGGGACATTCCTAAGCTTGCTGTGCTAATTCAAGAAAAGCAGCGAGAGGATGGAGATATTGAAGATACTCCGTCTACTAAACGACCTAAATTATTAACTGTTGAGGAGATTAAAGCTTATGCATGCTTACAACGTTATCTGAAAGGTAAGATAATACAGTATGCCTTTCAGTAAATATTTTTTTGCATTTCATGCAGTCTTAGAGTTTGTTTCAGGTACTAATCTGCTTCAATATAGGCTTCAGAGATTAAGTCGGATATCTGTGAAGAAATATGTGTGGATCAAAAGACTGGAATTTTAATATATGTGCACGTATACGTAACAGGGCGAGAGTATACTCCAACAATGTCAGAGGTTAACACGACGAGATACTATCCAACCAATGTGATTAGGGTGGAAGAAAACCTCACCTGCGCATGCATACAATGTACATGTGTAGGAGTAGGCGAGAGTAGTGTGCCGACACCCCGGACTTATATTATACTGGTCCTACTCCCATAACATGAGAGTCGACTGGTCAGC
The DNA here is from genome assembly GCA_004382745.1 of Argopecten irradians irradians. NCBI lineage: Eukaryota > Metazoa > Mollusca > Bivalvia > Pectinida > Pectinidae > Argopecten > Argopecten irradians. The sequence continues at coordinate 643,211 of SAYR01021398.1, read as the reverse complement.
CGTTTTTTTATCGGACGTTATGTTGCTGACTGTCGACTCTCATTTCCGAAGGCCTATTTCTTTGATGCAGCTTCCGACGTCAGATGAAGGCGGAAGGAAAAGTGCAATAATATCAATATTTATGGACCAGTATACTCCAACAATGTTAGAGGTATAGCACGACGAGACACTTTTGGAACATTACGTCGTGTCTAACCTCTAACTTCCGATTGGCCATTTACCCGACGCTGAGGGTAACATTTTCAAAGTTTGGATTGTAACAATATAAAACGTTTAAATCATATTTAAATCGTCATCAATGTCAAATACCTACCTCTTTTTCATAAATCAACATTTTTTTTGACAAAATCAGCCGTAAAATCCATCTAAAACAAATATTTACATCTCCTAACGTAAACTTTCATGACCCAGACAAAACTTCATGATGAAAGCGATCCGCCCGGTAAATAGAAAAAACGAATTGCAAAGTCCCCAAAACTCTTGATCTGCCTTTACTTTTACTTGCATTCTGCCCGCTTGAATTCACGTTCCGTTTTTTGTAGTAACCAGCCGCCATATTTAAAACTAGATCAAAATGTTAAGGAAGGGATTCATCATATCTAATCCGCTAAAATACTATTTTATGAGGCCAGAAATTATGGGTTTCCTAGATAAATGGGATAATTAATACCTAAACTGTAAGTACACATCAATGTTATCACTGTTAGAGCAAGAAATATTGATATTATTGCACTTTTCCTTCCGCCTTCATCTGACGTCGGAAGCTGCATCAAAGAAATAGGCCTTTGGAAATGAGAGTCTACAGTCAGCAAAATAACGTCCAATAAAAAAACGGCTGACCAGTCGACTCTCATGTTATGGGAGTAACTGGTCCACCGCTCTACCAACTGAGCTAAAGGGAAATTCACCCTAGTGCGAAGGTAGAAGTCGACTATATTACAATTTACAATTAAAACCTGCTACAGTACACTACTTCCCTCTTTCAAAAATAACCTGTTCGCCCCCAAACACAGACCAACACAGGCTCTAACTCTAACAAAGGCTCTCAATCTCGTATAGTTTTCACTTGGAGTGGTCTACGGTGCCAAATGTAACAGGGCGAGAGTACGTACCGTGCCACCAGCCGGGCTCAAGCCTGCGACCCAGGACTTACTGGTCCACCACTCTACCAACTGAGCTTAAAGAAAATTCCCTTGAGCGCGAAGCTAGAAAGCAACCATATCACTATAATTTACCATTAAAACCTGCAACATGTGTAACAGGAGAGGAGAAAATATAGGGACAAGACAGGGATTCAAACCAGGGACCACCAAACACTAGCCGAAGGCTCTACCGCCGAGCTATTTGGTCACCGATGATCGACCTACATGCAAGTGTTACAGTAATGTAAATACGGTACGTCTTTATCACCCAGCTGACCGAGCATGCTTCTTTTCGGTAGAGCCATATTTTCTCACACCATGGACCCAGGTTCGATTCCTGGTTCCCAAATTTGCGGAAATCCAAGTTGGCCACCATGACCTGCCATCTTGAAAACACATTTAACCTCTTATCAAGTTCTATCAGTGCGATTTTGCTGAAACTTGCCTTAAATGATCCTGACATGGTCCTGATTCACAGTTGTCATTTTTTCGGGTTGATCCAAAATCCAGGATGGCTACCACTACCACCATCTTGAAAACACATTTTAAACTTCTTCCGAAATTCTACCAGTGCAGTTTAGCTGCAACCTACTTGAAATGATCCTGATTATGGTCCCGACTATTTAAATGTTGTTATTTTTCAAGTTGATCAGAAATTCAAGATGTCCGCCATGACCACCATCTTGAAAGCACATTTTCTTGCCAATTCTTTCAATGCGATTTAACTAACTTGCCTGAAATTATCATGACAAGTGTTGTTATTTTTAGCCCACCATCATCAGATGGTGGGCTATTCAAATCGCCTTTCGTCCGTGGTCCGTTCGTCCTTCCGTCCGTCCGTTAACAATTCTTGTTACGGCTAATTCTCAGAAAGTACTGAAGGGATTGTTCTCAAATTTCATATGTAGGTTCCCCTAGGACCCTAGTTGTGCATATTGTATTTTGGGACTGATCGGTCTACAAGATGGCCGCCAGGCAGCCATCTTGGATTTTGATAGTTAAAGTTTGTTACCGCTATTTCTCAGAAAGTACTGAAGGGATCTTTCTCAAATTTCATATGTAGGTTCCCCTAGGACCCTAGTTGTGCATATTGCATTTTGGGACTGATCGGTCAACAAGATGGCCGCCAGGTAGCCATCTTGGATTTTGATAGTTAAAGTTTGTTACCGCTATTTCTCAGAAAGTACTGAAGGGATCTTTCTCAAATTTCATATGTAGGTTCCCCTAGGACCCTAGTAGTGCATATTGCATTTTGGGACTGATCGGTCAACAAGATGGCCGCCAGGTAGCCATCTTGGATTTTGATAGTTAAAGTTTGTTACCGCTAATTCTCAGAAAGTACTGAAGGGATCTTTCTCAAATTTCATATGTAGGTTCCCCTAGGACCCTAGTAGTGCATATTGCATTTTGGGACTGATCGGTCAACAAGATGGCCGCCAGGTAGCCATCTTGGATTTTGATAGTTAAAGTTTGTTACCGCTAATTCTCAGAAAGTACTGAAGGGATCTTTCTCAAATTTCATATGTAGGTTCCCCTAGGACCCTAGTTGTGCATATTGCATTTTGGGACTGATCGGTCAACAAGATGGCCGCCAGGCAGCCATCTTGGATTTTGATAGTTAAAGTTTGTTACCGCTATTTCTCAGAAAGTACTGAAGGGATCTTTCTCAAATTTCATATGTAGGTTCCCCTAGGACCCTAGTTGTGCATATTGCATTTTGGGACTGATCGGTCAACAAGATGGCCGCCAGGCAGCCATCTTGGATTTTGATAGTTAAAGTTTGTTACCGCTATTTCTCAGAAAGTACTGAAGGGATCTTTCTCAAATTTCATATGTAGGTTCCCCTAGGACCCTAGTTGTGCATATTGCATTTTGGGACTGATCGGTCAACAAGATGGCCGCCAGGCAGCCATCTTGGATTTTGATAGTTAAAGTTTGTTACCGCTATTTCTCAGAAAGTACTGAAGGGATCTTTCTCAAATTTCATATGTAGGTTCCCCTAGGACCCTAGTTGTGCATATTGCATTTTGGGACTGATCGGTCAACAAGATGGCCGCCAGGCAGCCATCTTGGATTTTGATAGTTAAAGTTTGTTACCGCTAATTCTCAGAAAGTACTGAAGGGATCTTTCTCAAATTTCATATGTAGGTTCCCCTAGGACCCTAGTAGTGCATATTGCATTTTGGGACTGATCGGTCAACAAGATGGCCGCCAGGTAGCCATCTTGGATTTTGATAGTTAAAGTTTGTTACCGCTATTTCTCAGAAAGTACTGAAGGGATCTTTCTCAAATTTCATATGTAGGTTCCCCTAGGACCCTAGTTGTGCATATTGCATTTTGGGACTGATCGGTCAACAAGATGGCCGCCAGGCAGCCATCTTGGATTTTGATAGTTAAAGTTTGTTACCGCTATTTCTCAGAAAGTACTGAAGGGATCTTTCTCAAATTTCATATGTAGGTTCCCCTAGGACCCTAGTTGTGCATATTGCATTTTGGGACTGATCGGTCAACAAGATGGCCGCCAGGCAGCCATCTTGGATTTTGATAGTTAAAGTTTGTTACCGCTATTTCTCAGAAAGTACTGAAGGGATCTTTCTCAAATTTCATATGTAGGTTCCCCTAGGACCCTAGTTGTGCATATTGCATTTTGGGACTGATCGGTCAACAAGATGGCCGCCAGGCAGCCATCTTGGATTTTGATAGTTAAAGTTTGTTACCGCTATTTCTCAGAAAGTACTGAAGGGATCTTTCTCAAATTTCATATGTAGGTTCCCCTAGGACCCCAGTTGTGCATATTGCATTTTGGGACTGATCGGTCAACAAGATGGCCGACCAGCCGCCATCTTGGATTTTGATAGTTAAAGTTTGTTACCGCTATTTCTCAGAAAGCACTGAAGGGATCTTTCTCAAATTTCATATGTAGGTTCCCCTAGGACCCCAGTTGTGCATATTGCATTTTGGGACTGATCGGTCAACAAGATGGCCGACTGGTGGCCATCTTGGATTTTGATAGATAAAGTTTGTTACCGCTATTTCTCAGAAAGTATTGAAGGGATTGTTCTCAAATTTCATATGTAGGTTCCCTAGGACCCTAGTTCTGCCTATTGCATTTTGCGACCACCATCTTGGATTTTGATAGTTTAAAGTTTGAAAAGCAGAAAAAAGATCCCTCTTTCATTTGTCAGACATAGATCAATCTTTGGTGGGCGCCAAGATCCCTCTGGGATCTCTTGTTTGAGTTGATCTGAAAATTGTCATCACTGTCATCATTTTGAAAGAACATGTTGAACTTAATTTCAAATCCAAGATGGATGCAAAAATCACAATCTTGAAAACCTGTATTTAATTCTTTTCCTAGATATAAATGATGTCAAGGTTGTGTGACATGACTGTTAAGGACCTTGGCCTCTTGTTTTTGCTTTATTTAAGATATCAATATCCACCAGAAAAGTCTTGAGAAAGTGTTAGGAGCAGCAGGTTGTTGCCAGTCTGATGTGGTGAAGGTGGTTGGGACTCACCTGTTTGGACCTCTTAGTGAAGGAACCTGTTATATAGGTGATCACCTTGGGAATGTTTGTAGCTGTGGATGTGGTAAACAACTTCAGGACGGCCCAACAGGTCTGGGTAAGTAACTGTGTGTTGGATGTGGTAACAACTTCAGGACGGCCCAACAGGTCTGGGTAAGTAACTGTGTGTTGGATGTAACACTTCAGGACGGCCCAACAGGTCTGGGTAAGTAACTGTGTTTTGAATGTGACATCTTCAGGACGGTTTAACTGGTCTGGGTAAGTAATTGTGTGTTGGATGTGGTAAACAATTTCAGGACGGCCCAACAGGTCTGGGTAAGTAACTGTGTTTTGAATGTGACATCTTCAGGACGGTTTAACTGGTCTGGGTAAGTCATTGTGTGTTGGATGTGGTAAACAACTTCAGGACGGCCCAACAGGTCTGGGTAAGTAATTTTGTGTTGGATGTGGTAAACAACTTCAGGACAGCCCAACAGGTCTGGGTAAGTAACTTTGTGTTGGATGTGGTAAACAACTTCAGGACGGCCCAACAGGTCTGGGTAAGTAACTGTGTTTTGGATGTGGTAAACAACTTCAGGACGGCCCAACAGGTCTGGGATGTGTTTTGGATGTGACAACTTCAGGACAGCCCAACAGGTCTTGGTAAGTAACCGTGTTTTGGATGTGACACGTTCAGGACGGCCCAACAGGTCTGGGTAAGTAACTGTGTGTTGGATGTGGTGAACAACTTCAGGACGGCCCAACAGGTCTGGGTAAGTAACTGTGTTTTGAATGTGACATCTTAAGGACGGTTTAACTGGTCTGGGTAAGTAATTGTGTTTTGGATGTGGGAAACAACTTCAGGATGGCCCAACAGGTCTGGGTAAGTAACTGTGTGTTGGATGTGGTAAACAACTTCAGGACGGCCCAACAGGTCTGGGTAAGTAACTGTGTTTTGAATGTGACACTTAAAGACGGCCTAACAGGTCTGGGTAAGTAATTGTGTTTTGGATGTGACAACTTCTGGACGGTCCAACTGGTCTGGGTAAGTAACTGTGTTTTGGATGTGACAACATCAGGACAGTTTAACTTGTCTTGGTAAATGACGGTCCGAATGGTCTAGGTAAGTAACTCTGTTTTAGATGTAACAACTTCAGGATGGTTTAACTGGTCTGGGTTAGTAAATGTGTTTTGGATGTGACACCTTCAGGGTGGTCCGAATGGTCTTGGTAAGTAACTCTGTTTTGGATGTGACATCTTCAAGACAGTCCGAATGGTTTGGGTAAGTAATTCTGTTTTGGATGTGACAACTTCAGGACAGTCCAACCTGTCTGGGTAAGTAACTTTGTGTTGGATGTGACACCTTCAGGACGGTCCGAACGGTCTTGGTAAGTAACTCTGTTTATGATGTGACATCTTCAGGACGGTCTGAATGGTCTGGGTAAGTAACTCTGTTTTGGTTGTGACAACTTCAGGACAGTCCGAACGGTCTGGGTAAGTAACTCTGTTTATGATGTGACATCTTCAGGTCGGTCCGACAGGTCTGGGTAAGTAACTCTGTTTTGGATATGACAATTTCAGGACGGTCCAACTGGTCTGGGTAAGTAACTGTGTTTATGATGTGACATTTTCAGGACGGTCCGACAGGTCTGGGTAAGTAACTCTGTTTTGGATATGACAACTTCAGGACGGTCCAGCTGGTCTGGGTAAGTAACTGTGTTTTGGATGTGACATTTTCAGGACGGTCCGACAGGTCTGGGTAAGTAACTCTGTTTTGGATATGACAACTTCAGGACGGTCCAACTGGTCTGGGTAAGTAACTGTGTTTTGGATGTGACATCTTCAGAACGGTCCAACTGGTCTGGGTAAGTAATTGTGTTTTGGATGTAACACTTCAGGACGGCCCAACAGGTCTGGGTAAGTAATTGTGTTTTGGATGTGACATCTTCAGGACGGTCCAACAGGTCTGGGTAAGTAACTCTGTTTTGGATGTGACATCTTCAGGACGGTCCGAATGGTCTGGTTAGTAAAGTTCTCTGTTTTGGAAGCGACAACTTCAGGACGGTCCAACTGGTCTGGGTAAGTAACTGTGTTGGATGTGACACCTTCAGGACGGTCCAAACGGTCTTGGTAAGTAACTCTGTTTATGATGCGACATCTTTAGGATGGTCCGAACGGTCTTGGTAAGTAACTCTGTTTATGATGTGACATCTTCAGGACGGTCTGAATGGTCTGGGTAAGTAACTCTGTTTTGGTTGTGACAACTTCAGGACAGTCCGAACGGTCTTGGTAAGTAACTCTGTTTATGATGTGACATCTTCAGGACGGTCCGAATGGTCTGGGTAAGTAACTCTGTTTTGGATGTGACAACTTCAGGACAGTTCGAATGGTTTTTGGGTAAATAACTCTGTTCTACTTCAGATGCGACATCTTCAGGATGGTCCGAATGGTCTGGGTAAGTAACTGTGTTTTGGAGTGACAACTTCAGGATGGTCCAACTGGTCTGGGTAAGTAACTGTGTGTTTTTATACTTCATCATTGAAAACTAGTGAGCTTTTCAGATTGATGTAAGGGCCACACATACATATTTGACAGATTACATTAAGGATTGTAAGATGATGGAAATCCAAAATTGTACAAATTCTTTAAGGTTGACCTTAGAGGTAAAGGATAAGATGACAAGTTTACTTAACTTACAATAGCTGTACTTAAAGCCATTGATAAAATCCCTTTACTTTATGGTAACAATAAATTTTGATGTTAGGTAGAAAGGTTCAAATTGTACATGTTGATTATAAATGGAAAAGATGTAGGTCTTTATTGAACTGTAGTAATTATAAGAAGTGTGTGATTTTATATCAACTTTTATCTCAAACAGGAGTTGAATACACCTGGCATGGAACCGCTGACTTGTTTGTTTACGAGACTATACCTGTAGCGGTTTGGTCAGACCTTGAGGATCCTGACCCTGACATTGTGAGACCCGATCCAGAGGGAAGAGACAAGGATTATGAAAAGTACCTACAGAAGATTGAGTTATCTGTTCAAGTGAAAAAAGACCAAGCTTACAGTCAGATAATGGCTCAAACAATTACAAATGGATTCGCTCAAACAAATAAAAATGAGCTACTTGCAGGGATTCCAGTTCCAACATTTGGTTGTACCCCTTCAAAAATAATGTTCTATGCATATGATTGTAAAAGTGATATTCTACTTCAGAGACTATTTGGAGTTGATTTTGTGGGAACTCATTCTCTTTCAAAAGCAGCTGTTTTGGTGTGGCTTTATTTGAATTTCACCCTATTTATGAAAAAAGACGTTACAAATATAGAAACACATCCAGAGCTCAAAAACTTCCAAGCAAATTTCTGTAGTGACGAGTTGATTCGTTCATCTTACAACCATGTCAAAGCTGGTGTGAAAGTCACAGCATTTCAAAACTCATCTAAAAATGAAACTCATGTTGAACTTGTTACTACAAGGGAAATACAAATTGATTAGGACCAATCCAGGGCTGAACTTGCAGACCTCAAATAAAATTCTCATCTCAATTGTAGTTATTGTCTGTGATATTTATAGGATTTTGGAAGTGATGAAATTGGAAGTGATGAAATAAAGACTAAACAAAAGTAAAATTTAATGGATGTTTTTATGATCATTCATAACTTATTTTATCAATTTTGAGAATTTTTTAGATCACCTGATCATAGGTCATGGTGACCTATTGCTATAGTCTTTTGTCCGTCTTGAACCCTGTGATCTTGAATGAAGGTCAAGGTCATTCATTTGAACAAACTTGGTAGCTCTTCATCCCAGCATGCCACAGGCCCAATATCAGGTCTTTAGGGGTCCTACTTATTCTCAAGAAGTCATTTAAAGATTTTAACCTATTTTACCCCTGTGACTTTGAATGAAGGTCAAGGTCATTCATTTGAACAAACTTGGTAGCCCTTCATCTCAGCATGCAACAGGCCAAATATCAGGTCTTTAGGGGTCCTAGTTATTCTCAAGAAGTCATTTAAAGATTTTAACCTATTTTACCCCTGTGACTTTGAATGAAGGTCAAGGTCATTCATTTGAACAAACTTGGTAGCCCTTTATCCCAGCATGCTACAGGTCAAATATCCGTGCCCTGGGCCTTTCGGTTATTGAGAAGAAGTCGTTTGAATGAAAAGTTGACATTCGGGTCAGATGACCTAAATATCGGAATGATCTCAGACGATTTCAAAAATCAGTCTGATTAGATTGTAGTTTACGGAGTTATTGCCCTTTGCAATTATGATTATTGAACCTTGTGAACGCGATAACTTGAGTAAATATGAACCGAGCAAATGAAACTTGGACGAGGTCGAAAATCAGCTTGATTCGACTGTAATTGACGGAGTTATTGCCCTTTGAACTAATAATTATGATTGGACCTTGTGAACATGATAAATTGAGTAAATATGCACCAAGCTTAATTTAATCCTTGTATGTAGACTTATATTGGAAAGCTGATCTCAGACGAGTTCGAAAATCAGCTTGATTCAACTCTTTAACTTATTTATGGATTTATTGCCCATTGCAATTATAATTATTGAACCATGTGAACACTAATGCGAGTAAATATGCACCAAGCTTAATGAAACTTTGTATGTAGACCTATCAGTTGTATGTTCCTATTTCGTTAACAAAAGACATCAGTTGGCTAGTAAATGACATAACTAATTTGTATCAAATATCAGGTGACTGTTATGGTAAGCCCTATTTATACTTTCTTCAGAGATCCATATAATTGTTCATATTAGAAGTTGATACCAGTAAATCAAATCATGTGTACTGGTACTGTACTTTCATTCAATATTTAGTTTTTGTATCAATATTTGTGAAATGTCACAAAATAGATACAGTCATGATAAATTAATTCTTTCTGCTGTTTAACTATCTCGCCTACATGGATACAGATTAAAAACTACATTGTATTTCAAAGTGATTACAATGATATCTGGTTTTCAATTTTAAATTAAAAGTTCAATAAATGAATACAATATAATTTTCATAAAATACTGTATATGTTCCTTGATCGAATTTGATCACATTAGAACTTAATTCTCTCATGATCAGCACTTGGAAAAGTGACTTGGCCCATACATATGTATACAGTATGTAATTGGGTTTGCAAACCTCTATAGATGCCAGAGAGGTGGGGGGGAGGAATCAATTTATGAGGCATAGTTTTTTTAGCCCACCATCATCAGATGGTGGGCTATTCAAATCGCCCTGTGTCCGTGGTCCGTCGTCCGCCCGTAAACAATGCTTGTTATCACTATTTCTTAAAAACTGCTCGCAGCTGCAGGGATTTTGTTCAAACTTCACATGGAGGGTCCCCTTGGTCCATATTTGTGCCATACAGATTTTGAGGCTGATCGGAAAAACAAGATGGCCGCCAGGCAGCCATCTTTGATTTTGGCAGTTGAAGTTTGTTATCGATATTTCTTGAGAACTACTGAAGGGCTTTTGTTCAAACTTCACACGAAGGTTACCCTTGGCCCCTAGTTGTGCCATACAGATTTTGAGGCTGATCGGAAAAACAAGATGGCCGCCAGGCAGCCATCTTTGATTTTGGCAGTTGAAGTTTGTTATCGATATTTCTTGAGAACTACTGAAGGAATTTTGTTCAAACTTCACAGGGAGGTTACCCTTGGTCCCTTTTTGTGCCATACAGATTTTGAGGCTAATGGGAAAAACAAGATGGCCGCAAGGCGGCCATCTTGGATTTTGATAGTTAAGGTTTGATATCCCTATTTCTCAAAAAGTGCTGAAGGGATCTTTCTCAAATTTAAGATGTAGGTTCCCCTAGGGCCCTTGTTGTGCATATTGCATTTTGGGACCGATCAGTCAACAAGATGGCCGCCAGGCAGCCATCTTGGATTGTGTTATTCAAAGTTTGTTATCGCTATTTCTCAGAAAGCACTGAAGGGATCTGTCTCAAAATTCATATGTAGGTTCCCCTAGGGCCCTAGTTGTGCATATTGTGATTTGGGACCGATCGGTCAACAAAATTGCTGCCAGGCAGCCATCTTGGATTTTTATATTCAAAGTTTGTTATCGCTATTTCTCAGAGAGTATTGAATAGATCTTTCTCAAATTTCACATGTAGGTTCCCCTGGGGCCCTAGTTGTGCATATTGTGATTTGGAACCGATTGATCAACAAGATGGCCGCCAAGGAGTCATCTTGGATTTTGATAGTTGAAGTTTGTTACCGCTATTTCTCAAAAGGTACTGAAGCGATCTGTCTCAAATTTTATATGTAGTATGTTTGAAAAAGTTTGAAAAGCAGAGAAAAGATCCATCTTTCCTTTGTCACATATAGATCATTCTTTGGTGGGCACCAAGATCCCTCTGGGATCTCTTGTTTCATATTATTAGTTATGTACTCATTTTTAAAGTTTTCTGTATTTTGTAGCAATTACTTTTGTTTCTTGAGCGGTACTACATTACACTTTTACCTCATCTGAAAATATCTCTGGCACCTTGTATATTACAGTATTTTAATTGATTCAAAACTAAATTAATTTTTTATTTGTTAAAAACGTGTTTTAATTTGTGAAATAGTTAAAAGGAATTGTATCAATCTTTTGGTTTTTTCCCCTTTTATTCTCTTTAAACAATATTATGAACCTTTAAATCAATTGTACATACATGTACATGTATATGTACATACATACTTGTATTAACCATGTCCATACAAGCTATTAAAATTCAAATAATATAGATATATAACAAACAACACATAATAAATACCTCAATCAATCTTACATACTACACAATACACACACACATACTGCTGCACCACTATCAGTTAACCTATAGATATGCGACCTGTCACATCTTTTGGAGTGGGGTTCTACATTCCATATTTATATACTTGTTTTTGATGTACTACATATAACTTAGATTTATCTCTCAGGAAGGCTGAACACTCTCTTTGTTCATTACAGTTACTCTATAAACATATCACAGCAGATCTACCAAACAGAAATCTAACATTCTCACCCTTACATACATATGTACTTAATGGAAGTTCAACTACAACAACTGTGATTACATCCTGTAGTACACAGCATACTGTAGTTGTAAACTCAAACATCAACTCTACTTAGAATATTGTTTCCTTATCGTTGGGGTCATCATTTTTACCATGTCATAACCAAAAAGTTACCCTTTACCTCTCTGTCTCTATACATGTAAAGTTGACAACTGTTGTCACTATAATACATATCACACTGCAGTGAGACTTGCACACTCTCTCCACATTTTAAGTTATCTTTTAACTTTAACATACATATCACTCTGTAGCGAGACTGACAAGGTTCTTCTGAATGTAAAACTTTTGTCCTTACTTTACATAATAAAACATCAGGATCCCTTTTCTTGTTTCACTGTACTCTTTTTTGTAGACGTTGGTGTCTTGGTTTGATCGTCCTTGAATGTCATTGCTCCGACTTGCTTTCTAGATTCATACTCCAGAACCTTTTCTGATATCCTTACTCCTGTCAATGCAAATGTTAATGAAATATTTAAATCCCTGTTCCATACGTAGAGAACCTTACATAAGTAACTAATGTAGCTTTATTACACATAAATTGTAGCTGGTAATTTTCACGGGTATTATGTTTTTAGCTCACCATCATCAGATGGTGGGCTATTCAAATCCCTTTTCTTCCATGGTCCTTCCGTCTGTCCTTCCGTCCGTTAATAATTCTTGTTACCGCTATTTCTCAAAAATGCTGATGGAATCATTCTCAACTTTTACATGTAGGTTCCCCTAGGGCCCTAGTTGTGCATATTGCATTTTGGGACTGATTGGTCAACAAGATGGCCGCCAGGCAGCCATCTTGGATTTTAATACTTAAAATTTGTTACTGCTATTTCTCAGAAAGTACTCACGGGATAATTCTCAAATTTCATCTGTAGGTTGCCCTAGTTGTGCATATTGCATTTTGGAACCGATCAGTCAATAAGATGGGCGACAGGCAGCCATCTTGGATTTTGATAGTTAAAGTTTGTTATCGCCATTTCTCAGAAAGTACTGAAGGGATCTATCTCAAATTTCATATGTAGCTTTCCCTAAGGCCCCAGTTGCGCATATTTGCATTTTGGTACTGATCAGTCAACAAGATGGCCGACTGGCCGCCATCTTGGATTTTGGTAGTTGAAGTTTGTACAGCTATTTCTCAGAAAGAACTGAGGAATCTGTCTCAAATTTCATATGTAGTGTACATGTATTTTCCCAAGCGTTCCAGTTGTGCCAATTTCATTTTGGGTTCGATCAGTCAACAAGATGGCTGAGAGGCAGCCATCTTGGATTTTGGTAGTTTAAGCTTGTTAACGCTATTTCACAAATTTTATCTGCAGGTTTTTCTAGGGCCCTAGTTCTGCCTATTGCATTTTGGGACCGATTAGTCAACAAGATAGCCAACTGGCCACCATCTTGGATTTTGATAGTTTAAGTTTGAAAAGCAGAGAAAAGAAATTTAAGTTTGAAAAGCAGAGAAAATATCCCTCTTTCATTTGTCAGACATAGATCATTCTTTGGTGGGCGCCAAGATCCCTCTCGGATCTCTTGTTGAGATTTCCTGGGACATAAGTATGGTCGCAGTTTTATTTATGAACAAGGACATAGTCATTCAGATCCCCCGCCAATGGAGATATATAAAAGCTGAAGTAAGTTTGATTGTGGAGACTTATGTGTATGAAAAAAAACAGGAAAAATTGCAAAAAATGAAAACCTAAAAATAGCAAAAGGTACTACTAGACCATAAAATGAATGTGTCTATGAAGTGGAAATATCTCTGCTGGTTTTAGAGTTATGCTCCGGAAATGAACCTGCTACAAAAATATGATATTTTCAGCAATGTTTCTATGGTTACAGAAAAAAGCACAAAAAGTGAAAACCTAAAAATAGCAAAAGGCACTACTAGACCATAAGAACAATGTGTCTATGAAGTTTCATGGAAATATCTCTGCTGGTTTTAGAGTTGTGCTCCGGAAACGATTCTTACACAAAAATCTGCCATTTTCAGCAATGTTTCCATGGTTACAGAAAAAAGTACAAAAAGTGAAAACCTTAAAATAGCAAAAGGCACTACTAGACCATAAGACCAATGTGCCTATGGAGTTCCGTGCATATATCTCAACCGGTTTTCCAGTTATGCTGCGGAAACGAACCTGGTACAAAAATATGATATTTTCAGCAATGTTTCCATGGTTACGGAAAAAGTGCAAAAAATGAAAACCTAAAAATAGCAAAAGGCACTACTAGACCATAAGAACAATGTGTCTATGAAGTTTCATGGAAATATCTCTGCTGGTTTTAGAGTTGTGCTCCGGAAACGATTCTTACACAAAAATCTGCCATTTTCAGCAATGTTTCCATGGTTACAGAAAAAAGTACAAAAAGTGAAAACCTTAAAATAGCAAAAGGCACTACTAGACCATAAGACTAATGTGCCTATGGAGTTCCGTGCATATATCTCAACCGGTTTTCCAGTTATGCTGCGGAAATGAACCTGGTACAAAAATATGATATTTTCAGCAATGTTTCCATGGTTACGGAAAAAGTGCAAAAAATGAAAACCTAAAAATAGCAAAAGGCACTACTAGACCATAAGAACAATGTGTCTATGAAGTTTCATGGAAATATCTCTGCTGGTTTTAGAGTTGTGCTCCGGAAACGATTCTTACACAAAAATCTGCCATTTTCAGCAATGTTTCCATGGTTACAGAGAACAGTACAAAAAGTGAAAACGTTAAAATAGCAAAAGGCACTACTAGACCATAAGACTAATGTGCCTATGGAGTTCCGTGCATATATCTCAACCAGTTTTCCAGTTATGCTGCGGAAACGAACCTGGTACAAAAATATGATACTTTCAGCAATGTTTCCATGGTTACGGAAAAGGTACAAAAAATGAAAACCTAAAAATAGCAAAAGGCACTACTAGACCATAAGAACAATGTGTCTATGAAGTTTCATGGAAATATCTCTGCTGGTTTTAGAGTTGTGCTCCGGGAACGATTCTTACACAAAAATCTGCCATTTTCAGCAATGTTTCCATGGTTACAGAAAAAGTACAAAAAGTGAAAACCTTAAAATAGCAAAAGGCACTACTAGACCATAAGGCCAATGTGTCTATGAAGTTTCGTGGAAATATCTCTTCTGGTTTTAGAGTTATGCTCCGGAAACGAACCTGGTACAAAAATATGATATTTTCAGCAATATTTCCATGGTTACAGAAAAAATGCAAAAAATGAAAACCTAAAAATAGCAAAAGGCACTACTAGACCATAAGACCAATGTGTGTATGAAATTTCATGGAAATGTCTCTACTGGTTTTAGAGTTATGCTCCGGAAACCATTCGATGGACAGACGGACGAACGGAACCCATTTGTATATCCCCCGCCAACTTCGTTGGGCGGGGGATAAAAAATAAACTGGGATCTCTTGTTGTGATTTCCTGGAATATAAGTATGGTCGCAGTTCTATTTATGAAAAAATAAGCAATTGTAAAAAATAATAAAATATTATATTGTACTCTTATTCCATCTTTGTATGAAAAGTCTCCATGGATACAAACAATCCTGTAAAGTCTCCATGGATACACACCTTCCTGTAAAGTCTCCATGGACACAAATATCCCTGTAAAGTCTCTATGGATACAAACCTTCCTGGTAAGTCTCCATGGATACAAACCTTTGTAGTAAGTCTCCATGGATACAAACCTTCCTGTAAAGTCTCCATGGATACAAACCTTCCTGTAAAGTCTCCATGGATACAAACCTTTGAAGTAAGTCTCCATGGATACAAATATCCCTGTTAATTTCCATTGATACAAGCCTTCCTGGTAAGTCTCCATGTATACAAATCTTCCTGTAAAGTCTCCATGGATACAAACCTTCCTGGTAAGTCTCCATGGATACAAACCTTCCTGTAAAGTCTCCATGGATACAAATCTTCCTAGTGAGTCTACATGGATACAACCCTTCCTGGTAAGTCTCATGGATACAAACCTTCCTGTAAAGTTTCCATGGATACAAACCTTCCTAGTAAGTCTCCATGGATACAAACCTTCCTGGTAAGTCTCATGGATACAAACCTTCCTGGTAAGTCTCCATGGATACAAACCTTCCTAGTAAGTCTACATGGATACAAACCTTCCTAGTAAGTCTACATGGATACAAACCTTCCTAGTAAGTCTCATGGATACAAACCTTCCTAGTAAGTCTCCATGGATACAAACCTTCCTAGTAAGTCTCCATGGATACAAACCTTCCTGGTAAGTCTCATGGATACAAACCTTCCTAGTAAGTCTACATGGATACAAACCTTCCTGGTAAGTCTCATGGATACAAACCTTCCTGTAAAGTCTCCATGGATACAAACCTTCCTAGTAAGTCTCCATGGATACAAACCTTCCTAGTAAGTCTCCATGGATACAAACCTTCCTGGTAAGTCTCCATGGATACAAACCTTTGTAGTAAGTCTCCATGGATACAAACCTTTGTAGTAAGTCTTCATGGATCCAAGCCTTCCTAGTAAGTCTCCGTGGATACAAACCTTCCTATTAAGTCTCCATGGATACAAACATCCATGTTAAGTCTCCGTGGATACAAACATTTCTGTAAAGTCTTGATATATACAAACCTTCCTGGAAAGTCTCCACAAATCCCCTTTTCTTGCTGGGTTTTTCTCCAGGTTGCTCCACAACTGAGGGTGTGCTCACTGCATCCGGTATGTCAAAATATTTGCGGACAGGTTTTATGTTGAAGAATAGTTTCATTACTAGGGAGAACACATTTGATGTTAACCAGTAAAAACAGAGTGCCTGAAATCAAGACAGGAATTTTCTTAACATTTTCTCCCATGAATGCATACATAACAAAAGAATAAAGTTCAGAAGCTAAACACAGCATCACTGTTTGGAATTCATTCAATTTTGTGTTGTATTTGTTTAATGATTAATGATAACTAAATTAACTCTTCACATATAATCTTTGCACTTAAGTGATTTTTGACTGCCATTGTGTATGTATATATAAACTTTGACTCCTCAAATTTGTGTCATTAAATCTTACAATAAGACATAATATATAAACATTAGACATTATGACACAAAGTTGTAATATGATGGTAAAAAGGGGAAGATTTTCTAAAACTGTGTTATGAGCACAGTACTAGAGTTACCAGAACACATTCACTGTGGTGAACTTCGCTTTGATGAGTAAATTGATGTGAGATATTATATTTACTGGGGGAAACTTGGCTTTGATGATTTAATTGATGAGCGGAACTCGTGGAGAACATGAGGACTGGTGTTAATAAAAGAAAAACTTACCGAAGGGAACTTGGCTATAAGGACTAGTGTAATAAGGGGAAGAACTTGTGTCAACAGCTTCATCCTTTTGTTCATGACATCATTCAATCCCACACCAGTTTCTGCTCCAAGCTACAAACGTACAGCATTGTAATATTAATCCTTATATGATAGATGTCAATAATGTTAACAGAAGGACGGATAGATGTCAATAATGATAACAGAAGGACGGATAGATGTCAATAATGTTAACAGAAGGACGGATAGATGTCAATAATGTTAACAGAAAACGGATAGATGTCAATATGATGATTTTTTGGCAAAAACCATTTTCAGCTCTCATTAGTACTTGTGAACTTAAACCTATGTGTAACCCTGCGGTAAATACTAGCCACTATATACCTCTTGGCTAGAGAGAACTTTCTCTTAAACTCATTTGGTTGAGCATCAGACTAGTAACCCAGATGCCCCAAGTTTGATCCTGGCAGATCCAGTGATTTGTTTATATCAAATCATGCATTCTGTTACATATGTGTTGTAAGTATTGAAATTCTCAGAATGTTGGTAACTTTAATTTGGAAAGGAATAAAACATTACTTGTAAAACATCTTCTTGATTCACAAGTATGAAAATTACGGCATATATAACTTTTTAAGACATCTGTGTACATGTGCATAACCACTACCAACATACTATTTTCACTCTGTTCATGAATAAATGCATTAACAGTCTGAAAGTATAATCTCTACTTGTGTTTAACATTATACCCTGAGTGTCATATATAATGTGCCGGCGGTGAGCATGGGCAGGACAAACAAAGGATCTGGAACTGTTATGTCTGTGAACCACCACAGGCCGCCAGTCTTCATACTTTCAACTGGCAGATTGGTCATTCCTCTCAGGCCTGTGAACACGGTCATAAATACTGGCGCCTAAAAAAACACAAGGTTACAAAGAAGATTATATAAGATACATTTCAGGCACAAGTTGTGAAACAGATTCATTCATAACCTTTGTCATCACTGGATTTCCTATGTGCAAATGTTCATCCCTAAACTCATTTTGATTCAACCATAAAGGCACTTCTTGTTTGCAATCTATAATCACTGTTCAAGGTTAGTATGACTGAATTAGGCAGACAAATAAACACACATGTATATTACCAATAAAGATAATTAATTTGACAAAAACCATCATTACTGGTAACACTTTCTTGAGGTAACCAAAAGAAAATTAAGATTAATTGATATAGATTTAAATATAATGACTGATAACATACCTGGGCAAATATAACAGCAAAGTTCTTTAGTGGGTTTACATTCTCTTTTTTCATTAATTCCCTCAATTCCTCATTATGTTTCATCACTGAAATGATAGGTACACTGCTTAACATATACATTATAAATTAAATCCCCTTGCTTCATTAAGTTGTGTTTAACTTGAACAGACATAAACTGTTGTCAATGTTTATTTCGGAAATACCAGTAGATAAAATAATATTGCCTTGTGTTATATGTACATTGATATTTTGACTTTTACTTTGACATTCTATTGTTTGATTTGTTTTTTTTTAATGCCTATCTATCATTGACTGATATTTTATTTTTTCTTGCAATATGGACAAACAATGTCTTTTACGATAGATACATGTACTTTGTATACATGTACATTTATATTTTACACAATAACATGTTACACTATCATACTTACATGCGAGCCTATTTCCAGTTTTATTTGCTTTCATTATTTTGTCATTGATTACTGAAAGTCTTGGAGCTACATTTTGGGTTTTTGCTGCATTTCTCACCACCATCACATTCAGAGGAAACATTGCTAATCTCACAGCTATGGTGACTGGAACACAAATAAAAAGTATTACTAAACTAAATCAACATATTATATCATTAATATACTGGTAGCTACTTTTTCTCCTACACTTATTTTTTAGTAAGTTATATGTGTCATAATTTTCATGCTCACGAATCAATTTTGGCAGTATTGCATAACAATCATTAGTTTTAAATCTGCAGTGCAGCAAAAGCAAAATGAGTACATACGGCCAGACCATGAAGCCAAGTTGTGGTCTACAATTTCATTTCAATTTTTACAGTATTATTTGTAATTGTAAAGTGATTTATGCAGGTATGTTTCCACCTAAGAATACATAAAGCATAAAATCAAGAAATTTACAGTGCATAAATTCTGTGTTGCAACTAATGTTTAAAAGGCATCATACATGATTCTATGTCCATTTGAATGACTTTCACAGCTTAATTCACCAAACCTGATGATTTTTAATAAATTACTGATGAAAAGATAGCATCTAAAACATTTTGCCCAGTTACTGAACATATAACTTTCAGTCTTGATATTTCTGCTTTTTGTCTTTTTAACTTAATAATAGATTTTTCACATGTTTCTTTATGTGTTACCTGTAGCTATAACTAGTACCCATACTTGTACAGGAAAAAGGAGACCAGGAAATTGTTATATTAATAAATATCAGTGCACATAATACCTACTTAAAGCTATGGCTCCAACCCATGGAAGTCCTTCAACATGTAAAAATTCTAGACTTTGTTGGTAAAGGCCTGGTGGCCAGTTACTGCCAAGGCCTAAGCTCTGTAGTGATGGTTCCCCTAGAGCATTGAGTGGCAGTTCAGACACATCAACATAGGATGGCAAGTCTGGGGGTGTGGGAATGTAACTGTCTTGATCCTAAAAAAATAACAACAAGAAGTGTTTGGTTAGGTATTGATCAGGTCAAAACAGAAAAGAACCAATCATGTTAACTTGTAATTTTCAATAAACAATGAAAATTTCAACATACCGTTAAAAGTTCGGGTGAGTTTGTGTCTGTGCTATTGTGACGCTGCACTGCACAAACACTCCATAGAGGGGTCCGACGCGATCTCTTTAATAAATGAAGGCTTGTAGACTGTGGCTGGACAAGGGATGAACCATATGCATGCAAGCATCTTTTGGAGAAATTCTGAAAGAAAAAGACAAAAAACAATACATTTTAATTGAATTAATGCAGAAAAATTGATGACTTAGAAAAGTGAAAAGGTGCATACTTTCCTGGACCATTATAACTAAACTCTTGGTCTCCTTCTCAAACAATCAGCACTTTTTATCAACAAGAGATCCCTGGAGAGGAATCTTTGCGCCAAAAGATTGATCTATGTCTGACAACTGACATGCAGAACTTTTCTTTACTTTGCAAGCTTCAGCCATCTTGTTGACCGATCGGTCCCAAAATGCACTATGCACAACTAGGCCCCAAGGGGAACCTACATATGTAATTTGAGACAGATCACTGCAGTACTTTTTGAGAAGTAGCAACTAGAACACTGACACGTCAGAAAGGGCCCCGCTATGTGTCTGACGTGCCAAGATGACTGATTTGCAGCCTTTTTGATTCTAATCATATCATGTAGCCATTTTGATTCAAATCATATTGACTTTAATTAATATATTAAGCAATGAATAATTTTATTTATTATGTCATAACAAATTGTTAATAAGTCCAAAAATGGAAAATGTGTCCACAACCTTTGATGCAGTGACCCCATGATCTTACCTTTGGTCAGTCAAAACTTTGGTGAGTTGACTTCTTGTTTAATTCTGAACAACTCTGCTTCATTATAAATGTTGTAGCAAAATGTTCATGAGAATTTTTTTTTTTAAATTTGACCTTGACCTTTGACTTAGTAACCTTGGCCCATGACCTTACCTTTGGACAGTCTACTCCTTGTTTAATTCTGAACAACTTTGCATCATAATGTTATAATTAATTTTCTTTGTTTTCATACCAAATCTGGCTTTCTGATTGGCCAATATTTTTTTTGCATACCACTATGAAAAAAAAAAATCCGAGAATGGCGCGAAACCCCGACGTTAACGTGACGTCACAATAGAGACATTGACGTTGCGTATTGATTCGGAAAAAAGAATCCCTTGAAAAACCGCTATAATGTTACATTTAAACATACTTCATTTTATCAAATAGAGTATAAAATTAATTATAAGTATTGATGTCATTATTTTTTAATTTTATCGGGTTATGAAAAAAAAATTGTTTGCAAACTTTTGTGAGAATCCGCTACGCGGATTCACACAGTTTGCAAACAATTTTTTTTTCATACCCCGATAAAATAAAAAAATAGTGACACCAATGCTTAAATAACAAAATGTTTATCAGTTAAGAGCAACAACATTGTGATTTTTTTAAATGTTAAAATCCAAGATGGCCGATTTTTTAATTTAATTTCAGCCTGAAAAATTACCAAGCAGATTTAGGATGGATGGGGAATCATCGTGTAAAATATGGGGAAAATACTCCACTCCCTTCCATCATTAATGTGCAAAAGAAAAAAAACGGACAGACGGACGGACGGACGGACAGACGGACAGACAACCTGATTACTATAGGGCACCCGCATCTCGATGCGGGGCCCTAATAACAAACTTCAGCTACCATAATCCAAGATCGCGGCCTGGGGGCCATCTTGTTAAACGATCGGTCCCAAGATGTAAAATGTGAAACTGTAGCCCCAGGGGAACCTACAAATGGAATTTAAGAAAGATCTCTTCAGTATTTTCTATGAAATAGCAGTAACAACATTAACTATCAATTCCAAAATGGTTGTCTGGCGGCCATCTTGTTGACCAATCGATCCCCAAACGTAATATGCACAACAAGGGCTATAGGGGAACATACATATGAAAATTGAGAATAATCCCTTCAGTTCTCTCTGAGAAATAGCGATTACAAGAATTGTTAACGGAAGGACGGACGGATGGAAGGACGGACCATGGACGAAAAGTGATTTGAATAGCCCACATCTGATGATGATGCGCTAAAAAGCTATGACCATTTTAAGTTCCACTTTACACAAATATAAGAAGTACCGGGTAAGAAGTCTGAAAGTAAAAATACATCTATGATGTAAAATCACCAGATTTCATGTTCAGAATATATTTTGCTAGCAGAAACAAGAGGCCCAAGGGCTGTAACGGTCATTTGACAACCTTGGAATCAGTTGAATAGAAAAAGAAATACAGTTTTTCAAGATGGTGATTTTGGTGCCCATTTTTGTGCCCATTTCTTATTTGAGAAAAAGTTCAAAATGTGTTTCCAAGATGATGACTGTAGTTGCCATCTTGGATTTTGGATCAACCCTAGAAATAACAACAATTGATCAGGTCCATATCAGGATCATTTCAGTAAAGTTTCAGCTTAATCACACTGGTAGAACTTTAGAAGAAGATCAAAATGTGTTTTTCTGTGGTGGCCATCTTGGATTTCGAATTGACCTGAGAAATTACACTTGGTCGGGACCATGTCAGGCAAGTTTCAGCTAAATTGCATAGGTAGCTAGAACTTGAAAAGAAGTTCAAAATGTATATTCATGATTGTGGCAGCCATCTTGTATTTCAGATCAAACTCGAAAATAACAACACTTGGTTATGATCATATTTCAAGATAATATCAGGCAGGTTTCGCTCTCACTCAGCTCAATCCTATATATATATAGCTACTGGTGGAACTTTAGAAGAAGTTTAAAATGTAAAAAGATTACTGACGGTGCATGGCGGATGACGACAGACAAAACACAATTACCTGAGGTCATCCTTACACTCTTTAACCACCTACCATGGGAGACGAGATCTGAAATTTTTAGTACGAAATTATTAGAAATAGCTTTAGATAATTATACATAGACAAGACAGACGCAATAAATGCACTGGTCAAAAAGATATAATCTGTGTGTTCTCAAGTGCACTGCATCGTCAGCAGTGACGTCACAGAATAAGGTTGGGCACATGTTTATTTATTGCTATTATAGCGATATATAGCTAATTATAGCTTTACAAAACTGACGAAAAATAACATTTTTGGAGATAAAATTGTTTGCATGCAAAACCAATGCCCGAAACTTACAGGGATTGTTTATACGGATCATTTGAAAACTATGCAACCACTTTTCATTCGAAACAATAGAGCAATAATTAACTTAATTAGCTTAATTATACCTGACCAAAACTGTTTTCAATTTGTCTGAATGATCGTTATAAACAACCACTGCAAGTTTCGGGGGTCGGCTTTGCGTGGAAGCATTTTTATCTTCGAAAATGTTGTTTTTCATCATTTTTGTATAGCTATTATACATTGTAGTTATATATCGCTATAATAGCAATAAATAATAATAATGATAATACTTTATTTATTGAGGGTGGCATATTTAGCATGGAGCTAATCTTCCATATGGCCCTCATTATATAAACACAAACAAATTGACATAAATCATAAAAAATACATAACATGCTTATGATAACAATTTATATACAATACAATGGAAAAACACAAGTGAAATGAAACAGGTACATTACTATTTAATATATACTGTATTAGTACATTCCTTGAACCAAATAATCGGAACTGTTATGATATAGGTATTAAACATATATTAAATACAATGTAAGTTAATAATGCATTTAGATTATCAAGTTTGATAGTAAATAACGTTCTTAACTTTTGCAATATAAAAACATGTGCCCAACCTGAGAACTTGACGCCTGAAGACGACGTCAACAGCATAGATTCCTGTGCATTTTTGATAACATGGCAAAGCCTATACTGGTTGGCGACATATTATTGTGAAGAACATATTATCGTGATTTTGATTGGCAGGTTACACTGAATGCGCTTTTTAAACGGTTTTGTGTTTAGAAAGATGACACCTACCAATATTACCAACAATATTTTCAAATTTAGAAGAAAATTAAATTTTTAACATAAAAATACCAAATTTCAGTAAATCTTGCCTCACAAGTACAACATTAGCCAGGGGGAATGCATGATATCGGTTTAATTCTAAAAAAATCGTCCTGATTTATATATCGTCTGCTTCCTCTGATGACAGAAAACAGCATTCAAAAAACCAAAGTTGTAAGGGAGGTAATTAAATCTAAGAAAAGAACGCTGATCGGGGTCACTCAAGCACTTTTGACCAGACGACAAAATACAAGGTAGTAAACAATGCCGATTTGATTTGTTATTTTATTGTTAACATAATTAATCACCACCAGAAATCATTCAAATGTCTTTAATATTTATTCAGAATACTAATGATTTATACAGACATGTGAGAAATATTTGTCATTTTGCCAGAAATCGATCGGTAAATGGCGACCTCTTCATTTCCCCTGTCAGCGTAATCTAACGATTTGACATGTCATAAACAATACACGTTTTCTCTCTTTTGAAACGCAGCTTCAATTAATTTTTTGAAAATAGTTCATATGTTTATCTTTATGTTGATACCAAATTTAATTTATTCCATCACACGTAACTATTTTTAATATTTTTTTGAAAAAAATCACGATAATATGTTCAGTAAAATGACACGAAAACCTATTTGACAGACTTTTTTCAAAGGGCTGTGTTTATTGTAAAATATCATATAAATTCACTTAAAGCTTATTTATTTAAAGTGTTGTGGACTAAAGCTTATTTACAACTCTAAAAATCTAAATTTAAATACAACGTTTAGAAAAAAATCGAGAAAAATTGCTTTTTTTTTACGATAATATGACACCAGCCAGTATAAACAAAATTGAAGGAAAATTGAACTATTCCAGTTGGATTATTTCGAATTATTTTAACAACATGATATCATGTACAAAGTGTACATGCATATCAACATGCTGATGAAATATATAGTAAATCTCGTAGAAACAATGTAAACAAGTGTAGCGGGATTGGACTGGGTCGATCATCGGTGACTAGGTAGCTCAGTCGGTAGAGCACTCGGCTTGTGTTCTGACGGTCCCGGGTTCCAATCCCGGTCTGGTCGCTACATTTTCTCCTCTCCTGTTACAAAATTTGAGCCCAACTAAATAACCCACTGTGGTGGTGTTTGGAAGGGTCTTGTATGTGTTCGAGGGTGAAGACTTCGAGAAAGGAGAAAGGAGAGAGGAGTGTAGCGGGATTGGACTGAGTCGATCATCGGTGACCAGGTAGCTCAGTCGGTAGAGCACTCGGATAGTGTTCTGAGGGTCCCTGGTTCGAATCCCCGTCTGGCCGCTACATTTTCTCCGCTCCCGTTACACATATATAAAGCTCTGAGGTCATAATCCTGTATTTACATGTAGCTTTGGGCTCAACAACTCACCAGTAACCATCTGCATCACACATTCATCATGTCATGACCACTGATGACCTTTTTCATAGTTGACTAATATAACATGTAGTAGCAATAAACTTGGTGGCACGTAACTGTCGTTATGTGATTAGTTTACACTACAAATCTTGTTACGTATTCATTAATTGGATTATGTTTACCTGTGTAACAGTTACATTCAATTTAAGGGAATCGCGTAAAATCAATTTTGAAGTTAGCGACAGCAGCCGCACATGTCTCATGGCCGCCATGATGAACTCTCCAAACAACAACATAATAAAAATCCTATTTTCTAATATTATACAATTAAAATACTTAAGGATTTGTATATATAAATTTATATTCTACAACTGAAAGTGCTCTGACATGATTTATTCTTTTCAGTAATATCAATTGTTTTGATACCTTTTTTTGTTTAGAGACTATTTTATCGGCACTCCTCTGCGTTTTGTGTCATATATACCATAAAGTCAGAGAAGAGGGGAATAGAAAAGGAAGTATGGCGACTATAGTTCGCATTAAACGACGGCGTGCTGACGAGCCTATTGAAAACATCCTTGTTTCTTGTAAAAGAAGGAAAAACGACGAAGAAGACCACAATTTACAAAGTAGTTTAAAATTCGCCGGAACTGCCAATTCACGAGTAAGCTTAGATTGCAAGATTTTCTAGATGCAATTGATTTGTATATCGGAACATGTTTTTAACTAACGTTTGGGCCGTTTTCGTTTATTCGGAACAATCGGTTCGACCGTTGGTTAAAGCAATTATTTCAAGTGTAAATTCTGACGGACCTGCAGTCTTTGATACAGGCCTGTGAGGGCTTTGCCAAGGCTCATATGAAAACAATGTAAAATCACCAGGTCCGTCTTTAATTAATAAACGAGCAACTTGGTCCAACAAGTCAAACCGTATAATCGAAAACGATTTTTGTTATGAATTAAAGACGGACCTGGTGATTTTATATTGTTTCCAGACGAACTTTGACAAAACCCTCACAGGGCTGTATCATAAACTGCAGGTCAGTCAGGATTTATACTTTAAATAATTACTTTTACAACAGTCGAACTGATTATTTCGAATAAACGAAAACGGCCTAAGTACTGTACTAGGCTACTCCAACAATGTTAGAGGTATAGCACGACGAGACACTTTTGGAACATTACGTCATGTGTCTCGAAAGTCAGCAAAGTAACGTCCGATAAAAAAATGGCTGACCAGTCGACTCTCATGTTATGGGAGTATGTACTTATAGGCCTACTGGACAAAGTATTGCATAACAGAACTGCAACATAATATGATATTCAAAGAGTCAAAGTTGTACTAGAATAACCGTGGTACTACCAGTTATCGTTACAAAATTTCAAAAGATATAATTTAAAGCTGAATAAAAGGATAAATAAAGATATTATATAAGAATGACTCTTGTAGTATGAATATAATATATTGTGTTTTCTGTATTAGATCTAGCTGCAATATTGTAGCTCAAAAGACTTTTAGACAGATAATGGTGTCGTCTTTAGAGCTACAATTGGTGCCTATTAGTGCTAATGGGGCAAAGAAATATTTGTGCAAACTATTAAAACATTTTTTTGCATTTTATCTTACTTGTTTTATAGCATTTACCTGCTAGGCATTAAAACTGAATCGTATAAAATATCAAATTTACAGCAAGACATTATTTTTTTCACATGTAAATATGATGGTCTTTTCAAAGGAAAATTATACGTATAAAGTCTACAAATTATGAATTCCACGTCTTATGAATGGTTAAGTAGATGTTACGAATGGTCATCATGTATCTTATGGACAAAAATAAGATATAGATTCATTTATACGCTGGAAATAATCGGAAATCTACAACAAAGTAAAGAAAAGTGTGCCCAAGTGCTTTTCTGAGGCAGTGCTCCACTACGACACATAGGGACCATTTCGTATATTCGTTCTATATATTAGATCCAGAATCATTGAGATCAAAAAGTAATCACAATTTATGGAATAATATGAATAGAGGCAAATAAAACCTTGTAAGAATGCCACATCATGTACTAAGTGTTGGTAATTTCTTTTAAAATGTCTAAATATATATTTTATATGAATTGAAGATCTAATTGTTCTCGTCTTGGCATTTCATATTGTTTTTGGACCAGGAGACCTTGTAAGTGATGTGCACATGTTTATCCAGAATGTTTCTTGTTGATTACATTTTGTTCATGATACAAATAATAAGGTGGACACTTTAATTAACACTGCTATATTTATTAATCACTATTATTTTCTATTACCAGTAATGATCCTATATATATATTTTAACCCATAGCTGGGTCAATATCTCAATAGGGGACATATTTCGTCCACAATGTTTTTATCCTTATAATTGAATAAATTACAATATTACAACAAATTTTTCAAATAATTAGATCTACCGTATATAGAAGACATGTATTAGAAATACATTTAAGAACAACTATCTAATCTAAATAATGAATGTTATTTTTGCTATTTTACATGGAAATTGTGTCCAGTGATTGCATGACCGTTACAACACTAAAAATCCAGATATTTTCATTCGGCCCACTATTTTTTTTTTGTATTTCGCGCCTTTCAAACTTTTTAAAGACTTTGTTTTTAAATGTATAATACCAATGTAGAATATTGCCTTGTTAATTTGAAGAAATCACAAGTAAGGTTAACAGCCAAGCATGATATATCTTTACCATTCGTAGTTTGTTGGTTCCCTTTTTGAAATAAAAATATTTTCTCTTTGTTTATATTGATCAAATAGATGAAAGGTTCAGATCTGCAAGGCTACAGGGTACTGTCAAATGTTTTAAGCGTGTTAGATACATTGATTTGTTAGGTATGTCCATTCCCATTACGATCCTCCCCATTACATTTTCTGTACCAAAGACGTCATAATTAACTGTAACGGAGTAGACAAGTTGTAACGGTACAGGACATAGTTAAATACACACATTTCTCGAAATCTGAAAGTAAAATAGATATATTGAGATATAAAGAGTTGAATTGATCAATAAATTAATTGTTTTAGGTTCTTTGTATTTGTAATTTCCCTCAAGATCGTGGTGACTTTGTCCTTCCCCTTCACATGCTGTTTTTACCCGTTACACTTAAGTCAATTACGGAGTGACCACTTTAGCCAAAAGTTTGATTAAAATATGGAAAATAGTCTAATATAATTTAGTGGCAATTCATATTTATCTTAAAGATTAAAAATGAATTTTAATGGAGAAACATGTTTTAAAACAGATTTATTGAATTATGTATTGTAAAAATGATTAATATCCAAACTTAAAAAATATGACAACAAAAAAATGGCAATGTCATATTAAATTCAAGAAAAAATATCACAAATATGTTCAAATCTTTCTGCAATTGTTGTTTAAATATAAATTTCAACAAATATCTTTATTTAAACAGAATATGTAATATATTTTTAGCTCACCTGGCCCGAAGGGCCAGTGAGCTTATGTCATATGGCGTGGCGTCCGTCGTCGTCCGTCGTCCGTCTGTCCGTCAACATTTCCTTTAAATCGCTACTTGTCATAGAGTTCTGCATGGATTGTAACCAAATTTGGCCACAAACATCCTTGGGGGAAGGGGAACAGAACTTGTATAAATTTTGGCTCTGACCCCCCCACGAGCAGGAGGGGCGGGGCCCAATAGGGGAAATAGAGGTAAATCCTATAAATCGCTATTTGTCCTAGAGTTCTGCATGGATTGTAACCAAATTTGGCCACAAACATCCGTGGGGGAAGGGGAACAGAATTTGTATAAATTTTGGCTCTGACCCCCCGGGGGCAGGAGGGGCGGGGCCCAATAGGGGAAATGGAGGTAAATCCTATAAATCGCTACTTGTCCTAGAGTTCTGCATGGATTGTAACCAAATTTGGTCACAAAGATCCTTGGGGGAAGGGGAACAGAACTTGTATAAATTTTGGCTCTGATCCCCCGGGAGCAGGAGGGGCAGGGCCCAATAGGGGAAATAGAGATTAATCCTATAAATCGCTACTTGTCCTAGAGTTCTGCATGGATTGTAACCAAATTTGGTCACAAACATTCTTGGGGGAAGGTGAACAGAGCTTGTATAAAATTTTAGCTCTGACCCCCCAGGGGCAGGAGGGGCGGGGCCCAATAGGGGAAATAGAGGTTAATCCTATAAATCGCTACTTGTCCTAGAGTTCTGCATGGATTGTAACCGAATTTGGCCACAAGCATCGTTGGGGGAAGGGGAACAGAACTTGTATAAAGTTTGGCTCTGACCCCCCGGGGGCAGGAGGGGCGGGGCCAAATAGGGGAAATAGAGGTAAATCCTATAAATCGCTACTTGTCCTAGAGTTCTGCATGGATTGTAAATAAATTTGGCCACAAGCATCGTTGGGGGAAGGGGAACAGAACTTGTATAAATTTTGGCTCTGACCCCCCCGGGGAGGAGGGGCGGGCCCTAAAAGGGGAAATAGAGGTAAATCCTATAAATCACTACTTATCCTAGAGTTCTGCATGGATTGCGACCAAATTTGGCCACAAATATTCACGAGGGAAGGGGAACAGAACTTGTATAAGTTTTGGCTCTGATCCTCTGTGGGCAAGAGGAGGGCTCAATAGGGGAAATAGAGGTAAATCCTATAAATCGCTACTTGTCCTAGAGTTCTGCATGGATTGTGACCAAATTTGGCCACAAACATCCATGGGGGAAGGGGAACAGAACTTGTAAAAATTTGGCCCTGACCCCTTGGGGGCAGGAGGGGCGGGGCCCAATATGGGAAATAGAAGTAAATCCTATAAATTGCTACTTGTCATAGAGTTCTGCATGGATTGTAACCAAATTTGGCCACAAATATTCATGAGGGAAGGGGAACAGAACTTGTATAAGTTTTGGCTCTGATCCTCTGGGGGCAAGAGGAGGGCTCAATAGGGGAAATAGAGGCAAATCCTATAAATCGCTACTTGTCCTAGAGTTCTGCATGGATTGTGACCAAATTTGGCCACAAACATCCATGGGGGAAGGGGAACAGAACTTGTATAAATTTTGGCTCTTATCCCCCGGGGGCAGGAGGGGTGGGGCCCAATGGGGGAATTAGAGGTAAATATTTGAATTCCTTCAGAAAAGAAACAATGAACCTGTATTTAGTTGGCATTACAAACCAGGTGAGCGATACAGGCCCTCTGGGCCTCTTGTATTATTATTTCTTGTATCTATGAGTACTTGAACAGTGACGGACACATAACCCTTAGGCATTTTGAAGTCACTATTGTGATTTCGCTTTACGACATCGATATCGTGCTCGGATATTTGTACAACTATCATCTACAATGCAAACCTTATCCAGAAAGTCAATTTTTGTCACTGTTTCTCATGACGCGATTTCATAAAAATCCCAAGATATTGACCCAGCTATATTTCAAATTTTAAACCTTCTTTTACGATTTAAAAAATAATAATCAAACAAGTTTTCTTCAAGCAATATATTGTTACATAAGGACTTATGTACTTTTCAGTGTAGTATTACATCTTTTAGATATAAATGAAGCACCAAAAATATTGTGTCGGTCCATTCCTATATGTCCTGAATAGTGAAATAATGGCATTAATTTCCAGGGCATAGTTTTGTTGACATATTTAATCAAAGTCAAGCTAATTTTTTTTACATCATTTACAGGATGAGGTATCTAAACACATTCGTGATGCTATTAGAAAAGAAAAGCTGCAGAAAGAATATAAACAGCACCATGTGGACATAGCTTATAATACACGACAAAATCACAAACAGCAGGCAAAGGCAGCAAGGTTCAAGGTCACCTCAAGTTTCAGGGCTCTAGCCCTGGATAATTTAGACTTGGCAAATGATGAAACAGAATCAGAGAATAAAGAAAACAAAGAACCTAGTGTGCATAAAGAGGAAGATAGTAGCTCAGCAACATTAAACAAGACTGAAGGAGGTGCTAGTGCCAGCAGTAGTGAAAGTACTAGTGTGTTCCGGCTAATTGATGTGGAGACATCTGGTTCCCTGGGTACAAGGCAGACTTATGAATCCCTCTTACAGGTAATTTAGTTACAAAACATATCATTGTTAGCTAATATATAAATTAGATAAAATGAATATTTGTTCTTGTGACTTTATTGGGAAGTTCGTTGTTTAACTACTTTGTGTTCTAATATATGAACTTGAACTTTTGGCAATTAGTCATGAGTTTAAGTTCTCTAAATGGAAATGTTGATGGAAAATAAAGTGACATTTTTTGAGCCCACTATCATCAAATAGTGGACTATTAAAATTGCATACTGATAGGTTCCCCTTAGTGCCTAGTTATACAAACAACAAATTGGCTGAAGGCAGCCATCTTAGTTCTCAGAAAGTACTGATCACTATTTCTTTGAATTCACTGACAGTTCACTTTTGAGATTAGATTCAGATGTAGGTTCACCTATTCCGTAGTTACATATATCACTGTCTGGGACTGATTAGAGATTAAAGCAACATGATTGTCAGTTGTTTATCTTGGATTTTGATATGTTTTTGTCTCTAAGTTGATGTTATGTAGTTCCCAATATGAACCAAAAAAAGAGAAAAAAACAGAGAAAAGATTCTTCTTTCCTTTGACTTGCGTAGCTCATTCAATGGTGGATACCAAAATCTCTCTGGGATCTGTTGTAATTAAATACATACATCTCCTACCATTTACTTTAAAGATGCTCCACCGCCGACAGAGCATAAATGATACTCATCATTTGAACAATAATTGGTGTTTAATCGTGTATATGTATGTCTAATTGACACAAAAAATAATATCAAATAATTTATTTTGCTTTTGGTGCATGCGCAATCAGTACTGGTACTTCATTAGTAAAAATTAGAAGCTCAAACTTTTCAATGGTGGTAATGGTGAAAAGTAAGTAACTTTTGTTACTGTATGAAGACAGTGGAGGCGGTGGAGCATCTTTATTGTGTTCATTCCTTTCAGTCAGCTAAACAGATTTTGTTGTCTTTGTTTTTGACATTAGGAATCTCAAAGTAGTAGTGGAATCACCTGTAATTCTGTCCCACTGGTGAGGGAACAGGTGCTCCAGCCAGCAGACGAGGAATATGTGTACGACTTGTATTTTACTAATAACAGAGACTTCAACTTCAAACTTCTAGAAAGTGCATTGACAATCGAGGCCTATGGAGATGATTTTGTTTATGATGACGTGCCACACCCAGAGGATGAGCATGTGTATGAAGATGAAGATGACAGCAACGATGAAGACAATTGGAGGAATGACTATCCAGATGAAGACCCGCACTTCCTAGATAACCAGTTGGAGACTGATTTCTTCTATGGAGGGGGTATGATTTCAATATATTCCAGCAATAATTGATGAATTCAGTCTGCGACTTTAAGCACTAGTCCGATGCCCACGACTAATAATTTTACCGCCGGACTAGTGTTTATTGTAATGAACTAGTCCGATTGGACTAGTAGCTTCCCGATCAATTAAAATCATTTTAAAATACTATATCTGCAGTGCTCCATTGCATTTTCAACACATTTTGAGTGCATTCGGTATGTGATTATTTCAGTTTAAATAGCCAG
Organism: Argopecten irradians irradians; assembly: GCA_004382745.1. Classification (NCBI taxonomy): domain Eukaryota; kingdom Metazoa; phylum Mollusca; class Bivalvia; order Pectinida; family Pectinidae; genus Argopecten; species Argopecten irradians. The sequence goes on along the minus strand of SAYR01021398.1, from coordinate 610,422 downwards.
ACTTGTAAAATATTGGGGTTAACTAGTCCAAAGGACTAGCAGTGGAAAAAGTTAACGTCACAGACTGTCAGAATTTAGGGTTTTTCCAGGAAAGATAAATAAAATCGGTTTTAGTAACTAAATTAAACAACATGAAGAGTGATGTCCTGTAGATCATTTTTGTTCTAAAAATAAAAAGGTGTATACCGGGTACGTGCTTATATTTGGTGTATTGTTTAAGGAATAGGTGTTTATTTTGTTGAGGGTATAATGATAATGGAGCAGGTGAGCAGGTGTAAATTATGTAACCCTGGCGCCAGGTTACATAAAATTTACACGGGCTCCATTATCATTATACCCTTATAACCTCAACAAAATAAACACCTATTCCTTATATCACAGTTTTTCAAGTAAATGAATATTATTTTTTCTCTGCGGCAGTTGCATATTTTTTATTAAAATACCCATTTTTTTTTTCTCTCCCGTCATCGTCAACGAATTCGATTGAACAGCTGATTGGAATCGAGCCATCGACTATTCATGTAACAATAGAATCGCCGCGCATGTTGAGCTAACATTATACACTGATAATGATAATACTAGAAAGCATGGTTATTGAGTCCATGTCAGAGCAAACTGTAAATATATCTATATCTCTGCCCTTGAATAACCCTGAATGTTTTTTTGGTGACTGAGTCATGACATGACTGATAACATCAATAGTTAAACAGGAAACTTGGTCAAGATGCTAAAAAACATTGCCATTGCCATATCTTCACATGGCTTGTCTGCATGTATCAGAATTGATGACACCATTGATGACATGGCCTTCAATGGTATAAGATAATCATTTCTGTTTATATATAACTTCAGGTGTTTTTCTTTGCAGATGTGATTGAGCGACAAGCCTTTGCTGATACTGAAGATGGAGGTTTGGCTGAATGGATGCACACTCGCTGTAACATAGGTAAGCTTTAAAAGTATGCTTTGTATATCTACTGTTAATCCTGTCCGATATCCCCTTTAGGGATAGATTTAAATTCTGCCAGGATTGTACTTTGTTGATCTGCAGTCAAGCCTTTTGTGACATAAGAAAACTGTAATTTTTAGGGTTATTAATCATTGATCTATAATACGTACACTATACGGGACAGATCACCTTGAAAATTTAAGAATATTTTGTCCAAACTGTTGGAATTATTTTTTATAAGCATGTTAAAGGAGTTTGAAGTCTTGTCCTTTTGTTGTTGTACAGAAGACGATGATGAGCTGTCTAGTGAAGACGAAGACTCTGCATACTTTGGCGAGCATTTGAATTCAAAAAGCAGTTACGAAAATTACCATCGCAAAGTCCGTCGTGAACTGGATGAAGGTGAAGGTCACAGCGATCCAGATGACGATGAAAATGACTGAAAATTAATTGATATTAATTAAGCCTTTTGATAAGGATAGAACATAGTGTATGTTGTCTAGAGGAGCTGTCCACGCCTACAGTACCAAAATCATACCTCATAATTGACAGAGACGTAAATAGGGTCTGTATTTATTAGGTTGGGTCGGCTCTTTTGAGTTCAAGGAATTGAGCAGGACACCAAGAAAATGCATCTACTGATCGAGTTCTTGATATTTCATGACCGAAAACCATTCTATTTAAATAAAATTCTTTTTTTAAAGATAAGAAAAACGCTTCTAGTCTTTAATCTTAACTGTATGTAGAGCAGGTTTGTGGCCTGCCTGTGACAACATGCCTACATCATGCTGCTGACTTGTGATAACAATGGCCATCCAGTATCAATCTGTTGTACATAGCTATATTGATAAACACTTAGTGCAATATCTGTCTTTTTTCATGTTAACTGTCAACTTTTTAGCTCTTTACTGACATACCAATGTATGCAATCGGGAATCAATATTACATAGGCTTTGATAGAAGATGGACTCAGAGGACTACCATGTTGTTATCCTATTCAATTTTCAATTCCTAGATGCAATTTTCAGCATTCAAGTGAATTTTGGTACTGAATTTGCAGATCTTTCAACAAAATTTTATTTCAAACAAACAAGTTGAAATAGGATCGAACAACAGGCAGTGCCTATATAAGTTCTCTCCTTGGTAACAAAATGTATATGAAAACATTTGAAAGTATATGTTTCATAAGTCATGACAATATATCATATATTATTAATGAGATAATAGATAGTAATTTTGTTTTTCAAAAAGTATAATAATAAAGAAATGAGAATGTAGCAGCCATGAGAAAATTACCTTCATCCACCAGATACAGACCAGAAATTTTGCAGATCTCAAAGCATACATTTCTTCTTCCTAAATTAAACATGCACATGGCTGAAATATCCCTGGAAGCCAGCCCTGCTTCTGCACTTTGACATTTTGGCAGCCTGATATTTTTGTTAGGCAATCCCTGGTTGCCGAGCTACTGTCAGTGTCTACCCCTGGTTGCCGAGCTACTGTTAGTGTCTACCTGTGGTTGCCGAGCTACTGTTAGTGTCTACCCCTGGTTGCCAAGCTACTGTTAGTGTCTACCCCTGGTTGCCGAGCTACTGTTAGTGTCTACCCGTGGTTGATGAGCTAATGTTAGTGTCTACCCCTGAATATGTTGTAACTTGTAGATAATCAGTTCAGGCCTGTCAATGACACTAGTATAAAACATGAACTCCTAACATAATGATACATTGTTGGCTGTAATGGCATTGGTCTACATTGAGTATACAAAGCACATATATTTTATGTTTTATCAGCAAGCTGTTAGAAAAATCTGGACATTTGAAATTCTTGTTATACAGTGTAACTTATCTATACAGGTTTTAGTGACCAGCATATCTAGCCTGTATAACCAGGTTCCAGCTATACAGGTTTTAGTGACCAGCATATATATATCTAGCCTGTTTAACCAGGTTCCAGCTATACAGGTTTTAGTGACCAGCATATCTAGCCTGTATAACCAGGTTCTAGCTAAACAGGTTTTAGTGACCAGCATATCTAGCCTGTATAACCAGGTTCAAGCTATACCGGTTTTAGTGACCAGCATATCTAGCCTGTAAAACCAGGTTCCAGCTGTACAGAACTTAGTGACCAGTATATCTAGCCTGTATAACCAGGTTCTAGCTGTGACCAGCATATCTAGGCTGTACAAACAGGTTCCAGCTATACAGGTTTTAGTGACCATGAGTATATCTAGCCTGTATAACCAGGTTCCAGCTGTGACCAGCATATCTAGCCTGTATAACCAGGTTCCAGCTATACAGGTTTTAGTGACCAGCATTTCTAGTCTGTATAACCAGGTTCCAGCTATACAGGTTTTAGTGACCAGTATATCTAGCCTGTATAACAAGGTTAAAGCTATAGAGGTTTTAGTGACCAATATATCTAGCCTGTATAACCAGGTTCCAGCTGTGACCAGCATATCTAGCCTGTATAACCAGGTTCCAGCTATACAGGTTTTAGTGACCAGCATATCTAGCCTGTATAACCAGGTTCCAGCTAAACAGGTTTTAGTGACCAGCATATCTAGCCTGTATAACCAGGTTCTAGCTATACAGGTTTTAGTGACCAGCATATCTAGTCTGTATAACCAGGTTCTAGCTGTGACCAGCATATCTAGTCTGTATAACCAAGTTCAAGCTGTGACTAGCATATCTAGCCTGTATAACCAGGTTCAATCTATACAGGTTTTAGTGACCAGCATATCTAGTCTGTATAACCAGGTTCTAGCTGTGACCAGCATATCTAGCCTGTATAACCAGGTTCAATCTATACAGGTTTTAGTGACCAGTATAACCAGGTTCAAGCTATACAGGTTTTAGTGACCAGCATATCTAGTCTGTATAACCAGGTTCCAGCTATACAGGTTTTAGTGACCAGCATATCTAGCCTGTATAACCAGGTTCCAGCTATACAGGTTTTAGTGACCAGCATATCTAGCCTGTATAACCAGGTTCCAGCTATACAGGTTTTAGTGACCAGCATATCTAGCCTGTATAACCAGGTTCCAGCTATACAGGTTTTAGTGACCAGCATATCTAGCCTGTATAACCAGGTTCCAGCTATACAGGTTTTAGTGACCAGCATATCTAGCCTGTATTACCAGGTTCCAGCTATACAGGTTTTAGTGACCAGCATATCTAGCCTGTATAACCAGGTTCAAGCTATACAGGTTTTAGTGACAAGCATATCTAGCCTGTATAACCAGGTTCTAGCTATACAGGTTTTAGTGACCAGCATATCTAGTCTGTATAACCAGGTTCCAGCTATACAGGTTTTAGTGACCAGTATATCTAGCCTGTATAACCAGGTTCCAGCTATACAGGTTTTAGTGACCAGCATATCTAGCCTGTATAACCAGGTTCCAGCTATACAGATTTTAGTGACCAGCATATCTAGCCTGTATAACCAGGTTCTAGCTAAACAGGTTTTAGTGACCAGTATATCTAGCCTGTATAACCAGGTTCAAGCTATACAGGTTTTAGTGACCAGCATATCTAGTCTGTATAACCAGGTTCTAGCTGTGACCAGCATATCTAGCCAGTATAACCAGTTTCAAGCTATACAGGTTTTAGTGACCAGCATATCTAGTCTGTATAACCAGGTTCAAGCTGTGACCAGCATATCTAGCCTGTATAACCAGGTTCAAGCTATACAGGTTTTAGTGACCAGCATATCTAGTCTGTATAACCAGGTTCTAGCTATACAGGTTTTAGTGACCAGCATATCTAGTCTGTATAACCAGGTTCTAGCTATACAGGTTTTAGTGACCAGTATATCTAGCCTGTATAACCAGGTTCCAGCTATACAGGTTTTAGTGACCAGCATATCTAGCCTGTATAACCAGGTTCCAGCTATACAGGTTTTAGTGACCAGCATATCTAGCCTGTATAACCAGGTTCCAGCTATACAGGTTTTAGTGACCAGCATATCTAGCCTGTATAACCAGGTTCCAGCTATACAGGTTTTAGTGACCAGCATATCTAGCCTGTATAACCAGGTTCCAGCTATACAGGTTTTAGTGACCAGCATATCTAGCCTGTATAACCAGGTTCCAGCTATACAGGTTTTAGTGACCAGCATATCTAGCCTGTATAACCAGGTTCCAGCTATACAGGTTTTAGTGACCAGCATATCTAGCCTGTATAACCAGGTTCCAGCTATACAGGTTTTAGTGACCAGCATATCTAGCCTGTATAACCAGGTTCCAGCTATACAGGTTTTAGTGACCAGCATATCTAGCCTGTATAACCAGGTTCCAGCTATACAGGTTTTAGTGACCAGCATATCTAGCCTGTATAACCAGGTTCCAGCTATACAGGTTTTAGTGACCAGCATATCTAGCCTGTATAACCAGGTTCCAGCTATACAGGTTTTAGTGACCAGCATATCTAGCCTGTATAACCAGGTTCCAGCTATACAGGTTTTAGTGACCAGCATATCTAGCCTGTATAACCAGGTTCCAGCTATACAGGTTTTAGTGACCAGCATATCTAGCCTGTATAACCAGGTTCCAGCTATACAGGTTTTAGTGACCAGCATATCTAGCCTGTATAACCAGGTTCCAGCTATACAGGTTTTAGTGACCAGCATATCTAGCCTGTATAACCAGGTTCCAGCTATACAGGTTTTAGTGACCAGCATATCTAGCCTGTATAACCAGGTTCCAGCTATACAGGTTTTAGTGACCAGCATATCTAGCCTGTATAACCAGGTTCCAGCTATACAGGTTTTAGTGACCAGCATATCTAGCCTGTATAACCAGGTTCCAGCTATACAGGTTTTAGTGACCAGCATATCTAGCCTGTATAACCAGGTTCCAGCTATACAGGTTTTAGTGACCAGCATATCTAGCCTGTATAACCAGGTTCCAGCTATACAGGTTTTAGTGACCAGCATATCTAGCCTGTATAACCAGGTTCCAGCTATACAGGTTTTAGTGACCAGCATATCTAGCCTGTATAACCAGGTTCCAGCTATACAGGTTTTAGTGACCAGCATATCTAGCCTGTATAACCAGGTTCCAGCTATACAGGTTTTAGTGACCAGCATATCTAGCCTGTATAACCAGGTTCCAGCTATACAGGTTTTAGTGACCAGCATATCTAGCCTGTATAACCAGGTTCTAGCTATACAGGTTTTAGTGACCAGCATATCTAGCCTGTATAACCAGGTTCTAGCTATCAGTTTTAGTGACCAGCATATCTAGTCTGTATAACCAGGTTCCAGCTATACAGGTTTTAGTGACCAGCATATCTAGTCTGCATAACCAGGTTCCAGCTATACAGGTTTTAGTGACCAGTATATATAGTCTGTATAACCAGGTTCCAGCTATACAGGTTTTAGTGACCAGCATATCTAGCCTGTATAACCAGGTTCCAGCTATACAGGTTTTAATGACCAGTATATCTAGCCTGTATAACCAGGTTCAAGCTATACAGGTTTTAGTGACCAGCATATCTATGCAAGCTATACAGGTTTTAGTGACCAGCACATCTAGCCTGTATAACCAGGTTCAAGCTATACAGGTTTTAGTGACCAGCATATCTAGCCAGTATAAACAGGTTCCAGCTTTACAGGTTTTAGTGACCAGCATATCTAGTCTGTATTAGTGACCAGCATATCTAGCCTGTATAACCAGGTTCCAGCTATACAGGGTTTAGTGACCAGCATATCTAGCCTGTATAACCAGGTTCTAGCTATAGAGGTTTTAGTGACCAGCATATCTAGCCTGTACAACCAGGTTCCAGCTATAGAGATTTTAGTGACCAGCATATCTAGCCTGTATAACCAGGTTCTAGCTATAGAGGTTTTACTGACCAGTTTATCTAGCCTGTATAACCAGGTTCCAGCAATACAGGTTTTAGTTATACATGTATTATAAATTGAGGAGAGAATCGTCAAGCTAGCTAGAACAGACAGGGATCCGAATAAGACAAAGTACAGTAAAACATGTTAATAAAGAACATGCTTACAGCGAATTAATGGTTATAACATAGTAATTTCCATTCACCATCAAGGTTCCTTAACTGTAAGATGTCTATAATGTTTGTATATCAAATTATGCTTATAACAAAGCAGTTTCATTCCAAGAGGTACTTGTATAACAAATTGTGCTTATTACAAAGCGGTTTCATTCCAAGAGGTATTTGTATAACAAATATGCTTATAACAATTGGTTTCATTCCAAGAGGTATTTGTATAACAAATTATGCTTATAACAATTGGTTTCATTCCAAGAGGTATTTGTATAACAAATTATGCTTATAACAAAGCGGTTTCATTCCAAGAGGTACTTGTATTACAAATTATGCTTATAACAAAGCGGTTTCATTCCAAGAGGTATTTGTATAACAAATTATGCTTATAACAAAGCGGTTTCATTCCAAGAGGTATTTGTATTACAAATTATGCTTATAACAAAGCGGTTTCATTCCAAGAGGTATTTGTATAACAAATTATGCTTATAACAAAGCGGTTTCATTCCAAGAGGTATTTGTATTACAAATTATGCTTATAGCAAAGTAGTTTCATTCCAAGAGGTTGATTGTAACCATGTTCTGCTGTAGTATTATTTTGACAATGATGTGTAGCCTAGTCATGGGATGGTTCATATTTGGGAAGTGCTATTATTTTAATATTAAAACCATTTTTTGTGACCTGGGACCATGCCTACCTCATGTAGAACTGTAACTCCCCAAGACACACACCTGCAAGTCATGCACGCAACACACCGCATGCATGTGAGGCGGTCCTTACACGACCCTGGGTGTTAATAGGATATTAATTCAATCAAACAAACAAACAATGGACAAAACAGATGACCTTGAAGTGCATGGAAGGTCATGATCAAGGGTTTATTACACATGCCATATTCTATCCAATTTGGCCCAAAGGGCTTAAAAATGTTGGTCACAGTGACCTAGTTTTGGAAGCCATCACACACACCCTTCTGTGACCCAAGAATGTAGCATACTCGATACTCCAGGGATTACAATTACTAGACATTACAACCACTCATAGACTATCTCATAGTTAAACTGGAGGCATCAGAACAGGTAATTTAGTCCTTTGATGTATATCAAAAGAATCGTATAACGATACAGTGTGGTTTTTTGAAGTTGGGCATCATTCTCTCTGTAGTCTTCAAAAGAAGTCTTTGCAGGCCTGTGATTGGTTAGATTTTTTTCTCTTGAACAGTTTTACTATGAGATAGTCCAGGGGTGGATATAACGACAGTAAAAGTAATAGAAGAGGATTAGTATGCAGTGATGTAGGAGGCAAGGCCTGACAAGAAGTGCAGAAGAATCGGCCACACGAAGGTCACACTGCTAGGGGTCGTACAAGGTTAAACAGGACATTTTGTATGTAGTCTTACTGCTTGGGGTGGTACAAGGTTAAACAGGACATTTTGTATGTAGTCCTACTGCTTTGTATGTAGTCCTACTGCTTGGGGGTGGTACAAGGTTAAACAGGACATTTTGTATGTAGTCCTACTTCTTGGGGTGGTACAAGGTTAAACAGGACATTTTGTATGTAGTCCTACTGCTTGGGGTGGTACAAGGTTAAACAGGACATTTTGTATGTAGTCCTACTGCTTGGGGTGGTGCAAGGTTAAACAGGACATTTTGTATGTAGTCCTACTGCTTTGGGTCGTACAAGGTTAAACAGGACATTTTGTATGTAGTTCACTGTGTTGGCTGTCGGAGAAACAACAACTCATCAATTTCACATACTTTAGGAAATTTAATATTTCCATTGTATCACAGAAATCGTCTTCAGGCAACAACAAACAATAACAGTTATTTATCCTAAACTATCTCATCAATATCAACAGTACATAACAACACTGAACTCAAGGTTTTATAAGGATAATAAACACTTGAAACTGTCTCTATTTCACTCAATATAGCTAGTACACTTTGATAATGTAGCACTTAATACTAAATCACTCCAAATGCAATTCAACTACCCTATAGTAAGAGGTAATATACAATTTCTAAGCTACAACTATGAGATGAGATTGTTTTCTTTCATTACTAAATGAGAACACTGACATTTTAGTATCACTACCATGAGTAGGCATACAGTTTTCAAAATCAATTTTGTTTCCAATGGTTAGAAATAATTCAGAAGTCAATCAAAAGAACACAAAAACAAAAACATCCAATCCAAAACAGATATCGCCACAAGATGCTAAAAGGAAAAATGTTATTTTAATGTACAGTGTCTTTGGTGTAAAATATTGATGATTAAAACAGACAATAATTTTTAAAGATTATGTACATATGTAAAGAGTTTTATGTATTAATATGATCACTAATTACAATGATTTGTACATCACGTGGTATTAACAAGTTTCAAGTATTTATTTTCTAATTTGAAAATCGTTATCCACAAAATATTCAGATTGTCATTAGGAATTGGTTCCAATGACGTCTATTCTGTATTATTTATCTGTAGTAAACATTTTTATTGAGCATGTGTGTGTGTAAACATCGAAGAGTAAGGAATATTTTCGAATTATATTACCACAGCAACAAAAGGGTTCATTCATTTTTTCAGTTTAGAGGCAACAAGTTTTCTTAGAAAATAATAACATGTATTGAGGACGCAAACTAATATCAAATACTTGGTTATATAATAATATATGATACTTTCAAATCAAAATGGCATTCAGTGAAGATGAAAGCTTTTGTTTTGGGATCTCGAAACCGCCATATTAATTGGATATCTCTTTATGGCGCAAGTCTTTCAAAACTTTAACGATATACAAGAATTATTTAGTGTGAGCTACAGAAAACATCAAACAACGAACAAAAATTAATTTTATAAGTATATTGATCTTTCAAAATATTGGAATGTATAAAATATAGCGGAAATTCAGTTGTTTTTAATGGAAAAAATAAATTACATAGATTTTAAAACATGTAGAATGCTCAAAGCCCGCTTGCATCGGTTTAGGGACAATTCAATCTAAGAGTACATGATATTTTGCATATATATTGGAAACAAACCAGTTCTAATTAGTTGGTTTTACTGTAATATGCCAGAAAAGCCCATGGTGGTGAAATGTATGTGAAATGTTCAAACTTGCTTGCTGCCCGCCATTACACATTGTGGTCGGACGTCATGTATGCCGAACACTTGCCAGTGTAGTAAAGAATTTTTGTGTCTAGAACTACTCAAATCGCTCTTACAGTATGTTTTTAGGTGCATGTTCTTGTCTAAATATAATTTCACCAACTCCTAAGTGGTTATGTTAATATATGTATTGCATTTGATTAACATATGTGACTTTGGCTCAGGTACATATAGGTACAGCATACATGTTATACCTGCTTTGTAATCATATTGATCAACGATTTGGAATTTCAACAGTATCAATCAAAATACTTAACAATGTCGTGGAATTTGCCAATATTTCTCGTTATATGTTCATAAGGAATATAGAAAAATACATTTATGTCATAATTTGCTTCGTGGTTATGTTACAGAATTAGCCTTGTTGAATTGTCCCTTTAAAAATAATGACTTCTGTATTTTCATGAAACAAGAAACCACTGTGACAGTTTAAAACATATAGTTATTGCACTAATTTTAATCACATACTATATATATTAATAAACAGTTTAACAAAATTACAGTATTAGTGGAGAATTTTAGCTTTGTGCCAGCTAATTGTACTTGTTAGTTAATTCAACCCACTGTAAAGGACATGGCTATAAGTACACGAAATAAATTTAGAAAATATGGTCACTGAAATAAGGACCAATTCATATTTACATTATACACATAGAACATGTATAATAACCTGTGGGTGTTTATTGAGGAATCTTGTTAGGGTTACAATACACCTGCTACTACTCCGTCAAGTATAACATGACAATTGTTTGTGGGGCTTTTTCTTCTCTGTATTAGAATTTACAATTTTATTGTGGGTAGAAATTATACGTGGTTCATTTCTGAAACAATGATTTCATTAATGTATCAAACACAATTGTGGTTTTCGTAGCAACAATAAAAAGTTTCTACACAACAAAAATTTCATGCAATACTATAAGACTCTTTCATATGTGGATATGAACGATAGGGATATTCTACCAGAGGGTCACAAAATGTAGTAAAACTCGAGGCTTGCCAAGGGTTTTGCAACATTTTGTGATCCCGAGGGTAGAATATCCCTATCCTTCATATCCACTTATGAAAGCTTATTTTTCTTTCATACCTCGACGTTTTATTGCAATTTTACTGCAATAATATCCCGCCATTTTGAAATAAATTCGAAGAAATCCAAAGCGAAAGTCAATTTTTCATATCGCATGAATTTTTCAACAAAAATCTGTTGTTTGCATCTTTTATAGTAAAACCAGTCAAGTTTGTGAAAAAAAATGTTAAAATTTTACTGAGGAAATAGAAATTTTGTTGATGCCGTGAAGTCATGAGGCTTTATTGAAAGGGTAGCCATGCAATACAGTCTCAGGTGGCATGAGTGTATTGCCCTAGACCAACCAGTATTACGCCTATATGAAAGAAAGTATGTAGTTATAGTCCTTCATGTGTAGATTTGTGTTGTAGATTGATTTGTAACCCATATTACTAAGGGACAGACCTAAACCAAGTGTAATTTTATTATTCTGAAGTTAACAAATACTTTGCCTTTTGATTTATCAGAGCCAAGTTCCATCAAAGTTCCTTCAATCATATAAAGAACCAGCTAACTGGATATATTCTTAATAAATAATAAAAGGTTGGTTGGATGAATTTCAATTTCTCAAATAGAATTGGTCATACACTAGACTCTTGCAATGTCATGTCCTTGGTGACAGAGCTTTCTGTTCTGGTGTTAGCACCATCTATCCAGTCTTTGAGAGAGACTGGTGTCAGACTTTTCTCACGGTGAACCTCCACGGAACATGTGATCTGGTTCTGTAGAGGAATACCGTTCATCTGCACCTCTGGTCCTTTAGGCTCTAGACAACCCGGCGAGTTACCATGATCATCCACTAATTTATGGTGGTCGATGTCTGAATTAAGTGAGTTTAAGAATACTTCACTATTTTGATCATAGTCCCCTGAGATACAGGTGATAGATGCAGACGACAGATGTTTACTTCTGAGCTTGTTTTCTGTATCAGGTTTTATGTCCATACCCTTCAATCCAACTTCCTTCGGATCACTTTCCTTACCAAGATTTTTGCTATTTGCATTAGAACTTTTGCCATTATCATCGACATTGGTACTAGCACTCATGATTGCATTGTCAATTGTAACATTGCTTGTGTCATTGTTGCTTGTCGAGATTTTGGCTGCACCATAACCTGTAGTAACTTTACTTGTCGCTTTGTTTCTGTGTGAGCTGTCTGTGTTACTGGCAGCCATATTTTCACTGCTGTTGTTGGCAGCATTGTCTACACTGTTTTTGTTTACAGATTTTCCTTGGTTACTATTGCCGATGACATTGCTTTGACCACTGTTACTGGTGGCCTTCCTTTGACCACTGCCGCTGACAGGTTTGCCTTGTTTAGTGTTGTTTTTGGCCTTTGTTTGACCACTGTTGTTTGTGGCCTTTGTTTGACCACTAATACTAGAGGCCTTCTTTTGTCCACTAATGGTGGCCTTCGTTTGACCACTGTTGTTTGTGGCCTTCGTTTGACCACTGTTACTAGAGGTCTTTTTTTGACCAGTGTTGCTGGAGGCCTTCGTTTCTCCACTATTGCTGGTGACGTTTGTTTCACCATTGTTGTTCGCTGCCTTGCTTAGCCCATAGTTATCATCACTGTTTGCTGTTTTACTGGCTGTATCCTTTACAACAGGCACATCAGATGCTACAAAGCTTATGTTAGGAGTTTCCATTACATCATCAACTTGTTTTTCAGGGGAATCATTAATTTTCTTTGTAATTTCTTCAGTTTTCCCACTGTTGTCCTTGTGACCAGAATCTTCTGCTGCTTGTTCCACTCTTATGGTATTTTCTGGCAGATCATTATCCTCAAAGAATGAAGACATGAGCTCCACCTCATCCTTCCTATTAACACCTACAATACAGTTTTGTTTTGTTAGGACCTTAACAATCTTCTTCACCTGCTCTTCATCTTCCACGCGACTGTAGCGCCTTGTTTTCCCGACCTCTGGGGTAGTGGATAGTGCCTGTTTGATGACCCAGTTACACGTCTCCTCATAGTTCCCAGAGATTTCCGAGCCAACAAACGGTTCCTTTATGTTTTTGCTGGTTTGGGTAACACTCTCTGGTCGACTGCTGACCTTTGGCATTTGTACTCCTGTCAATGATAAAACCATAGAAATAAGGACTGATTATTGTCAACAAGAATCCAATAGCAAAAGTTTAAAAAAACATTATTTTCATTGAAATTATTCATCAAAAACATTTGTAAAACAAAAACATCACCATATAATAAGAAACTTTGTTTCTATGAACCTAGTTAATTCTACAAAGTAGAACAATACCTTAAATCTTAATAGGTCTGTTAAGTATAAGTTTCACAAGAAATAACAGCCAATCCTAAAGGATGTGTTACCTGAGTATCATAGCGAGACAAGATACAATAGCCAATCCTAAAGGATGTGTTACCTGAGTATCATAGTGAGACAAGATACAATAGCCAATCCTAAAGGATGTGTTACCTGAGTATTATAGTGTCACAAGAAATAACAGCCAATCCTAAAGGATGTGTTACCTAAGTATCATAGTGTCACAAGAAATAACAGCCAATCCTAAAGGATGTGTTACCTAAGTATTATAGTGTCACAAGAAATAACAGCCAATCCTAAAGGATGTGTTACCTGAGTATCATAGTGTCACAAGAAATAACAGCCAATCCTAAAGGATGTGTTACCTGAGTATTATAGTGTCACAAGAAATAACAGCCAATCCTAAAGGATGTGTTACCTGAGTATCATAGTGTCACAAGAAACAACAGCCAATTCTAAAGGATGTGTTACCTGAGTATCATAGTGAGACAAGATACAATAGCCAATCCTAAAGGATGTGTTACCTGAGTATTATAGTGTCACAAGAAATAACAGCCAATCCTAAAGGATGTGTTACCTGAGTATCATAGTGTCACAAGAAATAACAGCCAATCCTAAAGGATGTGTTACCTAAGTATCATAGTGTCACAAGAAATAACAGCCAATTCTAAAGGATATGTTACCTGAGTATCATTATGTGACAAGAAACAATAGCCAATCCTAAAGGATGTGTTACCTGAGTATGCTTATGTCAAAAGAAACAACGGCCAATCCTAAAGGATGCGTTACCTGAGTATCATTATGTCACAAGAAATAACAGCCAATCGATCCTAATGGATGTGTTACCTGAGTATCATTATGTCACAAGAAATAGCAGCCAATTGATCCTAAAGGATGTGTTACCTGAGTATCATTATGTCACAAGAAATAGCAGCCAATTGATCCTAAAGGATGTGTTACCTGAGAATCATTATGTGATATGAAACATTAGCCAGTCCTAAAGGATGTGTTACCTGAGTCCGTACTCTCCACACTACAGTCTGTATTGAGAGTATCGTGATGTTGAAGCTGTTTACGCTCGACTTCATTCACCACAGCCTCGTACGTCTCCTGGTCCATCAGGTCAGATTCAAGCATTTTGCTGTAAAAGTCCTCGGCCTCATCTGCATCAGGCAATGGTTTGTCTACTATCTGGGGCTAAACAGGAAGATTTCATTTTGGAATTAGAATAATATACAAATATTGACCTGTTTTCAGGTGGATACGGTGATTTATCAACTCCAGGAAGTGATATTTCCCAAGGTCAAAGGTCGATATCAAGGGTTATATCACTTTCGAGGGTTTATAAAACACTGTATCCACCTGAAAACAGGTCAATATCTTTTCATTATATGTGTAGTTTCAGCCAATCTGGAGCAAACAAAACACACAGCCATATAATAAACAGGTTTGTTGACCTATAACAACACTCATCAGAAACTGATCAGTTATGAGAAACTATTAATTGTCAATTGTTGGAGATAAACTTATAAGTAAAATTTGTTTTCTATCCTAAAAATATCTTGTATCATGTAAAACAGACATTTGCTTGACTGTTACAAGAAGTAGTTAAACAAACCAAAATGTCCAAAGTTAAACATCTTCATATAAGGTATATGTACCTGAAATGTTGTGTCGTTGTTTTCCACGGCCAGACTGTCCTTATGTTCTGCTGAATGTGAAACAGACCCTAGGCGCTTGGCAACAGAAGATCCAGGGTCCATCATCTGTGAGTAACAGAATTTTTTTTTTAGGGTCTAAATATCGTCTCTTAAAAGGGAGTCACGAGGCACAGAGTACAGTAAAACATTAAACAACCAGCTTACAACACAGCCATGGCTGTAACATAGGCTTGCTGGCTCCCTGACAAATGATCATCCAGCTTACAACAAAGCCATGACTGTAACATAGAGTTGCTGGCTCCCTGACAAATAATCATCCAGCTTACAACACAGCCATGGCTGTAACATAGGGTTGCTGGCTCCCTGACAAATGATCATCCAGCTTACAACAAAGCCATGGCTGTAACATAGGCTTGCTGGCTCCCTGACAAATGATCATCCAGCTTACAACAAAGCCATGGCTGTAACATAGGCTTGCTGGCTCCCTGACAAATGATCATCCAGCTTACAACAAAGCCATGGCTGTAACATAGGCTTGCTGGCTCCCACACAAATGATCATCCAGCTTACAACAAAGCCATGGCTGTAACATAGGGTTGCTTGCTCCCTCACAAATGATCATCCAGCTTACAACAAAGCCATGGCTGTAACATAGGCTTGCTGGCTCCCTGACAAATGATCATCCAGCTTACAACACAGTCATGGCTGTAACATAGGGTTGCTGGCTCCCTGACAAATGATCATCCAGCTTACAACAAAGCCATGGCTGTAACATAGGCTTGCTGGCTCCCTCACAAATGATCATCCAGCTTACAACAAAGCCATGGCTGTAACATAGGGTTGCTGGCTCCCTGACAAATGATCATCCAGCTTACAACAAAGCCATGGCTGTAACATAGGGTTGCTGGCTCCCTGACAAATGATCATCCAGCTTACAACAAAGCCATGGCTGTAACATAGGCTTGCTGGCTCCCTGACAAATGATCATCCAGCTTACAACAAAGCCATTGCTGTAACATAGGGTTGCTGGCTCCCTGACAAATGATCATCCAGCTTACAACAAAGCCATGGCTGTAACATAGGCTTGCTGGCTCCCTGACAAATGATCATCCAGCTTACAACAAAGCCATTGCTGTAACATAGGCTTGCTGGCTCCCTCTCAAATGATCATCCAGCTTACAACAAAGCCATGGCTGTAACATAGGGTTGCTGGCTCCCTCACAAATGGTCATCCAGCTTACAACAAAGCCATGGCTGTAACATAGGGTTGCTGGCTCCCTCACAAATGGTCATCTGTACATATTTATGCAAAAACAAAATACCGTAAATTGGGATATTTTGGCATTTTTGTTTCAAAATAGAGTGGTTATATTTTGGTGTGTTAAAATTTGACGTTTTCCAGTGATCTTTAATTGGAGCATATCTCTTACATGATGGAAAGATACTACTTCTGCAGATTTACTTGCTTCACTGGTCCTTTTGTCGCATTGATCCCTCGGTCAACAATGATAAGCTGACTTGATTTTAATTGAAGCCATATTGATACTTAGACAACACTTTCAGATATTGGTCTTCAATAGAAGTCATTAATAATCACTTACCTGTATACGTGAGTTCACAAAAGAAAAAATACACTTGACCAAGTTTTATTTTTTCCGGTTGACAGAACATACCTTACGTATGTTTTAGTAACGTGATTCAGAGTAACTTACTCGAGAGCATATAATGTTCACAATAGTGATCAATAGATGTATTAAAATTCATTCCTAACTTTCAGTGGTTAATAAGCCATTATATTCCTTTTTCATCCTCATAACTGTCAACACGTTAAATGTTAGCAAACTGGACATCGCCAGTCAGCTGACTTTTCTCAAACTAGAGATTATACTTTATAGCAATTTTACCAAATCAACACAAATCATAGACACAATGGTAAAAATTATCATTATAACTGGTGACTTTGATTTAGAGAGTTTGAGTCCCCAGTCCAATGTCGGAAACTTGACAGGTATGCACCCTTGTGCTAAATTGACATCAGTTATTAAAATGTAACAGTAAGTCCAGTAAGTACTGCTGAAAATTACTGTTGTTCATAACTTGTGTAATTATTAAATCCAAGAAATGTTAATAAGATTTGTTAAAACTACAGTCAAGATCTTTGGATAATATAATAATATAATCTGCACCATAAGAGCAAGTGGTAATTAAAACAGCCTTAAAATAAGGACTTACTTGATAACAATGATATCTGACTGTGATCTACTCCATAATAACAATGTCAACATTCATGCCAATATCAGGCACTGCTATGATATGCAAAAGGCTGCAACATGCCAACATTTGGAGATATAAAACAATGTGTCATATTTATCTAACCTACAAAGTCTAATAGATCAGCAAAAAAAAACTCTCCTGAAAAACAAAATGCTTTTTGTAAGTTTAAATCTGGCCTAGCCACAATTATTGAGCAGTTATGCAATACCGTAGAGCAAATCATTGCCACAATACTAGATGATTTCTTTAGCACTTTTCATTTCCCCATGTCATTTCAAATTTTTAACCTCTCTATCTCCGGTGCTGAAAGAGTCCTGTTGTATCCTTGATGAAGATATTTACCCTCAACTGCTTTAGAAGGCAGTCAGTGAGCCACCTGTAGAGTTGTGATATACTACAGCAGGGCTCCTCCTAGAGTAGTGATATACTACAGCAAGGCTCCTCCTAGAGTAGTGATATACTACAGCAAGGCTCCACCTAGAGTAGTGATATACTACAGGAAGGTTCCTCCTACAGTAGTGATATACTACAGGAAGGCTCCTCCTAGAGTAGTGATATACTACAGGAAGGCTCCTCCTAGAGTAGTGATATACTACAGCAAGGCTCCTCCTAGAGTAGTGATATACTACAGCAGGGCTCCTCCTAGACTAGTGATATACTACAAGAAGGCTCCTCTTACAGAAGTGATATACTACAGGAAGGCTCCTCCTAGAGTAGTGATATACTACAGGAAGGCTCCTCCTAGAGTAGTGATATACTACAGCAAGGCTCCTCCTAGAGTAGTGATATACTACAGCAAGGCTCCATCTACAGTATTGATATACTACAGGAAGGCTCCTCCTACAGTAGTGATATACTACAGGAAGGCTAGCTCCTTCTACAGTAGTGATATACTACAGCAGGGCTCCTCATAGAGTAGTGATATACTACAGCAGGGCTCCTCATAGAGTAGTGATATACTACAGCAAGGCTCCTCCTAGAGTAGTGATATACTACAGGAAGGCTCCTCCTAAAGTAGTGATATACTACAGGAAGGCTCCTCCTAAAGTAGTGATATACTACAGGAAGGCTCGTTCTAGAGATGTGATATACTACAGCAAGGCTCCTCCTAGACTAGTGATAAACTACAGCAAGGCTCCTCCTAGAGTAGTGATATACTACAGGAAGGCTCCTCCTAGAGTAGTGATATACTACAGCAAGGCTCCTCCTAGAACGAATATACGTACCCGGTCTACTATACCTTTCGGTCGGGTACGAATTGGTCCCTATGTGTCCTAGTTGCGCATTGCCTCCGAAAATCACTCGGGCACAATTTTCTATACTTTTTGTAGGTTTTCAATTATTTTGTGTGTATACAAGCATTTATATATTATTTTTGTCAAAAACAAACATACCGGGTTAGTACCATTTTTAATATCTACCATACTGCTCACAAAACGTCAAATTCGTAAATTGTAGACTTGCTGTATAAATTCTCTCCTGAAAAGCCTTCATATGTGTATATGTGTAAAAAAATGTCTCGCTGAGAATTTGATATTTTATATGTTTCATTTTTATGGCCTAGTAGGTAAGCTATATAAAACAAGAACGATAAAATGCATGCAAACGTTTAAATAATGGTTTGCATGATCATTACTTTGCTCCATTAGCAGTAATAGACACCAATTGTAGCTCTAAAGATGACAACATTTTCTGTCTAAAAGTCTTTTGATCTACAATATTGCAGCTAGGCTCCTCCTAGAGTAGTGATATACTACAGCAAGGTTACTCCTAGAGTAGTGATATACTACAGCAAGGTTTCTCCTAGAGTAGTGATATACAACAGCAAGGCTCCTCCAAGAGTAGTGATATACTTCAGGAAGGTTCCTCCTACAGTAGTGATATACTACAGCAAGGCTCCTCCTAGAGTAGTGATTTACTACAGCAAGACTCCAATAAGAGTAGTGACATACAACAGCAAGGCTCCTCCTAGAGTAGTGACATACTACAGCAAGGCTCCACCTAGACTAGTGATAAACTACAGCAAGGCTCCTCCAAGAGTAGTGATATGCTACAGGAAGGCTCCTTCTAGAGTAGTGATATGCTACAGGGAGGCTCCTCCTAGAGTAGTGATATACTACAGCAAAGCTCCTCCTAGAGTAGTTATATACTACAGCAAGGCTCCTCCTAGAGTAGTGATATACTACAGGAAGGCTTCTCATAGCGTAGTGATATACTACAGAAAGGCTCCTCCTAGAGTAGTGATATACTACAGCAAGGCTCCTCCTAGAGTAGTGATATACTACAGCAAGGTTTCTCCTAGAGTAGTGATATACTACAGCAAGACTCCAATAAGAGTAGTGATATACTACAGGAAGGCTCCTCCTAGAGTAGTGATATACAGAGGATTCCGCTTATTTGCATAGGTCATTTTCCAGAAGAAAATATGCAAATAACCGGAGTATTCAAATAGGCGGAGATGACATTTTGCACCTCCGTTTGACCCCACACATATGTATGTGAATAGGCAAATAGGTTTCGTTTCGTTTATTTGATAAATATGTAAATAATTTACACTTAAAACGAACAACAAGTAATTATTTTCGAAGTTGTAAATCGATTTTAATTGTTTAATAACAAAAAATATTCCAATATTAGATTCTTGTTTACGTTAGATCGACACGTGAATATTTGAGAAACAGCTAAACGATCGATATCAAATGCTATTAGATTCTACTAAACAGGATTGGATTTGTGTCTACAATTCTGAACCTAAATAATCAACAAATTTACGTACATTTGCCTGGCAAAATGAACTTACGATCGTGATTAAACTTCAAAGTGCCGATCAACTAGTAGTGTTGTTTTTACACATATGAATTCGAAAATGGCAGCAGGTGATGAAGCCATGCGTTCACTCGACCTAAATGTGTTTTGAGAATTCTCCCTGATTGTTGATCTATACGGCGAATAGCTTGATAACATTTCAGAAATTAATGCATATTCAAGTAGCAATGAAACAACGTAGCAAGTATCTTTTGTATCCTAAGCTTACATACTGTACGAAACTTGCGGTAGTCATTGCACGCCGACTTTGCATGCTTTTAAGTCTCGTTCAACGAGACGTTTGATACGCACATGTCTGTCGTAGTCAACAAGACTCTGGTTGAACGAGACTACTGATCATGCATGGCGATTGTTGTAAGGAAGCATGGTTTCTCCAACCCATCGCGAACTAAGGTACGTTACGTTAATAAATAAACATATTTGAAAGTGCAAATGCTTTAATTAGATGTTTGAGCGAGTGAATATACTAAAGTTATGATCAACCGCTGCTGATGTAAATCGTAACAGCGTCGAATACCTTTGCAGATTCATGCATAAAATAACAAGCCATACTATAACGTTAATCGGTTACCATGATGATTTCTAGTAAAATTGAAACATATATCGGCGAATTTCGCTAAAAATATATTGCAAAATTGAAAAATATTCGATTATATTTTTAGAATTTCCCAAATATTTTATTCAAATAACCGGAGGTCATGTAAAAGTCTATGCAAATACACGGAGTTGAAAAACAAAGATAAAGAAGGGAAAAATCGGGACCGCAGAATTTTATGCAAATAACCGAAATATTCGAATAACCGTTATTCGATTATGTGGAGTCCTCTGTACTACATTTTTTTTTTTTTTTACGTCCTATTAACAGCCAGGGTCATGTAAGGACGTGCCAGGTTTGTTGGTGGAGGAGAGCCGGAGTACCCAGAGAAAAACCACCGACCAGCGGTCAGTACCTGGCAACTGCCCCACATGGGATTCGAACCCGCATCCCAGAGGTGGAGGGCTTGTGGTAATATGTCGGGACATCTTAACCACTCGGCCACCTTGGCCCCTGATATACTACAGCAAGGCTCTTCCTAGACTAGTGATATACTACAGCAAGGCTCCTCCTAGAGTAGTGATATACTACAGGAAGGCTCCTCCTAGAGTAGTGATATACTACAGCAAGGTTCCTCCTAGAGTAGTGATATACTACAGGAAGGCTCCTCCTAGACTAGTGATATACTACAGCAAGGCTCCTCCTAGAGTAGTGAAATACTACAGCAAGGTTTCTCATAGAGTAGTGATATACTACAGCAAGACTCCAAAAAGAGTAGTGATATACTACAGCAAGGCTCCTCCTAGAGTAGTGATATACTACAGCAAGGCTCCTCCTAAAGTAGTGATATACTACAGCAAGGCTCCTCCTAGAGTAGTGATATACTACAGGAAGGCTTCTCCTAGAGTAGTTATATACTACAGCAAGGTTCATCCTAGAGTAGTGATATACTACAGCAGAGCTCCTCCTAGACTAGTGACATACTACAGGAAGGCTCCTCCTAGAGTAGTGATATACTACAAGAAAGACTCCAATAAGAGTAGTGATATATTACAGCAAGGCTCCTCGTAGAGTAGTGATATACAACAGCAAGGCTCCTCCTAGAGTAGTGATATACTACAGCAAGGCTCCCCCTAGAGTAGTGATATACAACAGCAAGACTCCAATAAGAGTAGTGATATATTACAGCAAGGCTCCTCGTAGAGTAGTGATATACAACAGCAAGGCTCCTCCTAGAGTAGTGATATACAACAGCAAGGCTCCTCCTAGAGCAGTGACATACTACAGCAAGGCCCCCCCTAGAGTAGTGATATACTACAGCAAGGCTCCTCTAGAGTAGTGATATACTACAGCAAGGCTCCTCCTAGAGTAGTGATATACTACAGCAAGACTCCAATAAGAGAAGTGATATACAACAGCAAGGCTCCTCCTAGAGTAGTGATATACTACAGGAAGGCTCCTCCTAGAGTAGTGATATACTACAGCAAGGCTCCTCCTAGACTGGTGATAAACTACAGCAAGGCTCCTTCTAGAGTAGTGATATACTACAGCAAGGCTCCTCCTAGAGTAGTGATATACTACAGCAAGGCTCCTCCTAGAGTAGTGATATGTATACTACAGCAAGGCTCCTCCTAGAGTAGTGATATACTACAGCAAGACTCCAATAAGAGTAGTGATATATTACAGCAAGGCTCCTCGTAGAGTAGTGATATGTATACTACAGCAAGGCTCCTCCTAGAGTAGTGATATACTACAGCAAGACTCCAATAAGAGTAGTGATATACTACAGCAAGGCTCCTCCTAGAGTAGTAATATATATACTGCAGCAAGGCTCCTCCTAGAGTAGTGATATACTACAGCAAGGCTCCTCCTAGAGTAGTGATATACTACAGCAAGGCTCCTCCAAGAGTAGTGATATACTACAGCAAGGTTTCTCCTACAGTAGTGATATACTACAGCAAGGCTATTCTCCTGAGAATGACCTTGAAAAGCTACTTCTTGAGCAATTCATAACCCAGCATACAAAGATAGTTACTGATGGGTGATATATAACCCAGCATACAAAGATGGCTACTGATGGGGTGATATATAACCCAGCATACAAAGATGGCTTCCGATGGGGTGATATATAACCCATCATACAAAGATGGCTACCGATGGGGTGATATATAACCCAGCATACAAAGATGGCTACCGATGGGGTGATATATAACCAAGCATACAAAGATGGCTACCGATGGGGTGATATATAACCCAGCATACAAAGATGGCTACCGATGGGGTGATATACAACCCAGCAAATACGGATGACTATTGATGTGGCGATATATAACCCAGCATACAAAGATGGCTACCGATGGGGCAATATATAACCAAGCATACAAAGATGGCTACAGACAGGGCGATATAAAACCCAGCATACAAAGATGGCTACTGATGGGGTGATATACAACCCAGCAAATACAGATGACTATTGATGTGGCGATATATAACCCAACATACCAAGATGGCTATTGATGGATCAATATTAAATCCAGCAAACAAAGATGGCTACTGATGGGGCAATATATATAACCCAGCAAACAA
The DNA here is from genome assembly GCA_004382745.1 of Argopecten irradians irradians. Classification (NCBI taxonomy): domain Eukaryota; kingdom Metazoa; phylum Mollusca; class Bivalvia; order Pectinida; family Pectinidae; genus Argopecten; species Argopecten irradians. The sequence continues at coordinate 587,066 of SAYR01021398.1, read as the reverse complement.
TGAAATTTGAACATTCAAAACAGTTAATATAATTGCACCCAACAAATATGTTGTCTAGTTAATTATGTTCCAAATAACATGCAGTACATTTTGCCATATTTTTAGGAATACAGCAGTCCTTACAATGCCAATCCAAATGTGTCTTTGACTATAGATAAGTGTGTAAGGCTACAGAGTAAGAAGTGAAATAAGAATGTGAATATGACTCTACAACACAGCTTTGATGTGTAAGATAGTGATGATAAGTTGTTATCTTCAAACAAGTCGATAGCTATAGTACTTATAAGGAAACAGAACAAACCAAACTCTATTAAAAGCATAACTAACAGTGCCAACACTAACATGTGTACAGTGATTTCTTTCAGTCTACTAAAGTTTTAATATTTATTTCAGAGACTATGACCACTATCATCATCTGAAACAGTCTATAGGAGGAAATGCTTAATTTGATTTGTAATATGAGTAATATAAGCTTATGCCTCGTAGTTCCATTGTCTCTGATTCTTATGTATGACTGACTTGCCTTACACCTATATCTGTATGGTGGAGAGTTGCTTGCTCTTCTGGAAGACCTAGTTTTACCATCATAGTTCTTTTTAGGAAGTTTCCATTTAAATCAATATTTGTTTGTAATTGCCATTACTAATTTGACTTGATGGGTTTTTTTTAGGCTTTTTTGTTTTTGTTATTTTCAAATAACTTTTCCGATGATAATAACTCAGTAGTGTATAAGAAAGAATCAGAGATGATGTACATACTTGTTATAAAGTTTTTGATAGTCACAATAAAAAACTATTTTCACAAAATAAATAGCTGTGCTAAAGTCTAAGGTCAAAGATACCTATTTTTGTGTGTGTTTGTGCGCATGTGTTTTTTTTTACATAAAAATATCTTTTGTCTGGATAAATTAAGACTTTAATACTGTAACAGCAGTTGCTTATTTTTCACAGCAAATTATCTGAATGTGTAAATAGCCATCTGAAGCATCACAATGAGTTAATTAATGTTTGATGTTATTCTTTTACAAGTGCAATATAAAATCCTGCAAGATATCGGCCTGGCAGTGCAATAAAATCAGAAACTTCTAACATGCACAAAATTTCTATACCTGATGTGACAGTTCCCATGTCTAAATAAAAAGCAACATCTTCAGATTAAACACTAAAATTCCATGCTGTTGATCAAACACAGTAAAGTCTGCCTATCAATAGGAATTTTAACAAAACAGCCTCAATACTATTTTTTCTTTCTTTCTAAAATCATTGATGCGTTTTTTCTGATTCTTTAACATTCCCTACCCCATTGTTTTCATTATTTTAACAAAGCCATTAAGGTTAACAATTTCTCCTGTAGTGATAGATAATGAAGCCTACCTGTAAGACTGTTTTGAAGAGTTTGGGTGTTTCCGTACTTCTGTCTGGTGTTCTAATTATGGGTTCTACCTCCACTTTGGAACTCTCAGCAGATCCATGACTTTTAGTCGACAACTTTGCATTTTGTCTCAATAATTTCCTAGAAGAACGATTGATATGAATCAATATTATGCATGGTGGATACTGATATTCAATATCTGAATGTCAGGTTTCATTTGATTAACAACCACAGGCTGTATCACTGATCACCATCTGATATTATAATACACCATGATTTTAGTCTACAAGAAGTTTAGTTTTCTTCATTTCTTTGAAGAGAGTAAATAAAACAAATCATGTTTTTGCTTAAATGAAATATTTTTTTCATAAGATTCTATAATTGTCAGTTTTGCATATCAATTATAGGCATCTTATTTAAAGTACGGTAATATCTTTTGTGTCTTAAATGAAAACTGAAGTTGACACTAGCTAGACTGGGTCTACATATCCTCAATTTTGTGGGTTTTATTTTGGTAGCACAAGTTCTGTCATAAACTGTTTTCAGAATTTACAGAAATAAGCACTATAAGAAGAGGTTGGTAAATTTTTTCTTTTTAAAGACCTGACACATCATTTAATTTTTGTAGCTGTTTATAGAATTCAATCAATGACTACTTCTGGGAGAACTTCACTAAGTGTACCTGGCCCGTTTCTTGAGAAGTTTGTGTGCCTCTGGGTACTCGGCCATGGCGTCCTCAAATTCTGTCTGGCTGAGGATGAAGAGGTTAGTAAAGCCTTTACATCTCACATCAGCAGTACGGCGATTTCCATCGGCAGCAATGGCCAATAAACTGCAAAACACATGGAAGTATTTCACAATATTTTCCTGTGAGTATGATTTTGCGGACTCATAAAGGCATTCTCAGGTTAATACATGTGAAAATGATAGAACAATGATAGGAAGATCAATATACAATTATAGCTATACATAATATGTAGACTTTAGTACCACTGTAATATCAACATGCTGCAATCCTTATCACCTGAAAATTCCCCGGCTCATACATTTCCTTAACTAAGTACTTCACTAAACAAGGAAACAAATGTATAAAAGTGGTATGTATCTAAACCAGAAACAAACCAATTCAAAACTGAAACTACATAAAGACATTACAACCAACCTGATCTCGCCAAACACACTTCCTTCCTTGAGTGTGGCCAGCACTGTTGTACCCTCTGGTCCTCCAACGACCTCCACCTGACCTTGACTGACGATATACATCTCTTTGCCCACCTCTCCCTAAAGGAAAACATGGTCAGATAATTCTAAGTGACTTCAAGAACACAAGAATGAACAAATGAAAATCACAATATGTTCCTAAAGACTTTTGAATTAAGGTTGCCTTATTATTTAACAGCAACACATGTTGATTGGGTGGAGACATGTATAGAGTGATTTTTCTATTCTGCTAATCAATTCCAAATGAGATTTTGTCATTACCAAATATCATGATTTACGTAAATGGGAACAGACATGGTATCAAATAGACTTGCCGGTACTTAGCTTTTAGCTTTGATTTTGGCCTTAATGACAAAATTTCAAGGTCTGGGAAATAATCTTGTTCCTGTACTAAGATTTATTATAAGCTATCCCAAAACTAGAACTGTAAGCCAATTGACTTATACCCCCACTTCCTCTTATTAGAGGTGTTTAACTTCAATTATTCTTGAAAAAATATCATGGTCACAGAAAATTTACAAGTTGTATGGACAAATTTTAATCTGTGTATATTGACCAGGTTACCATAGCAACTAAAATTTTGACAAACGGAAACCTGCATGCACATCCTGACATTGTTCTCAACAATATTGCCAAGTTTCATGAAATTGATCGAGAAGTTTAGGTGAAGTGACCAGACAAATTTTGAAACCTGTGTGTAGTGACTTGCTTGAATTAGTTACCATGGGGACCAAAATTTAAAAAAAAAAACCCAAAAAAAACCTGCATGCATGTCTACACATGGTTCTAAACATCACTGCCAAGTTTCATTGAAATCAATCCAGTAGTTTAGAAGGAGCTATTCGGACAAATTTTGAAACATGTGTATAGTTACCTGGTTACCATGGCACCAAAATTTCGACAAACGTAAACCTGCATGCACATCTACACAAGGTCCAAAACAATACTACAAAGTTTCATTGAAAATGACCACGTACCTGTATATAGTGACCTGGTTACTATGGCAACAAAAGTTTTCAACACACAAAAACATGCATGCACATTTACACATGGTCCCCAACAATACTGCAAAATTTCATTGAAATCAGTCCTGTAGTTAGGAGTAGTTGTCCGAACAAAAGTTTTCTACATTAACCTGTATGCATAATGACCAGGTTACCATGGCAACAAAAATTTTGAAAAACCAAAAACCTGCATGCACATCAACAGATGGTCCCTAACAATACTGCCAAATTTCATTAAAATCGGTCCAGTAGTTTAGGAGGAGTAGTCCAAACAAAATTTTCTAGGGACAGACAGACAGATTTTCAGGCAGTCTAGGTATTCTAGGGAGTGTCCAGAGTTCCCTCTGTGTCTCTCATTATCCTTCCAAGAACTTCATTTATCAGGACACAAACATTCTATACTAGGATCTTTGTACATTATTATAGACATATTCCTGGTGTGAAAAGAGGAGACATACCTTTTTACAGACATATTCCCCAGGTAAGAAGAGGATGGGTTTAAGTTTGAGGACGAGATCAAACAGAAGGGTTTTATCACAATCCTGGAACAAGGTCACTTTGGACAGAGTGTTAAAGTGGACATGGATGGCCAGATCAGTTCGCAGGTTCTTTGGTAGCCAGTCCATCAACTTCTTCTCATCTGGGTAAAATAATAACAGCTCATCAATATTTCATCATAGTCTTGAATAAAGCATAACATATCGTACAAAATTGTTCATAAACTCTATGTTCCCAAAGTAGTAGAACAATTATATGTATCATAAAGGGAACACAAACAATATTGATAGGCATCTTCTGGTAAAAAGCATTTTCCCTTTCAAATTTTGAGTTTTTCTGTCATACCTGAGATTTTTTGTTGCTGTAACTTACCTGATATTTTCTGTTGCTGTAACTTACCTGAGATTTTCTTTTGCTGTATCTAATCTGGGATTTTCTGTTGCTGTAACTTACCTGAGATTTTCTGTTGCTGTAACTTACCTGAGATTTTCTTTTGCTGTATCTAATCTGGGATTTTCTGTTGCTGTAACTTACCTAAGATTTTCTTTTGCTGTATCTAATCTGGGATTTTCTGTTGCTGTATCTTAACTGATATTTGCTGTCACTGTAACTTACCTGAGATTTTCTGTTGCTGCCATTGGTAAAGGAACCATGTCCTGACCTTGTGCTGCGTTTCATTAGGACAGTTAAGGTTCTTGACATATCTGAGAGCATCATCCATCATCTTATCATACTGAGCTTTCACTCGGCCTGCTGCATCCACAATGTCACGGATCTGGAAGTAATGTACCAAAAAACAGCTGACAAAACCATGTTAAATAGAAGTATGGTGAACAGATTACAGTTTATTGTGATGATATGAGTGCTTATGGAACACTAATTTATCCGTAAAGTCAGGTTACTCTTCAGAAGGAAAGGTGAAATATGAAATTGTAAAAATTCATAAACATGATGACTAGAAAAATTATGCCTTTCCGAAATGCATCTCCTCAGTCAAGTTTGTGCACCCTTAATGGGGCCTTTTGGCTTTCCGCATACATGTACTTTTAAACAAGAGGCCCATGGGCCTTAACGGTCACCCGAGTTCGTTTAGAATAAAACAAAGACATATAAACACTTATATACTGGCCCTTGAAGTTGGTCAGTAATTTTATAAATTTGACTTTTTAATCTATGAAGAGTATTTGCTTCAATCAAACCTGTGAACTCAGAAGATTTTTTTTAATATTTTAAGTCATTTTGACCCGTTTGGCCCCACCCCTCTGGTCCCCCAGGGGGTCAGCGAGGACTGATATATGGATGTTTAGATACTATATCTCAGGCTAATAATTCTAATCAACTTTGAGTCATTTCCCATGAAAATTGAGCAAATAATGTTCATAAAATAGATTTTTCATATATAAACTAAAGTAAACTCGACCCCTTCCCCAGGAGGAAACGTGAGACCCCAGGGTCATATAATTCACAATTTTCAGAAAACACCTTAAGACCTTTCCGTTTATAAAGGGTATTTGATTCTACCATTTTTAGAATTTAAGAAGAGGATTTTTGAAGTTTTAGCCTACTTGCTCCTTTTGGCCCTGCCCCTCTACCCTCAGGGGATCGGTCAGTACCAATCTGGATATGAAATTAAAATGCTATCTCAGGCTAACAATTCTAAACAAGTTTGATGCATTTCCTATGAAAATTGAGCAAAAATGCTCATAAATGTGTTTCCCTATAAAAACTATTAATAGTAAAATTAACCCCCTCCCCAGGGGGAAACAAGACCCCCAGGGTCATATAATTCACAATTTTTGTAAAGGACCTTAAGACTTTTCCATCTATGAAGAGTATTTGATTCCACCACATGAGTGAGTGGAGAAGAAGATTTTTGAAATTTTAGTCAATTTTACCCCTTTTGGCCCATTAAGGGGTGGGGACCATATAATTCACAATTTTGATTGGCCTTATGCCTTAGAGAGTTTGTGCAAAATTTCATTGAAATCGCTTCAGCGGTTTTGGAGAAAAAGTCGAAAATGTAAATGTTTACGGACATACGACGCACGGTGGACAACGCTCAATGGACTACGACGTACAAAAGGCAATTAGAATAGGTCACTTGAGACTTCGTCTCAGGTGACCTAAAAAGTTTGTTGAACAAGAGGCCCAAAGGGCCTTAACGGTCATCTGACTACCTTGGCCATAGTAAAATTAATTATATATGGTGTCCCTTTGTCAGGACCATGTCAGGATCATTTTCAATTTCTTTCAACAAATTTTAATTCAAACAAGAGGCCCAAGGGCCTTAACATATAGGAAATTAATTAGATATATATAGTGTCATGGTAGTCATCTTCGATTTGGGATCAACCAGATCTAGATGTAACAATACTTTGTCTGGACCATATCAGGATCATTTCATGCAAGTTTCAGCCAAATCGCACCGGTAGAACTTGAGAAGAAGTTCAAAATGTGTTTTCAAGATGGCGGCTGTGGCGGCCATCTTGGATTTCGGATCGACCCGAAAAATAACAACACTTTGTCGGGACCATGTCAGGATCATTTCACGCAAGTTTCAGCCAAATCGCACCAGTAGAACTTGAGAAGAAGTTCAAAATGTGTTTTCAAGATGGCGGCTGTGGCGGCCATCTTGGATTTCGGATCGACCCGAAAAATAACAACACTTTGTCGGGACCATGTCAGGATCATTTCACGCAAGTTTCAGCCAAATCGCACCAGTAGAACTTGAGAAGAAGTTCAAAATGTGTTTTCAAGATGGCGGCTGTGGCGGCCATCTTGGATTTCGGATCGACCCGAAAAATAACAACACTTTGTCGGGACCATGTCAGGATCATTTCACGCAAGTTTCAGCCAAATCGCACCAGTAGAACTTGAGAAGAAGTTCAAAATGTGTTTTCAAGATGGCGGCTGTGGCGGCCATCTTGGATTTCGGATCGACCCGAAAAATAACAACACTTTGTCGGGACCATGTCAGGATCATTTCACGCAAGTTTCAGCCTAATCGCACGGGTAGAACTTGAGAAGAAGTTCAAAATGTGAAAAGTTAACGCACGGCGGACGGCGGACGGCGCACGGCGGACGGCGGACGACGACGGACGAAACATGATGACTATAGGTCATCCTGACCCTTCGGGTCAGATGATCTAAAAAGCTATCACAGCCCTCAATATCAAAACTGAAACTTTGATTTTTCAGAAAAGTTTGAAGTCCCTTATGAACATCTACATACCATAGACTATTACCGTATGCAATTTCAAAACAATTGTCTACAACGGTTTTAGCTCACCTGGCCCAAAGGGCCCACTAGAGAAGAAGTTGTTTAAGAAATTTGGCATATTTGACCCCTGTGACCTTGAATGAAGGTCAAGGTCATTCATTTGAACAAACTTGGCAGCCAGTCATCCCAGAATGGCACAGGCCTAATAATAGGTCTGTAGGCCTCTATGTTATTCATAAGAAGTTGTTTAAAGATTTTAGCCTTTTTTAACTCCTGTGACCTTGAATGAAGATCAAGGTAATTAATTTGAACAAACTTGGTAACCCTTCATCCCATCATGCTACTGGCCAAGTATCAGTACCCTGGGCCTTTCGGTTATTGAGAAGAAAACATTTGAATGAAAAGTTTACGCACGGCGGACAGCGCACTGCGGACAGGGCACGGCTGACAGCGGACTGCGCACGACGACGGACGAAGCATGATGACAAAAGGTCATCCTGACCCTTCAGGTCAGATGACCTAAAAACACTTAGGTAACCTTTATTTATAAAATTGCTTGGCTTAACATACCAAGTGAGCAATATAGACCCTCTGGGCTTTTTGTTTTCAGAAAACCTTTGGAAACTAAATGAACCAGCTGACAGATTGATTACGATAGATATTGCAAGGATTGAAGAAGTGAACGTCAAGATATCCCTTGTTCAGTCTGTGACTTGAAGCACTAGTCCAATGCCCATGACTAGTAATTTTACGGCCGGACTAGTGCCAATTGTAATGAATAAGTGTGATTGGACTAGTGGCTCCCCACTTGATTCAAAACTTGATAAACACTATATTTACAAGAGTGGTGGTCAATTGCATTTTTCAACACATTTTGAGTGCATTCTGTATGCGATTATTTCTGTCTGGATGCATCATTTTGAGAGAATTTGCGTTTACGAATGCATCCACACTAATTTTGGCCAAAAATCATAAGCTGATCATGAGTGCTGAAGCAAAATGGCTGTATATTTAATTTGGACTAGTGATTAAATAGTCAGACTAGTAAAATCACGGGTCCAAATAACTTGCAGCAAAAAAATTAACGTCACAGACTGCTTGCTCCGTGGCTTATGAATATAGAATGTATCTATGGATACATTGAATTTAGAGGGCAGAAATGAATCAGCCAATTACATTAAGAAGCTTATTTGTTATAATGAAAGAATGACATTGGTAAGCAAAATTTGCCTCATCACATGTATTCAAGAAGAAGTAACCAATTAGCCAATCAGGTTAGAAGGTTCCTAATTAATATGCATATTATGAAAGGATGATGCTGGAAAGCAAGCTTGATCTGAAGCATTCCAAGATAATCTAGAAGCCAAATTTCCTTGAATAGCAGAAATGACAGCAAGACACACAGACAGACAAACCCAAATTAATGTTCCTGTTTTCGATAAAAGTGTATTGGGATAAAAAGGAAACATGTTCAATGACATAACAAGTGACTTACCTGACCAATGAGAAGAGCAAAGACGAACACACCAGAGACCCAGTATATTGTCATGAAGATGTATTCCAGTGTATTAGTAGGGATGGGGTTGTTTCCGATCGATGTAGCAGTCTTTGTTGCCAGGTAAAAACAGCGGATATACCTACCAGAAAATATGAAATGTTAAGTGTCAGATTGAACCATATTAGAATGTTAACTTTAAGCTAAAGACCATGACTAATAGCAAGTTTATGATGGAATATTTCAACCCGCAAGGCCACAAAAATAGACAAGTGTTGCACATAAAGTTCTATAGGCCCAGTTTCATGAACATTCCTTAACTTAAATTTCCTCATAGAAAAGCATTACAAAATAAAAGGGAAAAAACCCTAAGTTAAGGAGTCTAATCCTTAGATTTAAGGAATGTTCTTGAAACTGGTCCCTGAAAAAATTTGATGATACTGTGCATTATGAAATGTTGATTGTGTAGAAACTTTCAGTATTTTCTGAAGTTGTTTTGGAACCAAAAATATAAATACAACAATATTTGTATAGTTCAAGAGCCTAATTATTACTTTTATTAAATTCATGATCAAATGCAAGAAATTCTCTAGATTGTATTTACACTTACGCGATACCTTCACCATTATAAACCCAACGATTTGAGCCAATGCCCTCGTACACAGACACTGCATAGTATCCACAAGTTTCCAGATGGATCAGGAAAAGCATGTAGGTCATCGTCTTTATAATTCTGTAAAAGAAATATTATTGATCAATGAAATTGAATTTGTAAATAAAAAAAATCTTTAATAGTTTAGGAAATAAGCAAGGATTAAATAGTAGATAAAGGCCAAATGTCTCTATATACTTTGTAGATAAAGGCCAAATGTCTCTATATACTTTGTAGATAAAGGCCAAATGTCTCTATATAACTTAGTAGATAAAGGCCAAATGTCTCTATATACTTTGTAGATAAAGGCCAAATGTCTCTATATACTTTGTAGATAAAGACCAAATGTCTCTATATACTTTGTAGATAAAGGCCAATTGTCTCTATATACTTAGTAGATAAAGGCCAAATGTCTCTATATACTTTGTAGATAAAGGCCAAATGTCTCTATATACTTTGTAGATAAAGGCCAAATGTCTCTATATACTTTGTAGATAAAGGCCAAATGTCTCTATATACTTTGTAGATAAGGGCCAATTGTCTCTATATACTTTGTAGATAAAGGCCAAATGTCTCTATATACTTTGTAGATAAAGGCCAAATGTCTCTATACATTGACTAAGTAAATACCTTAACACATGAGCAGATTTTACAGCCTGGTCACATCTCTGATAGAACTCCCAAAACGTCTGGATCTTAAAATATGAAAAACAATCTTTTCAGACTTACGATTAATCAAAGAATATAACATTTTATAATCGGTCATAAAGATGGATTATTTTTTAAATATAAGGCTATGATTTTATGTGAGTGAAATTTTCTAAGCAAAAAGCTCAATAAGTGTGCAACACATTTTTAATGAAAAATAAGATATGATTTATTGCAGCATAGGTAAAAATAGATTAAATAGAAACCACAATGAGATCAATTACAGATATTCTTATCAGACTTGAAACTGGTTACTATGTTTTAATAGTGATGGAAAAGACAAACCTTGAAGAGACGTGGTAGGCGAAACCAGGGTACAACTCCCAACATCAGATAAAACAGGTCGAGTGGAAGTAAGGACAGTACATCAAACTGTAACATTAGACATCAAACTGTAACACAATAGACATCAAACTATAACACTATAGACATCAAACTGTAACACTATAGACATCAAACTGTAACACTATAGACATCAAACTGTAAGACTATAGACATCAAACTGTAACACTATAGACATCAAACTGTAAGACTTTAGACATCAAACTGTAACACTATAGACATCAAACTGTAACACTATAGACATCAAACTGTAACACTATAGACATCAAACTGTAACACTATAGACATCAAACTGTAAGACTTTAGACATACAACTGCATTACACCATATGGACATTAAACTGTAACACTTTAGAAGTCAAAACTGACTAAATATGATATGAAATACTAAGAATACTTCAAGGATACTAAGGAGGTATATATAGGCTGGACCTGTTCCACATTTCCTGTTGTCAGAAACAATGATTTTAAGACAGTAATTAAACTATTCTAAAATCATGCAATTAACATAATAACCTTGCATCTTTCATGTCAGCATATCTTTATATTTATGTTCGAATTAGAGGGCTTTATCCTATCAGAATATTAACACAATCTTTATCAATAATTAGAATGTAACTCAAATTGGACAATTTTATGCCATTACCTTGAACATCCTTTTCTGCATGTAATTCTTCCTCATTAACTTTGGATCTGTCTGAAAAAAAAGAAATCAATTGACTAAGTCAGACATGATAACAAACATCATCAAGTTCTCTACTCTACATTGACACATATAAATCAGTGTTACAATAGAATGGGGGGGGGGTGTTTATGTCATAATCATATGTCATAGTCAATTCATAGATATGGTTGGGGGTTAGAGAGAAACAGTGCTGTAGCATTCTATTATCTACAGAAAACATACAAATTCAGAATTAACTGATCAAAGCTACGAAATAGTTCATTTTATTTTGTCAAACGTCTTCAGAATGAAATCCAATGTAGTATTATTTATGTCGATGTAAGATTTTAGAAAGGTTTTAAATCAATGGAGAAAAAGTTGAGATATATCTATGCTTTAGTTTAACTCCACTAGTAGGTTAGAAATAATTTTAGTCTTCTTTCTACACATTAAGCTCCACTTTATGTAATTTGAATGTTTCAACAACCATGACACTGTAGACAACATTACATTCTTTTTAATTGCCGTACTCCTGATAAGTGTAAAACAACAACACATTGGCAAGTACACTGTGTTGGACCATTTATTTTCATTCATTGTAATTCACAACTGGGCATCTGTATGCTGCTATTGGCATGCACAGTTTCTTGATTCTGACTTTTAATACACATTTTTCTTGAGGGCATTGTGCTTCCAAACCCCTTCAATGAAGTGTAATGATAAAATATATTCAGTAATTAATATGAATATCATTAAGATGCTATAAAGTTATGAACATACCTCCACTAAACCACTGTTTAGGTAGGTAAGGTGCGGCTTAACCAACATTATATCCAGGATGTAGATGGCGTCACAGGTATAGTCACAGATCAGCCAGTAGATCAGGTTAGATTGGTTTTGGTACGGAAAGACTCCACGAAGTGGGATAACCCAGGCATTATACATAAAACACAGCGTCACCAGGAACAACCAGGTCATGTACAACTTACCTAAAACAAAGATTTTAAACATTCTTACAACAATGCCATATTGTCGGTCATGTACACTTTACTCATTAGGTAAATGAACATAAAAACATCAAAGATCTAGTCAATTTATCCGCTTCTGAAAAAATCTTCTATAAAATTTACCTATCACCATGCAGAAAGTAGCTAATATATAGCCACCTTTCATGTTCGTGAACGCACCTGTACCCATTTTCAATGTTTGAGCAAATATGTGGTTTGATTGGCAGCTGGTGATTCGTCAATGCATACTTCATTTGAGTGATTGTTCCTAAAAATGTGATTTTTGCTATTGTTTCCTTCTATTATTGACGACCGTTGTCTAGTTTAATACATTATCTTGCTTAGTCCCCAAAATAAAGGCTTAACATCTTACTCTGGGGCTCCAGTTTTCTAGGGATACTACAGGGATTTTTGAGCCAGGAGGGTAGTTTCATCCGACAGCATCCACACTCAAGGAAATACTCGTCCAGTGTTCCTTCGTCTGATTGACCGAGGGGTCCTCGTTCTCGTAGATGCATAGGAATGAAAGAGTCAAGTCTATGTTGTCTTTGCTCTGGCTCATCTGCTGCAGAGATTGCTGTAAAAAAGTGATTAATCTAGATATTCTAGAAAAAAGCTTTTCAAATGTCAAAAATAAAATTCATAATGTGTATTCCTTTGGTTCTATTGTTTGTTTGTTGTTTTTGGCTTGTTTATTTCTGTTGTTACTGGGTTTTTTTGTTTGTTTGGAGGAGGGATGTGATTTATTGTTAGTTTGTTTGCATTATTTTTCATTGATGTCAATTGGTCTGACATCTTCCATTGTGCATGACTGACAGCGCTAGCAAACCAAAACTTCCACTTGAAATATCAACAATTAATGAAAAAACTACGATATATGCCCTAAACACAAAGGTAGACTGCAGGTCTAGACTGAAAGGTTAGGCTGTTTACATCATGAACATGCCTACTTCACAATCCCATAAACAATTAGAAGACTATAGCAAAGAATCAATAGGTGATCTTACATATATTATACCTGGTAAACCAATTTAAAGAAAATGTTGCAAGAATAGGTTTGGTTTTTGTTTAGAGCTACAAACTTAAGATCATTTTAAGACAACCTAACCATCTCATGTGTGCTGTATGTTGAATTTCTTGAGAACTATGTTTTATTTGTGTTTTGTCTCTATTGCCTTGTTGAAGTGCTACTTGACACAAGCATTGTGTCAATGACAAGAAACAACACATCCCAGCTGGTCCTGTTACAACCACCAACCAGTCATCCTGCTACCTAAATATCATTGTAGTGCTTAAATGAAGTAAGAATTCAGGCATTTTCATGTTTTGTTAAGTTTCAGTCTCTTTATTTTACCTATCTGTCTGTAATTCTTTTTCTTATATGGCTGTGTGTTTTGCTCGCTCCTGATTGGCTGAAACTACACTTTCCCGCCACGATACAACACGATATCCACCAGAAAATTCCGAACTATACATTGTGACGTCATCTGAGGTTGATATAAGATTCCGAAACCCCCAGGTCGTACCCAAATATAGAAATCTTGCATTGTGACGTCATGTAAAATGACGTCACAATCACTTCACAGGTTGATATAAGATTCCAATGGGTCAAGGTCGTACCCAAATATAACTTAAAGGGAATTTCCATGAAGTCAAATATCTATTGTGACGTCATCATTCAGCAAGATGTGTCGGGGAGCCGCAGGTTTACTGGAATCAATGTGAACCTGCCAATATTTGTGTGTACATTTTTGTCAGATTTTTTAAATGATATGTAAAATGTATTATGTGGTGTTTTCTCTATTTTATTGATATTATCAACCTTCAATTTTCTCTTCCAAATTATTCAACGGGACTATTGAGTATCGGGGATAGGGGTTGCTCAATATCATGAAGAGGAAATACATGTATATACATGTAGTCAAATGGTTTACATTATGTTAATGCCATATAATAAAACAAATATCGACCTGTTTTCAGGTGGATACTGTGATTTATCTCGAAAGTGATATAACCCTCGGCCTCGGGTTATATCACTTCCTCGAGTTGATAAATCACTGTATCCACCTGAAAACAGGTCGATATTTGTATAATATCTATCATGATCTCTATTTTTCTTAGTTTCATCTTTAATTTCCGTTATTTCATCTCTGTCTATATGCCACTGTTACATCTACATTTCACCACTCTATTTCTATATTGGTCCACCCTCCAATTTTTTATAAGATCCTGGTCTCTATGCAACCTTATTCTTTGTACTAACGTACAAACCTGAATTGGCGTCTGAGTAAGCATCATAATCCTGAGAGGATGGGGTAGGGGGCTGGATGGTTGTCTCTTTGACTCGCTCTGTCCGGCTAGAGAATGCTCGCACCAACTGATGGAGATGTTCACTGAGGCTACTACTGACCACAGACAGACTGTTACTGTTAGTCCTGGGGAGGAGAGTTCACATTCACTCAATATTAGCAGTATAAAGATGAATTATAATGGAGTTTTGTTGCCTTAGTGTTAAAACATCAAAAATTGACTCATTTTGTCGATATCAAAAGACGAATGAGCTCTAATGATCTGTAAACTAGAACAGTGTTAATTCATTCAATAAGTACTACAGACTAGCTACAGACTCTGTGGGTAATAGTTTAATACAATTAAGTGTGATAGATTAAGTCTGAGGAGTGTAATCTTGATTGAATCAATAAAGTGAAAATATAAGGAACATAAAACTTTGGCTGCAAAGATAAGAAAAGCAAACAAAACTAAATGAGGTAAATGATGTAGCAAGCTATGGACCAGTCACTCTTAGTGAAGCAAGTGTCATTTGATTTCTCTGTAATCTTAAGAAATATTAGGTTATGTTTTGACAAACGTATGTAAAGAATATTTTGATGACAAATCTGGACTCACTGAAGGCTACTGCTGGCATACGACAGACTGTTACTGCTGGATCTGTAAAGGAAAACTGAACTCAAAACTAAACAAAAACAGCAAATTATCAACACAAAGATGGAGGGTGTAAAATTAAAAGATAATGCAATATAAACTTATCATATGATTATCAAGATAAAGTGTCGACTCAAATGGGTAAAATGCTCCTTAAACTAATAATTAGGGCACAATGTAACAAAGGTAACATATGGATTCAGCAAGGGTAAGATATTAAGTAACACAATGTAACAAAGGTAACATATGGATTCAGCAAGGGTAAGATATTAAGTAACTCAATGTTACACAAACAGGGTAACATATGGATTCAGCAAGGGTAAGATATTAAGTAACACAATGTAATAAAGGTAACATATGGATTCAGCAAGGGTAAGATATTAAGTAACTCAATGTTACACAAACAGGGTAACATATGGATTCAGCAAGGGTAAGATATAAAGTAACTCAATGTTACAAAGGTAACATATGGACTCAGCAAGGGTAAGATATATCAAGTAACACAATGTAACAAAGGTAACATATGGATTCAGCAAGGTCAAGATATTAAGTAACTCAATGTTACACAAACAGGGCAACATATGGATTCAGCAAGGGTAAGATATTAAGTAACTCTATGTTACACAAACAGGGTAACATATGGATTCAGCAAGGGTAAGATATAAAGTAACACAATGTTACACAAACAGGGTAACATATGGATTCAGCAAGGGTAAGATATTAAGTAACTCAATGTTACACAAACAGGGTAACATATGGACTCAGCAAGGGTAAGATATTAAGTAACACAATGTAACAAGGGTAACATATGGACTCAGCAAGGGTAAGATATTAAGTAACACAATGTAACAAGGGTAACATATGGATTCAGCAAGGGTAAGATATTAAGTAACACAATGTAACAAAGGTAACATATGGATTCAGCAAGGGTAAGATATAAAGTAACACAATGTAACAAAGGTAACATATGGACTCAGCAAGGGTAAGATATAAAGTAACTCAATGTAACAAAGGTAACATATGGATTCAGCAAGGGTAAGATATTAAGTAGCTCAATGTTACACAAACAGGGTAACATATGGATTCAGCAAGGGTAAGATATTAAGTAGCTCAATGTTACACAAACAGGGTAAAATATGGATTCAGCAAGGGTAAGCTATTAAGTAACACAATGTAACAAAGGTAACATATGGATTCAGCAAGGGTAAGATATTAAGTAACACAATGTAACAAAGGTAACATCTGGATTCAGCAAGGGTAAGATATTAAGTAGCTCAATGTTACACAAACAAGGTAACATATGGATTCAGCAAGGGTAAGATATCAAGTAACACAATGTAACAAAGGAAACATATGGATTCAGCAAGGGTAAAATATTAAGTAACACAATGTTACACAAACAGGGTAACATATGGATTCAGCAAGGGTAAGATATTAAGTAACACAATGTTACAAACAGGGTATCATATGGATTCAGCAAGGGTAAGATATCAAGTAACCCAATGTTACACAAACAGGGTAACATATGGATTCAGCAAGGGTAAGCTATTAAGTAACTCAATGTAACAAAGATAACATATGGATTCAGCAAGGGTAAAATATTAAGTAACTCAATGTTACACAAACAAGGTAACATATGGATTCAGCAAGGGTAAGATATTAAGTAACTCAATGTTACACAAACAGGGTAACATATGGATTCAGCAAGGGTAAGATATCAAGTAACCCAATGTAACAAAGGTAACATATGGATTCAGCAAGGGTAAAATATTAAGTAACTCAATGTTACACAAACAGGGTAACATATGGATTCAGCAAGGGTAAGATATTAAGTAACTCAATGTAACAAAGGTAACATATGGATTCAGCAAGGGTAAGATATCAAGTAACACAATGTAACAAAGGTAACATCTGGATTCAGCAAGGGTAAGATATTAAGTAGCTCAATGTTACACAAACAAGGTAACATATGGATTCAGCAAGGGTAAGATATCAAGTAACACAATGTAACAAAGGAAACATATGGATTCAGCAAGGGTAAAATATTAAGTAACACAATGTTACACAAACTGGGGAACATATGGATTCAGCAAGGGTAAGATATTGAGTAACTCAATGTTACACAAACAGGGTAACATATGGATTCAGCAAGGGTAAGATATTAAGTAACACAATGTTACACAAACAGGGTAACATATCGATTCAGCAAAGGTAAGATATAAAGTAACTCAATGTTACACAAACAGGGTAACACATGTATTCAGCAAGGGTAAGATATTAAGTAACACAATGTTACACAAACAGGGTAACATATGGATTCAGCAAAGGTAAGATATAAAGTAACTCAATGTTACACAAACAGGGTAACATATGGATTCAGCAAGGGTAAGATATTAAGTAACTCAATGTTACAAACAGGGTAACATATGGATTCAGCAAAGGTAAGATATTAAGTAACTCAATGTTACAAACAGGGTAACATATGGATTCAGCAAGGGTAACTGACTCTGAAACAGAACATTAAACACTGACTCAGCAAGAAACACATCATATTGACAATTGTCTCCAGAACAAAACATTCAACATTGACTCAGTCCGGAAGACATCATATTGACAATTGTCTCCAGAACAAAACATTAAACATTGACTCAGTCAGGAAGACATCATATTGACAAATGACTCTGGAACAAAACATTAAACATTGACTCAGCAAGGAAGACATCATATTGACAATTGAATCTGGAACAAAACATTAAACATTGACTCAGTCAGGAAGACATCATATTGACAAATGACTCTGGAACAAAACATTAAACATTGACTCAGCAAGGAAGACATCATATTGACAATTGACTCTGGAACAAAACATTAAACATTGACTCAGCAAGGAAGACATCATATTGACAAATGACTCTATAAAAAACATTAAACATTGACTCAGCAAGGAAGACATCATATTGACAATTGACTCTGGAACAAAACATTCAACATTGACTCAGCAAGGAAGATATCATATTGACAATTGTCTCCGAAACAAAACATTAAACATTGACTCAGCAAGGAAGACATCATATTGACAAATGACTCTGGAACAAAACGTTAAACATTGACTCAGTCCGGAAGACATCATATTGACAATTGACTCTGGAACAAAAACATTAAGTAAGTTTGAGTGAAAGGAAAGATCAAAGGAGAAGATATTATACTTCGGAGTTATGGAGTTAAAGTCTCTACCAGACCTCCTTACTTAAGAGTCATGGAGACACCATGGTGACCCTTACTTTACCACACCTCCTTACTTAAGAGTCATGGAGACACCATGGTGACCCTTACTCTACCAGACCTCCTTACTTAGAGTCATGGAGACACCATGGTGACCCTGTCTCTACCAGACCTCCTTACTCAAGAGTCATGGAGACACCATGGTGACCCTTACTCTACCAGACCTCCTTACTTAGGAGTCATGGATACACCATGGTGACCCTCACTCTACCAGACCTCCTTACTTAAGAGTCATGGAGACACCATGGTGACCCTTACTCTACCACACCTCCTTACTTAAGAGTCATGGAAACACCATGGTGACCCTTACTCTACCACACCTCCTTACTCAAGAGTCATGGAGACACCATGGCGACCCTTACTCTACAAGACCTCCTTACTCAAGAGTCATGGAGACACCATGGTGACCCTTACTCTACCACACCTCCTTACTCAAGAGTCATGGAGACACCATGGTGACCCTGTCTCTATCAGACCTCCCTACTCAGAGTCATGGAGACACCATGGCGACCCTGTCTCTACCAGACCTCCTTACTCAAGAGTCATGGAGACACCATGGTGACCCTGTCTCTACTAGACCTCCTTACTCAGTATCATGGAGACACCATGGTGACACTATCTCCACCAGACCTCCTAACTTAAGAGTCATTGAGACACCATGGCGACCCTTACTCTACCAGACCTCCTTACTCAGTGTCATGGAGACACCATTGTGACCCTTACTCTACCAAACCTCCTTACTTAAGAGTCATGGAGACACCATGGTGACCCCATCTCTATCAGACCTCCTTACTCAGTGTCATGGAGACACCATGGTGACCCTGTCTCTACCAGACCTCCTTACTTAAGAGTCATGGAGACACCATGGTTACCCTTACTCTACCAGACCTCCTTACTCAGTTTCATTGAGACACCATGGTGACCCTGTCTCCACCAGACCTCCTCACTTAAGAGTCATGGAGACATCATGGTGACACTGTCTCCACCAGACCTCCTTACTTAAGAGTCATTGAGACACCATGGCGACCCTTACTCTACCAGACCTCCTTACTCAGTGTCATGGATACACCATTGTGACCCTTACTCTACCAGACCTCCTTACTTAAGAGTCATGGAGACACCATGGTGACCCCGTCTCTACCAGACCTCCTTACTCAGTGTCATGGAGACACCATGGTGACCCTTACTCTACCAGACCTCCTTACTCAGTGTCATGGAGACATCATGGTGACCCTGTCTCTACCAGACCTCCTTACTCAGTGTCGTGGAGACACCATGGTGACTCCAACTCTACCAGACCTCCTTACTTAAGAGTCATGGAGACACCATGGTGACCCCGTCTCTACCAGACCTCCTTACTTAGAGTCATGGAGACACCATGGTGACCCTGTCTCTACCAGACCTCCTTACTCAGGCATGCGAGACAACCATGATGACACGTCTCACCAGACCTCCTTACTCAAGAGACATGGAGACCCCAACCCTACCAGACCTCCTCACTAAGAGTCATGGAGACACCATGGTGACCCTTACTCTACCAGACCTCCTTACTTAAGAGTCATGGAGACACCATGGTGACCCTTACTCTACCACACTTCCTTACTCAAGAGTCATGGAGACACCATGGTGACCCTTACCCTACCACACCTCCTTACTTAAGAGTCATGAAACACCATGGTGACCCTTACTCTACCCCACCTCCTACTCAAGAGTCATGGAACACCATGGGACCCTTACTCTACCACACCTCCTTACTCAAGAGTCATGGAGACACCATGGTGACCCTGTCTCTACCAAACCTCCTTACTCAAGATCATGGAGACACCATGTGACCCTCTCTACCAAACCTCCTTACTCAGTGTCATGAGACACCATGGTGACCTTACTCTACCAGACCTCCTTACTCGATGTCATGGAGACACATGGTGACCCTTACTCTACCAGAACTCCTTACTCAGTGTCATGGAGACACCATGGTGACCCCGTCTCTACCAGACCTCCTTACTCAGTGTCATGGAGACACCATGGTGACCCTTACTCTACCAGACCTCCTTACTCAGTGTCAGAGACACCATGGTGAACCCGTCTCACAGAACCTCCTTACTCAGTTGTCGTGGAGGACACCATGGTGACTCCAACTCTACCAGACCTCCTTACTTAAGTATCATGGAGACACCATGGTGACCCCGTCTCTACCAGACCTCCTTACTTAGAGTCATGGAGACACCATGGTGACCCTGTCTCTACCAGACCTCCTACTCAGTGTCATGGAGACACCATGATGACACTGTCCTCCTAACTCAAGATACAGAAGACCCCAACCCTACCAGACCTCCTCACTAAGAGTCATGGAGACACCATGGTACACTTACTCTACCAGACCTCCTTACTTAAGTCATAAACACATGGTGACCTACTCTACCAAACCTCCTTACTCAAAGTCATGGAGACACCATGTGACCCCGTCTCTACCCAAAACCTCCTTACTCAGTGTAATGGAGACACCATGGGACCCTTACTCTACCAGACTCCTTACTCAGTGTCATGGAGACACCATGGTGACCCTTACCTACCAGACCTCCTTACTCAGTGTCATGGAGACACCATGGTGACCCCGTCTCTACCAGACCTCCTACTCAGGTCAAGACACACATGGAGACCTACTCTACCAGACCTCCTACTAGAGTCATGGAGACACCATGGTGACCCTTCTCTACCAGACCTCCTTACTCAGTGATCATGTGGAGACACCATGAGACACTGTCTCCACCAATCCTTACTCAAACATGAGACCCCAACCCTACCAGACCTCCTCACTAAGAGTCATGGAGACACCATGGTACCCTTACTCTACCAACCTCCTTACTTAAGAGTCATGGAGACACCATGGTGACCCTTACTCTACCCACACTTCCTTACTCAAAGATCATGGAGACACCATGGTGACCCTTACCCTACCACACCTCCTTTACTTAAGAATCATGAAACACCATGTTGACCCTCTACTCTACCCCACCTCCTTAACTCAAAGAGTCATGGAGACACCATGGTGACCCTTTACTCACACACCTCCCTTACTCAAAGTCATGGAGACACCATGGTGACCCTTAACTCTACCACACCTCCTTACTCAAGAGTCATGGAGACCCCATGTGACCCTACTCTACCCCACCTCCTTACTCAGAGTCATGGAGACACCATGGACCCTACCTACCAACCTCCTTACTCAAGAGTCATGAACACATGGTGACCCCCGTCTCTACCAAACCTCCTTACTCAGTGTCATGGAGACACCATGGTGACCCTTACTCTACCAACCTCCTTACTCAGTGTCATGAGACACCTGGTACCCTCTACTCTACCAGACCTCCTTACTCAAGAGTCATGAGACACCATGGTGACCCCGTCTCTACCAACCTCCTTACTCAGTCATGAGACACCATGTGACCCTTACTCTACCAGACCTCCTACTCAGTGTCATGGAGACACCATGGTGACCCTGTCTCTACCAGACTCCTTACTCAGTGTCGTGGAGACACCATGGTGACTCCAACTCTACCAGAACCTCCTTACTTAAGAGTCATGGAGACACCATGGTGACCCCGTCTCTACCAGACCTCCTTACTTAGAGTCATGGAGACACCATGGTGACCCTGTCTCTATCAGACCTCCTTACTCAGTGTCATGGAGACACCATGGTGACCCTGTCTCTACCAGACCTCCTTACTCAGTGTCGTGGAGACACCATGGTGACTCCAACTCTACCAGACCTCCTTACTTAAGAGTCATGGAGACACCATGGTGACCCCGTCTCTACCAGACCTCCTTACTTAGAGTCATGGAGACACCATGGTGACCCTGTCTCTATCAGACCTCCTTACTCAGTGTCATGGAGACACCATGATGACACTGTCTCCACCAGACCTCCTTACTCAAGAGACATGGAGACCCTAACCCTACCAGACCTCCTCACTAAGAGTCATGGAACATGGAGTCCTTAATCTTTACCAAACTTCCTTACTCAGGAGTTATGGAGACACCATGGCAACTCTAAATCTACAAAAGCTACTTTCTATGTCAAGGACAACTGCAGAAAGATCAAACCTTCAGAAGTCAAGTAATAGAAAGGAAATGTAATTCTTGTACACAACTGACGGCCCTAAATTCCTCTGTAATATACATCATAACAGCCTGGTCTAACCATGCTGTAGGAGGATAAAGAGGGATATATGGCCTATAGAATCACCATAGATGTATGATTCTGTATTGATTCTACTAAACCAGCTCTCCTCTAACACCAGCCCTGGCCACTACGCTTTAGTGCAGCAATTCTATAGTGTAGTTTTTAAATCAAGGCTACCAAAGATATTATTTCTGATTTCTGTTTCAGGAAACATGCATACATATTCTTTAAGAAAATAAAAATGTTTATTGCATCTTTGATATTAATCAATCGTTAAAATAAATGCATCAAAACCCAGAAATAATATCTGTTTTCATTCTCAGATAAGTAAAATAACAAAATGCTTGCTTCAAAGAACTTTCTAATCCAAATTGCAGTTTAAAACATCAAAAAGATCTATTTAAGGTCTATCATGAGATAGTCACCAGCTACAACAAATAGAGATTTTATTAAAATTTCCCCTGCAGTTTACAAAGTACTTATTGTGCATGTACATTGATACATTGGATCAATTCCAATGTATCAATGTACATGCACAAATACCATAGGGTCCAATTGCCAGATGGCTGCATTGAAGGAGTGTTAGGAGTGATAGGGTGTAGGTATTGCAAGAAGGACAATGAAACAGTTTGTGTTACCAACATAAACTAATATGGATAGGACCGATTCCTTAGTACTGTAAAATGGGATATTGTAGATGTGGTCATATCTTGACTTCAAAATTTGAAACACTAAAATTTGACTCTGACAGTATAGAGACTTGGATTATTAATCTATATCTCTAGTTAGTAGAAAAAGCTAAAGTTTTTCTCTGTGGAATTACTGGAATATGCCAAATTTAACCACCATGTATTGGTACAAAAAGTCCAAATTCTCCCTATTGACTGTGCTAAGCTTGCTGGGTAAAAGGAACATTTCCTGAGAGATGCAATATGAATTTTTAACTTCAGACTGTCACGCTTTATCTATCAGAAGGATATTGGGGAAATTGAGATAACCAACCATTCCAGTTATATTAGCAAGTTGAACTGCTCTCATTTTTTTTAAAATAGTACTGTCTGGTCAAGCTAATGAAGTGATTGCAGTAGAACAAACTTAACTTAGCTTAAGAGATTTAATAGTTCCTTCAGAATGAAAATGCAGAATGCTTTAAAAGATGCTACAATGCTGATGAATGGTATTCTTTCTCTATCAAAAGTAGGAGTAGACGAATTAGTATTTCTCTTCAGTAACAAAAGTTACTTACTTTATACCATTACCACCATTGAAAAGTTTGTACTACTTATTTAACATAAAAACATTGAAAATAATTATTTGAATCCCCCCAAAAAAACTCCATGACACTATGCCCTATATGGAATGAAGTACTCACTGCGCGTACACCAAAAGCAAAACAAATTATTTTATATGTATTCTTGTGTTAATTAGACACAAACATACACAATAAATTACATCAGTTATTGTTCAATTGATGCATGTCATTATGCTCTGTCGGCGGTGGAGCATTTTCTAAAAGTGCAGTTTGGCCAAAGAGCAAACTGTAGTTTTGTTTACCATATTTGCCTCCAGTTCAATTCAGAAATTTTAAATTTACTTTCAAACTAAATCTTTTTATAAATATAAATGTCATGATCATGATCCCTCTGAGCAGGAAAGCTTCAAACGTTTATAACAAAGTATTTATCATTAATTGACTGTATAAAACGACCCATACTGGTGATTCCTTGTACACTTTGGGTGGCAGACTAATTGTACATGTATAAAAGAACACCAACTTTTAGGGAAGATCAGTTAAATATGCTCCACCACTGACAGAGCATAAATTATACTCACCATTTGAACAATAACTGGTGTTTAATTGTGTACATATAGAGCAATGGAGGGTATCATAGCAAAGTCATGTCACACAGTTGACTTAAAATTAAAAATGTGATATGGTTATCTATACCATTATCCGTGTTCATAATAGATGCACTCGTTTTCAACGTTAATCATGATAATAAGGGAGAATTCATTACTTGCACTTCCGGTTGAACGGAGGCAGTTATCGTCACATGGAGGCAGTTATCGTCAGTCTTTGTTATTTCACCTATCAAAAGTACATTTTCTCATCTTATCACATATGTTAACTGATTCATGTTAATATTGCATACACAATTTGAAGACAATATTTATGTTTACTGGAACTGGTTTAATGATGACAATTTACACATATTGGTAAATGTAGTGAAGCAAACATTCATCTGAGATATTTTGTTGACAAAGACTTCCTCAGGTAATTTATATATCATATTATAAGGACTCATTCCTTGCATTTATAAATATTGGCAATGAAATGCTAGCTATAATTAATGTAGTTCTACATCCAAATTTATTAAAAATAGATAGATAATTAAATTTCCAATGAAAAGTTTTTAATTGCATAAGTTAATAATTAGGTTTATGTTAAATCATGTGCTCTGTTAAAGATGCTCCACCACTGACAAATGGTATTTTTTCACTATTAAAAACACGAGCAGACGATTTCGTATTATTTACACCATTACCGCCATTGAAAAGTTTGAGTTTCTAATTTTACTTCAAATTGAAAAGTACTGATTGCTCATGCACCAAAGGCAAAATGAATTATTTTGTATTATTTTTTGTGTTAATTAGACATATATATACACGATTAAACACCAATTATTGTTCAAATGATGAATATCATTTATACTCTGTCGGCGGTGGTGCATCTTAAAAGAAACATATAGACCATGGTATATACATATGTAGTTCTGATATAAGCTTTCATATCCATTCAATGCATTGTGATCATGACTTGAGCAGTATTTTTCTTTACAAGACAACAGCCTTCTGGACATCGTGACATATGGATTTGTCTTTAATAGTATAATTTTTGTCCTGCTAAAGATTAAAGTTATATACATGTTTACATTCAATTCAGCAAGGCTTCTTGGTCCATACCTCGAGCTTTGTTTGCTCAAAATTTTCATGAAATAAAGACTAAACAATAGGATGGCTCTTAAATCTTGGCATACCCCTGATAAAGAGGGGAAGCCGTTTATTTTAATAGATTTATTTTATAAGGAAATATGATTTTAAAATTTGTTTTTGTAACCTAAACCATTTTTTTTTGTCCTCTGGTGGGATTCATTCCTACTGCCGATATGACTTAGAGACATTACATTTTAATTTATGAAATAAAAGAAAACAACATATATTTAACATTAGCTTATTTAGATGTATATATTGACCTCTTTTGTTTCTTATAGACACTGATAATTAATGCGGGGAAATTGTATGAAACTAAAAGTAAGAAGAAACATGCCCCTATGGCCTTTTTTTCTTGATTGACATTTAGAGTTGTCGGCCTTTATCCAGTCCTTGTTAGCATGTTTCAATTTTTAAATAACGTAAATT
The DNA here is from genome assembly GCA_004382745.1 of Argopecten irradians irradians. Taxonomy (NCBI): domain Eukaryota; kingdom Metazoa; phylum Mollusca; class Bivalvia; order Pectinida; family Pectinidae; genus Argopecten; species Argopecten irradians. The sequence continues at coordinate 561,057 of SAYR01021398.1, read as the reverse complement.
GTGATGAATCTATATATATTAATTCCAATTATTTTCTATATGACAATACAATCAAATACACACATGCATTATAAATGTTATTTCGCAGACTTCATGTAGATATAGATGCTATAAATTTCCTGTGATGATATAAACAAAACTGATGATATGAAAGTGAAAGCAAGGTTCCAAATATAATAACATTTCTCTAATATTCTCTGTCCAAAGATTTAAGACCACAAGTATTATTCCCTTGGATTTCATTCAATTCAAGTTTTATTGGAGAATTGAATGTTGAGATCAGTTTTTTTTTTTTTTTTTACATTTTCTAATTAATTTAGAAAACTGACGATAATTGCCTCCAGTGTGTACAATCTAAGTCAGTTATCGCCAGGCCCATTTACAGTTGACCAGATGTACACAGAACGCTTGTCAATTTAGCAGACGCTCTAGAACTTGTCATAGATCACGTATATTCTTGTTTTTGTTTATTTGTTTTACGATTTTGATCTCTTAAGGAAAAGGGTTTTTGACTGACCTTATTCAATCATGTAAGACGACCCGAAATACAGCATAGAAAACATATGAAAAGGTTTGAACATCAAAATACAAACAGATAAAGCTTTTCCTGAATGATGGTAGGGTCAGAAAAGTTCCAAAAAACTGTAGCAACCGGACTGTTCCATTTATCAAACTATTGTTAAATTAAGGAAAAACTGGCGATAACTACCCCCTGACGATAATATCCTCCATTGCTCTATATCTAATTAACACAAACAAAAAAAACAAAAACAAAACAAAAAAATTATTTTGGTGCATGTGCAATCAGTATTTCTTTCCATATAGGATATACAGTGTAGTGCCATGGAATTTTTTCGGGACGCAATGAATTATTCTTAATATTTTTATCTTCACGTAAAATTAGAAGCTGAAACTTTTCAATGGTGTAATGGTGTTAAATAAGTAACTTTTGTAACTGAAGAAAAATACTAAATCGTCTGCTCCTGTTTTTGACAGAGAAAAAACCCCATTTGTCTGTGATAGAGCATCTTTAAATAACAAAACAGCAATATCAATGATGATTTATTTCTACTGTTAAAGTCATTATATTTAATATATCAAATTCTAAGCAGTTTTTTCAACATCGCTTATTTTCTAAGTGGGTCCTACAATACAAAATCCTGTCAGACCATTAAACCTTCACCAGTAAAAGAACCGTAATACAGAACCTGCAGGTAAATAAACATGACTTACTGTTCTTCCCATATAGTCTCCATACCAATACTGTAAATCCAATATTACACGTGTGTAACAATAACTCCAGCACAATCGAGAATTACTTCAGGTCACAGAAAACTTACAAATGTTCATTAATAAAGGCAGCCTTGTGTGTGAATGCAACAGCATAGTCTGCAAGGCCTTATATAGCCCTCATCGACAAAAGCCATTGGGAAATGCTAATAAAAAACAAACTTAATATTAAGGGATTTAAGAGACAAGTTGAATGCAATCATCCCCACAATGAAAAGGCTTTGTATAGAATCAAAAGTTACATTATTCTGTGGCCTTAAAAGCGATATCAAAATGTATCAACAGAACTTTAAAGCCACACAACAGACAGACATCAGACTGATACCAGAGGATAACAATAGAGTGAAGACAAAGAAGAGCTCGCTCTATTGTGGGATATTAACTCAATTTTATGATATCTCTCAGATTATGACATTACTGAAGATCTTTTGGCTTAAAGGGTCTGATTTTTATACATAAAAGCTAATGAAGTCTCAAAAGAGGTTTATACACTGCTGAAAGAGGTTACAATTCACAATTCTCCATTAGCCTTACAGTGCGGTACCAAACTCCATCTCCAAAATACAGGTGCAGACTTACTTTTCTTCTGGTATTTCATCTAAAGTTCTGTTGAAATCAAATTTTAAAGTTTATATTGTTTATAAATTATATGAAAGGATATGATTGCTATCAAGTACATTATTTAGATTGGTGTAGTTTGAATAAGTTATCTTCTAAAACCACATATAAAACCAATTTGGCATTCAATACCAGCCTCCAATTTATCCAATTATTTCTAAACTAGCTTGTATTTTAACCTGAAGCCTTTCTCCCTGGAGCCAATACTGGGGTCAGAACAGCGATACGGTAGTTAATGCATTGGAAGTAAATTTTTGCCAACTGTAACCTAATGTTACTCTCGGTTACATGGTTCATTAAATACTAAAATAAGGAAACAATAAGACTGCAGTATCTTTAAAGATTAATCATATCAAGCTTTAATTGCGAGATTTCCAACAGATCGATAATCTGCTCTGTGAGTGCTATTACAGACAGTTAAACAGCACATTCTAAATAGTTGATCATTCCCTCCTATTCAAATTCTTGGGAAAAAAGGGAAAATCAGAGTTTGTAAGATAACTTATAAACACGAGTAAATGTCTACTTCCGCTAGAGTAGATATAATAATCTTAAGAGAATTGCAAAGATTGCTGGTGTTATTGTGGATTGACATATGATAGCTAAATGTTTTCTGGTGTATCTGGGGAAATATTTACAGTAAGGGGCACCAGATAAAGCTAGAAAGTACTTCTTTCCAATAGCACTTTTCCCAAGTTGGCTTGTAGAGTAAAACCATGGCAATATAGTATGGAAACAATGTCAGAGCTATCATTTACAGATGATTACCAAGAACTAACTCCAAATCTTTTCTTCAGACAGCACACTGTGTTTAGCTGTTTGCGTATTTGTTAGCAAACAAAAACATTGACATTTGAAAATGGTTTTTTTCCAGACAATCCAAGTTTTGGTGTTAATGGTCATAGTTACAATCCTGACTTTGACCAAATGTGAACTTCTTGACCACAACTCAGGACAACCATTAGGTCTACAGACCAGTGAACATTTGACTTAGCCTTAAATTTTAAATCATTTGAAAGGTGAAAGGCGGTATAATTTTACATAAAATTACAAATTATTTCTCAGGATATACTTTTCAGTTTTTAAGTAACATGTCACCAACACTAGACTTACCTATCATCGGTGTAGTCGCCATACGATGATCGTCGGGAATGTAGTTTAGCTAGCTCACTCCAGGCTGAGTTTGTGCTGAGTAAACCAGGACTTCGTGGTGGCTGGAATCTGTCGTAAGGACTTGGCGACAAGTATCCAGGACTGAGCGGCGGTAGACGGCCCTCCGATTTTGACAGTCCATTAGAATTGGTCAGGGGCTGCAGCTGTGAAAAATTGTCGTCCTGGACAAAGGTCAATGGGTCACTTGGACGTCGAGAGCCTAAAACAAACAAAACTAGAGCTATACGCCAATGGCTAACTAATGAAAACATGGCAACCAAATGTTCCTCCATTAAATTTCCAGATTCTGGCAAAAAACTTGCAAGCACATCTATACATGGTCCACAACATTGCTGCAAAGATTAATCGAAATCGACCAATTAGTTCAGGAGAATTGATCAGACAAAACCGATTCCAGTACACCCCTTTAATTCTGCTTATTTCATCATTGAGAAGTGTTTTTACCAGTTTAATATGGTAGTAATTGCTGATTAAGTTCATTCACTCTGCATTTCTTGTAATTAACTGTAATTAATAATGTTACTAAGTCCTGTAATAATGATCATTTAGAAGAAGCAGTTTAAAGCTTCTTTGACCTCACTTATTGTTATGAATTTCAAGGTAATTTTTTAACAAAATTAATTCAGCAATCAATGCTTAAAGTCATTTACAATATTTTGGCTTTTTGATAATAACATGAAGGTCAAGGTAAATAAAGAAAATCTTTGTAGCCCTTCATCCCAACATGTTACTGCAGGCCCATGGACCCTGCAGTTGTTCAAAGGAAAATGATAACCCACAGAAAGTGGAGGACAGATGATGCCCTTTGACATAAGCTCACTTGTAAGCAGTGTAGCATACAATATAAACAGAAAATAAGCATTGTTCTAGCAAACCAATGGAAATTCAAATGCATAATCTTTTTGTTAGAAATAACAAAATATCAATTGCTTGAAACAGAAACAAAAATGCAAAAGTCAATATCCTGCAATGGCAACATGTCAGCAAACTGAATAAAATGAGAGAAAAAGTATTACCCTGAATTTGAGGGATAGTATCCTCGGGAGATATGGTGATTATAGCCGGACTATTCCCAGTCATTGTTAAACAAATCATTCCAGTAGTACAACGTCGTCAACAAAGTGACTATCAATAATCTTTGTATACCTTACACAACAACGGCGGTACACAGTGACTAACAACAATCGTGGTACTTTGACACTATGAGATTCCTTTTTTACACTCGTGACATTACACATCTGTCCTTAACATACTGTCGCCCGTTTCTCCTGATCAATCCCAGTAAAGCTGAAATATGTGTGCTATAGATATACATTAGGGCTTGCTATCCCCAGTATCAATTAGGATTCCTCGATGGTTCCCTGTAGACTCAGAACTCTAGAGTTTCTGTCTCTGCACCCGACACCTGCCCATCACAAACCCATACATTGTTGTGCTCTCGGGGATCTATACACCTTCCCAGTGACAAACTCCGAATCATTGACAGTTCATTAGATTTATCGTCATATTGACTGTCCTTAAAGGATTCCTTCTTTAATAAGTTTTTGACGCACAATGGGAATTCATGAAAAATATTATATGAATGAGACAAAATGACATTTTATTGAAATGAAATACATTTCTGTCTATTACACAGGATTGGTTTTTCTTTTCCTATTGATAGGAAATGTGGTTTCTTTACTGAAGCACTATGTAATATGGAATTTATCACAAAAGTTCATAACTTTATATGCAACAAACCTTTTGAGATCAGTTCTTCATTGAATGTTTGAACAAGTTTGATATATTACATACACAGAGTGTAAGATTCTGTTTTTCACATACTGTACAGCTGATTATTAATATTTACATGGGTCAAAAATTTCCTGATTTTAACTAAAAATATCAGATCAAGAAATTTTGATTTTCTTCAACATGAAAAATTGTTCAATTTAATAGCAAAAATTCATCATGATGTCATATATGATTATTGACCGAAGAGGAAAAGCATTTGAAAAACAAGAGTCATATATGAAAGGTCCACTATCTTTCTGAAACGGATTCTAATTTAAAGATTTTAACTGTAAAATGATTTCTTCTCATCACTTTCTAAACAATTTTAAACAGATTAACGAAATGTTAATTTCTATGATGGGGGCTGTCAGATGATTCCAACTTTATCCTGAATACAGCACAGTTAAGTTGCCATGCAACAAAAAAGAGAAATAAACCTTTTTGGTTACTACAGATTTACACATGGAGCCTTGTATTTTTGTTTGGTGTTTCACTACAACTTAGGCCTTTGATATCAATGTCTTCACATCATAAGTTTTATCAACTAACTTTTACTTTTTGTTTTGGAAACGTAGTAGCCCTTTAATGCAATTTGAGCAAAAGAATTTTTATGAGGTAGCAGGAGTTATTGCCATCACCTTTTATTAATCAGATATACTGTGGTGAAAAAAACACAGGTTTGGGCCAAAAGTAACCAATATTTAATATCATGTAATAATACACAATATATATGTGAAAAAGATAGTCCATAAATATGAAATATTGGTCTACTGCTATAAGACAATAACAAACTAGAAACTACAAAATAAACAACTAATCACTATAAAAAAAAAACATTGACAAAGCATAGCTAAACTATACTATGGGATGGGTGGAATGGGATTTTGTTCCATAAGGAAACACAAACTGTCAAATTTGGACAGGTGCTGGAATCTGGCGATGACTTGACACCAGCGTAGTGATCAGGAGACTGTACTGTACAAGTCCGAGCACTAGTAACCTATAGATCCTCTACCTCTGTCATTGGCCAGAATGTGCAAGTACTAGAATGTGAGTGGCTCATCACCAAACCTCTGCAGCATAGGGGTCCCATTAGGGTCCAAGGCTCTAATCCCACATGCTGTACTATGTGCATGTAGCCAGCAGCTGTCAGAGGATGCAAGGTGACACTTTGGCTAGCAAAGAGGGCCCAAAGGACCCATTGCCCCTAGTCTGGCATACCAAGCATGAGTGCATAAAGCCAATTGCTGATCAGGGATGAAAGTAACCTCTGGTTAATCCACACATATAAGATAGTGGGACCGTCAGAACTAATTAAGTTTCCACATCCCATCTTATTAATAATGTATTAATGATTTAATACCTACATATGAAGACATTAAAATAGCTGTTAGGACATTTTATTATTTCATTTCAATATATCAAAGAGGGGTGGAAAATATGAAACAGGACAGGAAGGAAGGTTGCTCTGGACCAGATCAGGGCCAGACAAACAATATAGCTCAATAATAAGGGAGGTTGCTTTGGACCAGATCAAGGCCAGACCAACAATATAATCCAATTATAAGGGAAGTTGCTCTGGACCAGATCAGGACCAGACCAACAATATAGTCCAATAATCAAGGAAGTTGCTCTGGACCAGATCAGGACCAGACCAACAATATAGTCCAATAATAAGGGAAGTTGCTCTGGACCAGATCAGGGCCAGTCCAACAATATAGCTCATTAATAAGGGAGGTTGCTCTGGACCAGATCAGGGCCAGACTAACAATATATCTCAATAATAAGGGAGGTTGCTCTGGACCAGATCAGGGCCAGACCAACAATATAGCTCAATAAAAAGGGAGGTTGCTCTGGACCAGATCAGGGCCAGACCAACAATATAGCTCAATAATAAGGGAGGTTGCTATGGACCAGATCAGGGCCAGACCAACAATATAGCTCAATAATAAGGGAGGTTGCTCCGGACCAGATCAGGGCCAGACCAACAATATAGTCCAAAATTAAGGGAAGTTGCTCTGGACCAGATCAGGGCCAGACCAACAATATAGTCCAATAATAAGGGAAGTTGCTCTGGACCAGATCAGGACCAGAATAACAATATAGCTCATTAATCAGGGAGGTTGCTCTGGACCAGATCAGGACCAGACCAACAATATAGTCCAATAATAAGGGAAGTTGCTCTGGACCAGACCAGGGCCAGACCAACAATATAGCTCAATAATAAGGGAGGTTGCTCTGGACCAGATCAGGGCCAGACCAACAATATAGTCCAATAATAAGGGAGGTTGCTCTGGACCAGATCAGGACCAGACCAACAATTTAGCTCAATAATAAGGGAAGTTGCTCTGGACCAGATCAGGACCAGACCAACTAGAACACTGACACGTCAGAAAGGGCCCCGCTATGTGTCTGACGTGCTTAAGTGGAAAAGTAGTATTTTAACAACGAATTCTTCCGTGTTAGCTATATGTTGCTAATAAATAATTAATGTCAACATTAATTGGGAAATCAATGATGGTACATTATTATAATTCTTTGGAAAAAGTCTTCCAAGTATTTAACTTGAATCCTTTTTGATTCTAATCATATCATGTAGCCATTTTGATTCAAATCATATTGACTTTAATTAATATATTAAGCAATGAAAAATTTTATTTATTATGTCATAACAAATTGTTAATAAGTCCAAAAATGGAAAATGTGTCCACAACCTTTGATGCAGTGACCCCATGATCTTACCTTTGGTCAGTCAAAACTTTGGTGAGTTGACTTCTTGTTTAATTCTAAACAACTCTGCTTCATTATAAATGTTGTAGCAAAATGTTCATGAGAAAATAATTTTTTTAAATTTGACCTTGACCTTTGACTTAGTAACCTTGGCCCATGACCTTACCTTTGGACAGTCAACTCCTTGTTTAATTCTGAACAACTTTGCATCATAATGTTATAACAAAATGTTTATCAGTTAAGAGCAACAACAATGTGATTTTTTTAAATGTTAAAATCCAAGATGGCCGATTTTTAATTTAATTTCAGCCTGAAAAATTACCAAGCAGATCTAGGATGGATGGGGAATCATCATGTAAAATATGGGGAAAATACTCCACTCCCTTCCATCATTAATGTGCAAAAGAAAAAAAACGGACAGACGGACGGACGGACAGACAGACGGACGGACAACCTGATTACTATAGGGCACCCGCATCTCGATGCGGGGCCCTAACAATATAGTCCAATAATAAGGGAAGTTGCTCTGGACCAGATCAGGGCCAGACCAACAATATAGTCCAATAATATGGGAAGCTGCTCTGGATCAGATCAGGGCCAGACCAACAATATAGCTCAATAATAAGGGAGGTTGCTCTGGACCAGATCAGGGCCAGACCAACAATATAGTCCAATAATAAGGGAAGTTGCTCTGGACCAGATCAGGACCAGACCAACAATATAGTCCAATAATATGGGAAGCTGCTCTGGACCAGATCAGGACCAGACCAAAAATACAGTCCAATAATAAGGGAAGTTGCTCTGGACCAGATCAGGGCCAGACCAAAAATATAGTCCAATAATAAGGGAAGTTGCTCTGGACCAGATCAGGGCCAGACCAACAATATAGTCCAATAATAAGGGAGGTTGCTCTGGACCAGATCAGGACCAGACTAACAATATAGTCCAATAATAAGAGAAATTGCTCTGGACCAGATCAGGGCCAGACCAACAATATACTCCAATAATAACGGAAGCTGCTTTGAACCAGATCAGGGCCAGACCAACAATATAGCTCAATAATAAAGGAAAATGCTCTGGACCAGATCAGGGCCATACCAACAATATAGCTCAATAATAAGGGAGGTTGCTCTGGACCAGATCAGGGCCAGACCAACAATATAGTCTAATAATAAGGGAAGTTGCTCTGGACCAGATCAGGACCAGACCAACAATATAGTCCAATAATATGGGAAGCTGCTCTGGACCAGATCAGGACCAGACCAACAATACAGTCCAATAATAAGGGAAGTTGCTCTGGACCAGATCAGGGCCAGATCAACAATATTGTCCAATAATAAGGAAAGTTGCTCTGGACCAGATCAGGACCAGACCAACAATATAGTCCAATAATAAAGGAAGTTTCTCTGGACCAGATCAGGACCAGACCAACAATATAGTCCATAATAAGGGAAGTTGCTCTGGACCAGATCAGGGCCAGACCAACAATATAGTTCAATAATAAGGGAAGTTGCTCTGGACCAGATCAGGACCAGACCAACAATATAGCTCAATAATAAGGGAGGTTGCTCTGGACCAGATCAGGACCAGACCAACAATATAGCTCATTAATCAGGGAGGTTGCTCTGGACCAGATCAGAGTCAGATCAACAATATAGCTCATTAATCAGGGAGGTTGCTCTGGACCAGATTAGGGCCAGACCAACAATATAGTCCAATAATAAGGGAAGTTGCTCTGGACCAGATCAGGACCAGACCAACAATATAGCTCAATAATAAGGGAAGTTGTTCTGGACCAGATCAGGACCAGACCAACAATATAGTTCAATAATAAGTGAAATTGCTCTGGACCAGATCAGGACCAGAATAACAATGTAGCTCATTAATCAGGGAGGTTGCTCTGGACCAGATCAGGACCAGACCAACAATATCGTCCAATAATATGGGAAGCTGCTCTGGACCAGATCAGGACCAGACCAACAATATAGCTCAATAATAAGGGAAGTTGCTCTGGACCAGATCAGGACCAGACCAACAATATAGTTCAATTATAACGGAAGCTGCTTTGGACCAGATCAGGGCCAGACCAACAATATAGCTCAATAATAAGGGAAGTTGCTCTGGACCAGATCAGGACCACACCAACAATATAGTCCAATAATAAGGGAGGTTGCTCTGGACCAGATTAGGACCAGACCAACAATATAGCTCATTAATAAGGGAGGTTGCTTTGGACCAGATCAGGGCCAGACCAACAATATACTCCAATAAAAAGGGAGGTTGCTTTAGACCAGATCAGGGCCAGACCAACAATATACTCCAATAATAAGGGAAGCTGCTTTGGACTAGATCAGGGCCAGACCAACAATATAGTTCAATAATAAGGGAGGTTGCTCTGGACCAGATCAGGGCCAGACCAACAATATAGTCCAATAAAAAGGGAGGTTGCTTTAGACCAGATCAGGGCCAGACCAACAATATACTCCAATAAAAAGGGAGGTTGCTTTAGACCAGATCAGGACCAGACCGACAATATACACCAATAATAAGGGAAGCTGCTTTGGACTAGATCAGGGCCAGATCAACAATATAGCTCAATAATAAGGGAGATTGCTTTGGACCAGATCAGGGCCAGACCAACAATATACTCCAATAAAAAGGGAGGTTGCTCTGGACCTGATCAGGGCCAGACCAACAATATAGCTCATTAATCAGGGAGGTTGCTCTGGACCAGATTAGGGCCAGACCAACAATATAGTCCAACAATAAGGGAAGTTGCTCTGGACCAGATCAGGACCAGACCAACAATATAGTTCAATAATAAGGGAGGTTGCTCTGGACCAGATCAGGACCAGACTAACAATATAGCTCATTAATAAGGGAGGTTGCTCTGGACCAGATCAGGGCCAGCCCAACAATATAGCTCAACAATAAGGGAAGTTGCTCTAGACCAGATCAGAGGTAAAATGCTCTGGACCAGATCAGGACCAAACCAACAATATATACCAATAATAAGGGAAGTTGCTCTGGACCAGATCAGGGCCAGACCAACAATAGAGCTCAATAATAAGGGAAGTTGCTCTGAGCCAGATCAAGACCAGAGCAACAATATAGTCCAATAATAAGGGAAGTTGCTCTGGACCAGATCAGGACCAGACCAACAATATAGCTCAATAATAAGGGAGCTTGCTCTGGACCAGATCAGAACCAGACCAACAATATAGCTCAATAATAAAGGAAAATGCTCTGGACCAGATCAGGACCAGACCAACAATATAGTCCAATAATAAGGGAAGTTGCTCTTGACCAGATCAGGACCAGACCAACAATATAGTCCAATAATAAAAGAAGTTGCTCTGGACCAGATCAGGACCAGACCAACAATATAGCTCAATAATAAGGGAGGTTGCTCTGGACCAGATCAGGACCAGACTAACAATATAGCTTATTAATCAGGGAGGTTGCTTTGGACCAGATCAGAGTCAGATCAACAATATAGCTCATTAATCAGGGAGGTTGCTCTGGACCAGATTAGGGCCAGACCAACAATATAATCCAATAATAAGGGAAGTTGTTCTGGACCAGATCAGGATCAGACTAACAATATACCTCATTAATAAGGGAGGTTGCTTTGGACCAGATCAGGACCAGACCAACAATATAGTCCAATAATAAGGGAAGTTGTTCTGGACTAGATCAGGACCAGACCAACAATATAGTTCAATAACAAAGGAAGTTGCTCTGGACCAGATCAGGGCCAGACCAACAATATAGTCCAATAATAAGGGAGGTTGCTCTGGACCAGATCAGGACCAGACCAACAATATAATCCAATAATAAGGGAAATTGCTCTGGACCAGATCAGGACCAGACCAACAATATAGCTCGTTAATAAGGGAGGTTGCTCTGGACCAGATCAGGGCCAGACCAACAATATAGCTCATTAATAAGGGAAGTTGCTCTGGACCAGATCAGGACCAGACCAACAATATAGTTCAATTATAAGGGAGATTGCTCTGGACCAGATTAGGGCCAGACCAACAATATAGTCCAATAATAAAGGAAGTTGCTCTGGACCAGATCAGGGCCAGACCAACAATATAGTCCAATAATAAGGGAAGTTGCTCTGGACCAGATCAGGATCAGACCAACAATATAGTTCAATAATAAGGGAAGTCAAGCTCTGGACTAGATCAGGACCTGACTAACAATATAGTCCAATAATAAGGGAAGTTGCTCTGGACCAGATCAGGACCAGACCAACAATATAGTCCAATAATAAGGGAGGTTGCTCTGGACCAGATCAGGGCCAGACCAACAATATAGCTCGTTAATAAGGGAGGTTGCTCTGGACTAGATCAGGGCCAGACCAACAATATAGCTCATTAATAAGGGAAGTTGCTCTGGACCAGATCAGGACCAGACCAACAATATAGTTCAATTATAAGGGAGGTTGCTCTGGACCAGATTAGGGCCAGACCAACAATATAGTCCAATAATAAAGGAAGTTGCTCTGGACCAGATCAGGGCCAGACCAACAATATAGTCCAATAATAAGGGAAGTTGCTCTGGACCAGATCAGGATCAGACCAACAATATAGTCCAATAATAAGAGAGGTTGCTCTGGACCAGATCAGGACCAGACCAACAATATAGCTCAATAATAAGGGAGGTTGCTCTGGACCAGATCGGGATCAGACCAACAATATAGTCCAATAATAAGAGAGGTTGCTCTGGACCAGATCAGGACCAGACCAACAATATAGCTCAATAATAAGGGAAGTTGTTCTGGACCAGATCAGGGCCAGACCAACAATATAGTCCAATAATAAGGGAGGTTGCTCTGGACCAGATCAGGACCAGACCAACAATATAGCTCAATAATAATGGAAAATGCTCTGGACCAGATCAGGACCAGACCAACAATATAGCTCAATAATAAAGGAAAATGCTCTGGACCAGATCAAGGCCAGACCAACAATATAGTCCAATAATAAGGGAGGTTGCTCTGGACCAGATCAGGACCAGACCAACAATATAGCTCAATAAGTGGAGCATTTCAGTTCCAGTGTTTAAAAGCTCAGCCTGGCAGTGCATATTTTTTTTACTACTGTAAACCAGGAGATTTATGCAAGGGGAAATTTACAATAATTTTGCGAAGTTGGCTCGATTGCTAAAATTTCGCCCACTTGTAATATTTTGTAAACTTTACAATAAATTCAAACATGAAGGCGGATTAGTAACACATTTGCGATTTATGTTATTTTTTTATCAAACACTTCATTAGTGACAGGTAGGAACAAATTTGAAGTTTGAAAGATTTACCCATTTGGCGTGTGAGTGTTTCGATTTATAAAACAATTGTTTTTGTAATCTAGACTAGTAAACTTTATCTTGGCCGATATACAATGATTTCATGTTGACATCCGAACAAGAATACAATAATAGCAGATTGTAGGAAAACTCTTTGCATTAGCAAACACACAACAGATTTATACAGATAATACCTATACATATGATAAGAAAACAAAAGACTGACAGCCTGTCCCGCGTCCAGTTGTTCACAGGTCGCTGCACAGCAGATATGTATGAAAGCACAGGTCAAATTGGTCAGACTAAAGGGACAATTAATGTTACGAATGTATGATGTAATGATATGTATTCAGATTTTACATTCATACAGTAAACCGTCCATAAGAATGTAAGGTACATCAATTAGGAATCAAGGAGGCAAAAAAACAGATTTTCATAATTTACCGAATGTCATTAGATCACAAAATTAACCCCCACACTTAAAGTCTACTGAAGGAAATCGTGACATTAACCACCTGCGGAAATTTCCACTTTTACAGTATGTGGCAATACAAAACCAGTGTATTTAGGGTCTTTGGAGTTTCAGACCACCACAGAAAGTAGCCACAAACATTTCATGTTATACAGAAGTCTAAAAGGTCAAAGACATAAATCATGGACAACATGAAACAGTCCTTTCAGTTAAGAAAGAACTTCTTATGTTATATCACATAGGTGAACTACTGACACTATCTGGAGTGACAAATCAATATATGTAGACAACTTTGCTCTTTTGGTAACTGTAAGCCGATTATTATCACCTGCCCCCACTAACAAAATATTAATAAACACCTGTCTAAAAATGATGTGGTATATACCATAACTTGTCACAACATACAGAACTGACTACAGCCTACATTAACTACAGCTTGATTATCATGAACCTACCCATCAAGTTTATTGCATCTAGCTTTATTGGAAAATAAAATGCTGACAAGGTCTGATCACATGACAAGGCCAATAACTCTGGAGAGATTTAATTGGGAGAACTGAATGGTGTTCATGGTGGCACCTGTAGTAGGTTTTAAGTCTGCGGTTGTGGGTTCGAGCCAGGCTGGTACTGGCAAACTAATTTCACCCTGTTTCACACTTATTAAATGTGCATTAATTGCATATTGTATCAAAATCAATTATTCATTAAAGCAAAGATGGATAGATAGTTGGACATATAGATACCGGCAGGTACATGCATACAGTAGAACATGGTGTTAATGAACCCTGGGGACCAACAAAATCCTCTGTTATAAACATAGGTCCTTATACACATATTACAGACATCTAATAGGAACCTTAGTCGGGAATGAAAATAACTGTTATAACCATGAATTCATTATACACATGTTTGTTATAAACATGTTTCACTATACCTGTTTTGCTTTGCAATATCAGACCCTTTGAGTCGGTTGGGTAGTCTGAACTATACTAGGAACCACACTGACCCTCGCCATACACCTTCTTTCTAATGAACATACCTAGCTCAGTTTACAGCAACCAAGCCACTGGGATATTTTGACTAAAATAGCCTTGCCAGTACTTCATCTCAGCATGCTACAGACTTAATTTTAGTTTTTCGCCGTTTGGTATCAGAAAGATATAGTTTTTTGCATATGTGTAACCATTTTGAATGTCACGAATCATTGATTCATCCACCCAGACCTCTGTTTCTATGACCTTGATTGGTGCTCTGTGAGCTTTGTTAGTGCTCTGTGACCTTTGTTGGTGCTCTGTAACCTTTGTTGGTTCTCTCTGACATTTGTTGATCCTCTGTGACCAATTGTTGATCCTCTGTGACCTTTGTTGGTCCTTTGCGAAATTTTATTGGTTCTTTCTCTGTGACCTTTGCTGGTCCTCTAGCTGTGACAATTGTTGATCCTCTGTGACCTTTGTTGGTCCTGTGACCTTTGTTGGTCCTCTGTGACCTATGTTAGTCCTTTGCAACCTTTATTGGTTCTTTCTCTGTGACCTTTGTTGGTCCTTGGTGACCTTTGTTGATCCTCTGTGACATTTGTTGATCCTCTGTGACATTTGTTGATCCTCTGTGATCTTCATTGGTCCTCTGTAACCTTGTTTTCATCTCTGTGATCTTTGTCAGTCCTCTGTGACCTTTGCCAGTCCTCTGTGACCTTTGACAGTCCTCTGTGACCTTTGACAGTCCTCTGTAACCTTGGTTGGTTATTTGCAAAATTGGTTGGTTATCTGTGACCTTGGTTGGTTTTCTGTGACCTTGGATGGAATTTCTGTGACTTTGTTTGGTTCTCAGCTACCTTCATTGGTCTTCTCTGTCCTTGGTTGGTTGTCTATGACCTTGGTTGGAATTTATGTTATCTTGGTTCGTTTTCAGCGACCTTCATTGGTCTTCTCGGTCCTTGGTTGGTTCTCTATGACATTTGTTGGTCTTCCGTGACCTATGTCAGTCCTCTGTAACCTTTTGTGATCTCTCTAGTTTGATCTATTAAATTTGTTTCGGGTCTGACTGAATTATAAAAATTTGCTAGACCTGCTGTCTACTTACAAAAAAAGTCTGCATCTAACTGGAGAGGCTATATAATCAAAGGGTTATTTAATACTACTGGAAGTATTAAGTTCTGAGCATTCCAACTAGTACAAATACTATCAGAGGGTAGGAAGCAATAGCGTAACTGTTAAAGACAAGACAGGAAATTGGAGTGGATGTTCCTAATGCAGGATAGGGCATTTGAGTTAATAGCCAATGCTGAACTTTGTAGCTACTAAGGTTTGAATGCTTAATGTTTTATCAATCAATATCTTAAAGGCACAGTACACATATGTTTTTCTCTTTAAGGTAAGATATGCATCACTGGTGTATAGAGTCCGTTTATTAAAAAAAAAGTTGGATTAAAAAACATGTCTCTACTGTACAGTTCATACACTTGATATTATAATACATACATGACGCAATGACGTATGCATACAAAGTGAAATGCAGTGCAGGTTCAGACTGCTTCTAGTTTGCGCTTCGATAAGATTTTGCGTCATAAGTTGATGGATTTCAAAATAACAATAAAGAGTTTCTATTAGATCAAATTAAATATATGTATTTGACATCAAAACAAAAAATGTGTTCAAGCATTGTAACGGTAATAAATAACAAAATGAATTGCTACTTGGGGCTACAACCGGGGGGGCTTTCCTCAGGAATGTTCGGGGAAATTCCGTACAGTAGTTACACGTCAGTATGTGTGTACGGTCACTCAGCGCACCTAAATATATAGAACATCTGATTGTCGGAGAATAATTCTGGGAGCGTCTAAGCTAACATTAGGTTAACAGGTCATGTCCAGGTTTCCAGAAGGAAGGAAAAAACCCAACTTAGCAACCATCACCATTTTAAATTTGACGTAATAGTAGACTTATTATGTAAATATATAGATTGAACAGTGCTCAACGCAATCAAATCACTGTTCAATCTCTATTTATACATTTATACTGGTGATTAAATTGGTGCAAGGTCCTTGTAGGCCTATACAGAGGACTCCACTTAATCGAATAACGGTTATTCGAATATTTCAGTTATTTGAATAAAATTCTGCGGTCCAAATTTTTTCCTTCTTTATCTTTGTTTTTCAACTCCGTGTATTTGAATAAACTTTTTACATGACCTCCGGTTATTCGAATACAATATCTGGGAAATTCTGTGTATGAAACATTTCGGTTGTTGTCATGCTGTTTCAAGATGGCAGGTATATATGTTTACAACACAATTTTTTACCGTTCGATATCATAGGTTTATCTGTTCAGAATAATGTCATGGTACACGTCTTTCATATTTATTCTAGGTCATTGGTACAATGTTTGTTTATTGTATATGTTTGTTATTACAAAAAAACTGAAAAGTTATGTATATTGGACTTTAAGAGGTATTTATATATGTTGTGTGTAAAATGGGGATTTCAGTAGTGTCTTCAAATGAAATTGTTTATATATTTTGCTATATATCAATGTTGTTTGATTGCTAATATGATTCTTGTGTTCTGAAATTTCCTAATGGTTCAAGAAAAATCTTTACATAACTAATGATGACTTTAGAAATATTTAAAAAGTTTTTGGAGACTGAAGTGTGGATATTGACAAGAGATAGCTGAATTTAAAAAAAATTTATAGTTTGATAAAGATGATTGTTTTCTTTTTCCCATATTGGGACTCAGGAATAAGCGCAAAGTTCAGGTGAACATATACAAGTACTGTTTAAACAAGAGGCCCATGGGTCTTAAAGGTCATCTGACTATTGGCACAATACGTAACCTCAAAGAATATAGTAATGGCAAACAATTAAGAAAATACAACCACTTTGACCTTGAATGAAGGTCAAGGCCATTCATTTCAACAAACTTGGTATCCCTTTATCCCAGCATACTACAGGCCAAATATCAGTATTCTGGGCCTTTCGGTTATTGAGAATAAGTTGAATGAAAAGTGTACACATGGCTCACTGTGCATGACCACGGATGATGCATGATGACAAAAGGTCATCCTGACCCATCGGGTCAGATGACCTAAAAAGAGCTCAGTAAATACATCAGTTTATTATATATAATATGAATACATCTGTTGATTATAAATGCAAATTAAACTTGTTTAATGTATTTTATGAATGTTACAGTTACATTGCTTTGATGTTATTTACGGTTAGTAAATGTGTATATTAAGTGTCAAGTTAATTAAGGTGTTTGTTTACAAGTCGTATTTCAATAGCATTACTGTAGCTGATGCTGACTGCGGTGAAGAGGTTACTGGGTTAAGAAAGACATTAATCTACGGCTAATTTTAGCACGTTGCATAAAGAAAGCGTACGCTGACCGCAGGGTCAGTCTCACACAGACAACAATGGAGGAACAAGGTCTGTACATTAATGTCTTTCATTTGTAACCAGTGCCTGTTGTAAATAATCTATCGTGTGTAAAATTTCTTTTAATATGTGTTTGAATGGTTCACAATAGTATTACGATATATGTGTTCCTCCTTGAAATGTCGAAAATTGTGATTATTGGACACAGTTTTGTTAAACGTCTTGATCGCTCATTAGAAGGTCTGTGGGCAAATCTTGGGTTTAACGAAAATCCGAGGAATATCAGTGTTTCTTTGATCGGAAAAAATGGGGGTAAGTTTCCGGACATTTATGCACGCGATGTGACAGACGTGCTACTGGAGATCAATCCTGATTTGGTTTTGTTACAAATCGGGGGTAATGATTTAGACTGCCCACGCTTTACGGAGGTCAAGGAATCACTGACTGGTAATTTATTATCACTTGTTGAGTGGCTCGTATCAGGATTTTCCGTGCCAAAAGTTGGATTAATGCAATTGTTTTATCGTCGTAATACCAGAAACGTCCGTGTGAAGGATTACAACGCCGCTGTAGCTAATATTAATATGAACTTGCGATTACGATGTAAAACAATGTATCAATGCTATTTTTGGCGTCACAAAGGCTTAAAGGATGGTATTTTCCCCCATCTTTCTCGAGATGGGGTTCATTTGAATGACACAGGGATGCGTCGTTACTCACTGTCAGTACGAGGAGCGGTACTGTATGGCTTACGAAAAGAAACGGGGCGTGTGCATGATTCAGATACGAGGTAAGGCTATGAATATTCATGTTCTTTGGCGTGATAAAGTATACGCATGCGCTTCATGCGTTTTGTTTACATCCGCCCAAGTCTCACGATAGGGCTATAGAAAATCATAGTTGTTTCTGAGTTAATCTCGCGCATTGATCCTTCAGTTATGCAATATTGCATTCCAGGTAATACGGCTATTACAGTTAAGATAACCAGCCGTGACGTTCCTGCAAATCGGCCGGGGGTATGCCCGGTGACATAATTATAATTGTTGTTTTTCCTGGGGGAATGCCCAGATGCCGGGGGTATGCCCGGAAATATAAGTAAAGTCATCATTATAATTATGTTTTTAGTTTCTGGGGGAATGCCCAGATATCGGGGTATGCCCGATGCCGGGGGTATGCTCGGTAACATAATTATAATTGTTGTTTTTCCTGGGGGAATGCCCAGATGCCGGGGGTATGCCCGGAAATATAAGTTACGCCATAATGATAATTATGTTGTTAGTTTCTGGGGGAATGCCCAGATATCGGGGGTATGCCCGATGCCGGGGGTATGCCCGGTAACATAATTATAATTGCTGTGGTTAATTACTTGGAGAACGCCCATATGCCGGAGAAATGGCTGGGCGTACAGTTTTTCGGGCAAATTCCAGAATACAACGTTATCATTATAGGACAGTCCGAATACTTAAGCATAATGACAACTTGAATTGGATTACTTCCTTATTAATTCTGTTTCAGATAATTCTGGCTCTACTGGGCCAGTACAGCAATCCCGAAGGCGGGCTGCGGTCAATAATACCTTGGTATCGAGAGATCCTTCACGCAATGGTACTAGACGACAAAGTCCCAACGTGGCGCCGCCACCTCCACATCCTAGCACAACACCCGTATCGGTTCCTGAACTGGCGGCTCAATTTTTATCATACATTCAAGATGCGGGATTTACCATTAATCCATCCCCCGCTAATACCTCATTAAATGAACACACGCCAGTCAATACTCCAACTACGTTGCCACACACACCAGCAAATATTGAACCAGGCCCAGCGACGTTAAACAATGTGACAAGTGGATCTCAACAATCAGCGCCCACGATGAGTATGACCGGTACCGTCAGTTTGGGACCTGGAGCAGCTGCCAGTTCAGCGGATCAGAGAGCAACAACACCAATGGCATTTCCTAATATTTTTCAAAATGTAGCTGGTGAGACTCCTAATTACCTATGCATGCTCGTTTAATGCAATTAACTTAAGCCGACCTCTGGATATGTTTGTTGACCCCAAAACAAAAGCAAAAATTTTCGCAAACAAATTTGTTGAATTTGGTCATTTAATTAAACGCAACTCCCAGGAGAAAGAGCTCATGGGGTTTGAAATGCAAGGGCAACAACTTGTGTTATGCCAGGCAGCCAAAACTGCATCGATAAAATCCATCGAGCAGTGGCTTTCCGCCTTCCACATTTTTGTATCTATTTATGTTCAGGCTTACCCCAACGCTGCTTCTGAATTAATGAAGTACGCTGATATCGTTCAAACATTGAACAAGAGGTCGGGTATAGGAGCTGCAATATTTTACGATACTAATTATCGTATGTGGCGTCAACTTCATCCACATATTCCTTGGCATATGCCACATACTGAGCTCTACATGGAGGCAACGGCTATAGGTTTAAAAAATCTATGTACCCAGCAGCCCTTTCTCGGTCAAAAACCCAATACACACAAACGGGCTGTGTGTTGGGCATTTGATAAACACGGAAAGTGTTTTAAGGGAAACAGGTGTAAGTTTTTCCATGGATGTGGGGCCTGTGGCGGGAAACACCATTCAAAAAAATGTCACAACCCTACCGCTTCCGCCTCAAATGCTAACGCCGACAAACAGTCGTCAAACGGGGCCGGAAACAATCAACAGCGTAAATCTACACAAAAATGAACTGCCAACCCCTATAAACACTAAGATATTTTTCGATCACCTGCAAGATAACCTGCGATCAAAATTTCAATTTTTAAAAAATTGGTTTACAAACGGATTTCATCTCCAATTTGAAGGGCCACAGACTTTTAGAACTTGTAACAATCTAAGGTCGGCCTTAGAAAACATTGATGTTTTGAAGAATAAGATAAGTAAGGAATTAGACTCCGGTAGGTGTATGGGCCCCTTTTCATATCCGCCTTTTCCTGATTTACAAGTATCCCCTTTAGGCCTCGTCCCCAAGAAGGAGCCCAACGAATTTAGAGTAATTCACCACTTATCATTCCCTGCAGGAACTTCTATAAATGACGGAATATCTCACGAAAATTCTACTGTCACATACCAGTCTATCGATGATGCAATAAAATTGATAAAAAAATATGGTAAAGGGGCGTTGTTGGCGAAAACAGACATTGAATCAGCATTTAGATTAATACCAATTCATCCTAACGATTATGAACTTTTGGGTTTCAAAATTGAGGATAAATATTTTTACGATCGCGTTTTACCAATAGGATGTTCTATTTCAAGTCGGTTATTTGAAACGTTTAGCACAGCCATTCACTGGATTTTAGAACATAAATTGCAAGTAGCGGGTGTAGTGCATGTACTTGATGATTTCCTGTTTGTAGGTCCCCCAAATACTGAACAATGCCTCAAGGACTTAACCGAATTTTTGGGTTTCTGTTCGGAGACGGCGATTCCGATAAAAGATAGTAAAACTGAATACCCTACAACATGTTTGACATTTCTTGGCATAGAGTTGGATAGTGTAGCTATGGTTGCACGGCTTCCACAGGATAAAGTATTAAAATGCGGAACAACATTAACTCTCTATCCAAGCGACGTAAAGTGATTCTGAAGGAACTTCAAATCCCTGATCGGTTTGCTTAATTTTGCGTGTCGCGTAGTTCTACCGGGCCGCCCATTTCTCCGTCGGTTAATTGATCTCACCTGTGGTTTGACAAAGCCACATCATCTTCGAAGGCTAAACAAAGAGGCTAGGGCTGATTTAGCCGCATGGAAAGTATTTTTAGATTATTTTAATGGAACATCTATGTTTTTGTCAGATCGTTGGGAAACTTCGCTGCAATTAGAGTTTTATACTGATGCAAGTAATATAGGTTTCGGTGGTGTTTTTCACGCATCGTGGATGTTCGGGAAATGGCCAAAGGATTGGCATTTATTACATATCACAGTGAAAGAATTTTTTGCTGTAATACTTGCTCTAAAACTATGGGGCCCTCAATTGATAAACCATTGCGTCGTTTTTCACTGCGATAATCACACTGTGGTAGAAATCATAAATAAACAAACGAGTAAGGATAAGACACTAGTGAAGCTGGTCCGGCGTTTAGTAGTTATCACAATGAGACTTAATATCTTGTTCACTTCGCGCCACATCCCTGGCAGGTGTAATGTATTAAGTGACCATCTGTCTCGTTTGCAGCTGGACTCCTTCCGTCTCTTGGCTCCTCATATGGACAACCAACCAACTCCAGTACCACCCGAACTCATGCACATTTGACCAATACAGTTCAATCGTTATTAATGTGTGCAACATTGGAACAAACTAACTGCATTTATAATAGAGCCTATACCTTGTTATGTCAGTTTGTAAACAAATGTTTTCAAGGTATCCCCATGCTCCCAACCTGTTCGTCCAGAAATTTTCACCCGCTACTATTTCAACATATGTTGCAGCTATCGGTTACGTTAACAAAATAAGTGGCTATCCTGATCCAACACAGTCATTTTTGATAAAAAAATTGCTGAATTCTGTACACAGTGGTACGTACCAGGCTGACAATCGTTTGCATATTACACGGGAAATCCTTGCAAAACTGGTTGCTTCTTTGCGATATACTACATCCTCAGCTTACCAGTTCCAGCTACTGAAAGCTATGTATGTTTTGGCTTTTCATGCATTTTTACGAGTAGGTGAAATGACACTGAACAAATCAAAGGGCAATATCCTCCAATTTGAGGATATAATGTTTTCCAAAAATCAGTATGGTCTGGTGACGCAGATGGAATTATCATTCCGTTCCTTTAAAGGGCATTATAACATTAGACCAATAACACTGGTTTTTGTTCCCTCCAAGCCAAATAATGATCTCTGCCCAGTGCTAGCTCTTCAGCAGTATCTAAAGGTAAGGGGTTCTCAGTCGGGTCCTTTATTCTGTTTCCCGGGTGTACCTGTCACATTTATCTCATATTCATACTTTAACAAATGTTTTAAAGCTTCACTATCTTGGGCAGGTCTCGCCCATTTACGTTTCACTACTCATAGTTTTCGTATAGGTGCAGCGAGCTCTGCGTCGTCACGCGGTGTACCAGACGATGAAACACAGCAAATGGGAAGATGGCATTCAACAGCATTTAAGCGTTACATTCGCATGCCATCGGTTTTCGATATGTAATTATCCCATCATGAGTCTTTTGTTAACATGTCGTAGCTGCAACATTTATGAACTTTTCATTGGTCATTGGACCTAAAGTGTATATTGTTTGCTGAAGCTTTGTGCCATATGCATTTACATGTATATGTCTTATTAGCAGGGCTATGGGCATTGGGTCGATGGATCTAATTTTAGTTCACTTTTACTTAAATGTATTATATCTGTTTGCTGAAGCTTTATACCATTTGCATTTTATGTGTATATGTGTTATTATCCGGTCTATGGGCATTGGGTCGATAGATCTTTAAAAATTGTGTTCAGTTTACTTTATTAGGGGTCTCACTAACAGTTTTACAATCTGACTTTGAATGTTTTCGAATATGAAAATTGTCTTCCGTGCCAAATTCTATTTCATTTGTTATCATGAGGTATGTTGTTATGTATTGGCTTCCGGTCATTGGGTCGGGAAGTTATTAGACATTAAATTGAAATCGGCATTGTCATTGTATGTGAATTCCCAGTCAGAAAGTTTTCTGAATTTTCATATGGTATACATTTTCGTGCAGGTGTAATATTTTTCACACCTTGCTTTATTTGGTATAATTCTTTCCCATGGCTGCGGATGGGGGAAGAGATTTCTACCCTATGTATTTTGTTTTTTTATACTACAAGACTACATATGGTTTGTAATCTCTGTGGTGTTTTTTGTACTCCCATCTTTGACTTGTTTAATAGTTTTGCACAAAACTTTGAAGAGTTAAGTTTTGTATTACGTAATTTCACACGTAAAATGAAACATATTGTTTATACATAGTGATATGTATCCGTCGTTTTAATAAAACGACCACTTTCAATCTAATTTATGTGTTTGTCATTTATATCAATCAAGTCACACGAGCTTGCCATGGAAGAGACATATTAAGTTTCAACTGAAATCATTTATAAATGCAAATTAAACTTGTTTAATGTATTTTATGAATGTTACAGTTACATTGCTTTGACGTTATTTACGGTTAGTAAATGTGTATATTAAGAGTCAAGTTAATTAAGTTGTTTGTTTACAAGTCGTATTTCAATAGCATTACTGTAGCTGATGCTGACTGCGGTGAAGAGGTTACTGGGTTAAGAAAGACATTAATCTACGGCTAATTTTAGCACGTTGCATAAAGAAAGCGTACGCTGATCGCAGGGTCAATCTCAAACGGACAACAATGGAGGAACAAAGTCTGTACATTAATGTCTTTCATTTGTAACCAGTGCCTGTTGTAAATAATCTATTGTGTGTAAAATTTCTTTCCCACCACCTCCCCTTCAGACCGCCTTTTTATATGGTAAGATGGCTGTTAAGATAATGTTTTGTTTTCCATAATTGTATTCACTTAATCATTAGTAATGATACATTTTTGCTACTGGCATTTTTTGTACTCCCATCTTTGACTTGTTTAATAGTTTTGCACAAAACTTTGAAGAGTTAAGTTTTGTATTACGTAATTTCACACGTAAAATGAAACATATTGTTTATACATAGTGATATGTATCCGTCGTTTTAATAAAACGGCCACTTTCAATCTAATTTACGTGTTTGTCATTTATATCAATCAAGTCACACGAGCTTGCCATGGAAGAGACATATTAATTTTCAACTGAAATCATTTATAAATGATATGATTAAGGAAAAGAAACTGATGTGCTTTGCCTGTCAGTTGTAGAGAGCGCCATATTTACAACTCCTGTAACTCAATGTTGTAAAAACTTTCTATTGATACAGATAAAACTGGAGACAGACCATATCATGTAAACAAACCTCACTCAGTGTGATTACTGTGATAATGGAAAACTGTCACCATAGCAACAAGTATCTAGACAATCATCAACGAAGGATGGCCTGGTATTGCATGATGGGTAGGTAATCAGGTGATTCTGACTACTGTCGGCAATAGCAGCACGCAAAACTGTAATGGATATGAAATAGATTCCATGCAGATTGATTGGCTGTTTAATGTAAAAAGGAAACTCTAAAATGTTATCTAATGAAACAAACAACTCTTCTTTTTACATTTAAAAGGAAACTCAAGAATCCTTATCTTCTTTATAGGAACATATTTTCTGCACATTTGGCTGAAGGTATTAAGTCAGCTGGTTTTCTTTCCTGAGCACCGATATTTTTATGCTGAACAACTGGACTTTGTATTTCTTTTACACTTTTAAGCAAATGCTGAATCATTTTACCTCCCTTAAATACTATCCATTCATCCCATGCAATTTACGGGCCAAATGTCAGATCCACAAGGTCAGGCGCAATATTAACATTTTGGTACACTTTTAAACTAGCATGCTTATAGGTCCATTATAATAAAAGTGAATTTATACAGGGAGAAATGTTACTTTTTACGTTGGTTGTTTGAATCCAAAATGAGAGACAAAAATTTTAACCATTCCTCACAAAATACAGTAAAACTTTTTTAGACAAATCTGCTTGGTATAAATTTCTGCTTGTTTCAAAGTAAATTAAAATCTCCAGTTTTGGCTCCTCTTTATTTATATTTATTTGAGAAACATATAACAAAACTATGACATCTTTGGAATTTGTGAGAAAGCTTAGTAACTATGTTGATTTGAGGTGCAATCAGCCTTTGACTTTATAGTCTCAGAAACTCTACAGAGAATTTCTGTTGTAACAAATTATTTCTCCTGGTCCCATGGGATTCATTGTAGCAAAGCTTTATCGTTACTATTATTGACTTCTAACCTTTTACATGATTAAACAGTAGAACATTTGCCATAGCTGTGGTGTGACATCTATCTAAATATTTAGCTAGTGACCACCCTTATCTGTGGTCCACTGTGTCAGCCTGTAGCAGCCATGACTTCAGAGCCCCAATGATAAACAAGCTATAACAGAACCAATTTCCCCTGCCTGGTAGTGCCTCTATACTTTAGACCTTAATAAAATCTATCACTTTGTTTTCCTCCCTGGCAGCTCTATGTATGCATCTGTCCATCAAAACCTACTTTGGTAATTATACCATGGTTTTAAGATAACAGATTCCATCATTTGGATATAAAAACTTTCAGTCAAAAACATTTCTCAACAGTGACAAACAAGGGGCCAAGAGGGCCTGTTCGCTCACCTGGTTTGTAATGCCAGGTTCATTGCTTCTTTTCTGAAGGAATTTGAATATTTACCGCTATTTCCCACTATTTGGCCCCCCCCTCCTGCCCCCAGGGGTTCAGAACCAAAATTTATACAAATTCTTCCCCCAAGGATGTCTGTGGTCAAATTTGGTTACAATCCATGCTGAACTCTAGGACAAGTAATGATTTATAGGATTTATTTCTATTTCCCCTATTGGGCTCCGCCCCTCCTGCCAACATGGGCCTTAACGGTCATCTGACTTGGCACAATACAACACCTAAAAGAATATAGTAGTGGCAAACGTTTTAGGCAATACAAAAGAACTCTTTTAATAGAAAAATTTAAGGTTCTGATATATTTGATGAATTGAACCATGAATGAAGGTCAAGGTCATTCATTTTAATAAACATGGTGTCCCTTGATCCCCACCAAGCTACAAGTCCAATATCAGGTATCTAGGCCTCTAAGTTATATAAGGTCATTCATTCAAACAAAGTTGGAAGCACTTTATTCCAGCATGTCACAGGTCCAAATATAAGGTCTCTAGGCCTCTTAGTTATTCACAAGACGTGGTTTATAGATATTATCATATTTGACCCCTGTGACCTTGAATGAAGGTCAAGGTCCTTCATTTGAACAAAATTGGTAGCCCTTCAACCCAGCATGCCATAAGCCAAATATGGGTACCCTGGGCGTTTTGGTTCTTGAGTAGAAGTTGCTTAAAGATTTTAGCCAATTTGACCTCTGTGACCTTAAATGAAGGTCAAAGTCCTTCATTTGAACAAACTTGGTAACCCTTCATCCAAGCATGCTACAGGCCCAATATCAGTACCCTTGGCCATCTGGTTCTTGAAAAGAAGTTGTTTAAAGATTTTAGCCTATTTGACCCTTGTTACCTTGAATGAAGGTCAAGTCATTCATTGAACAAACTTTGTACCCCTTTATTCAAGCATGCTACAGGCCCAATATCAGTGCCCTGGGCCTTCTGGTTCTTTAGAAGAAGTCATTTAAAGATTTTAGCCTTTTTGACCCCTGTGACCTGGAATGAAAAAGGTCAAGGTCATTCATTTGAATAAACTTTGTAGCCCTTCATCCCAGCATGCTACAGGCCATATATCAGTAACCTGGGCCTTTCGGTTATTTAGAAGAAGTTGTTTAAATGAAAAGTTTATGCATGGTGGACGGCGCACAGCAGACGGCGCTTGACAACTGATGGTGCATGATGACTTCAGGTCAGATGACCTTATAAAAGTCTCAGTGAAATGCAGTTAGAACCTTTCATATAAGATTTGTAAGCGTCAGATTTGAAGTTACTAACAGCGACCTTCAATGCATTGCATTAGCCATATCAATTTAAATCCAAGGAAACAAGATCACTATAAATTCTGTCAGTAGAACAGGGTGGAGAATCCTTTGATTTTAGAATCTGTGGGCTATCATTTTCCAGATGTAAATGAATAATTTAGAGAACCCAGTACAAACAAGGATTATCAGATAAGATCACTTTGGATGAAAAACTTCACAGTAAACATTTTGTATCTTATTATCGTGCTTATTTCCTGCTCTAGCTATCAGTATCATTTGAGTATTCCTTTGCAAGTTCAATTTAATGATAACTAGATCAGGTTCAGATTAAATATGATGAATTGCTTGAAAAATACAGCACGACATAATGAGTTGATAATGAGTTGATTATTTCTACAATTTCTGGCTTATTTCACCGCAAATAGCCCCCCCCCCTACACACACACACACACACAAAAATCAATACAAAAGGATTAAAATTCACCGTTGAAAGATGTCAAATGTGTTGTATACAATTACAATAACACATGACAACTACAGAACCAAAACAGATTTCAATAAAACGATCTATCCTTCTGAACTCGAAACATTTAAACAGCATCACCAATTACATTAACATTACATAGTCTTCAAATCTAATCACCCTCCTATCCTACAATTCCTGTGTGTTTATGCATAGTCTTCAAATCTAACCATCCTACTATCCTACAATTCCTGTGTGTTTATGCATAGTCGTCAAATCTAACCATCCTACTATCCTACAATTCCTGTGTGTTTATGCCCAGGTTTCATTCTCTTTGGACATATAAAATGTTTTTGCATTTTTCCAAGGTTAATTGTGTTAGCACCAGAACGATCAGTAACTTAAGTTACTTAAAAATATATCTCTTTCTTGGAAAAAATTGGACGAAATTATAAGAAAAGATCTCCGGGAAAAAATTTAAAATTTATGACAGACCATATCAAACCAAATAAAATGTTTTGAAAGAATCCATTAAAACAATTAATAGCTTTTGAAGGCTGTAGAAACTATTGTCATTGTTTTCTCATTATCATATTCTACATTGGACAGCAAGTATTTGGAATTTGAGAGCTGAGCATACAATGTTAACACTCTACAAACAGAAGAGTAGTGACAGATTGTGTTTATAGCTCAATTCCAGTATCATAATCAATCAATACTATGTTTCTAGATAAATACATATTTGCTATCACATTGCTTTTCTTTAACTTTGAAGTATCATTTTTCAACTCATATCAATTCAATATTAAAAAAAAAATTAAAAAGCTATCCATGAGTATTAATTAAGACAAGTAACAACAAGATTTTTTCAAGAACCATGTAAATTATGCCTAATTAGGCTTCTAAGTTTTAAATGTTTGGCTAATTTTTATTCATGGAATGAAACATAAGTTTGATAATTCAACATCCAGAATGACTTTGATATCTTTGTAACCAAAGAATGCAATCTCTTCTCACTTAACAGCAGCCCAATACAGTTGTCAGGTATGCTAAGGTGAGGTGTACTCCTGGCATATGATTTACAGCATATCATTTTGATATATATCAATACGTCTAATTAATGTTAAATCTGCCACTTTGTTAATTAGATAGTCTAGATCAATACTCAAGCTAATTTCTCTTCAGGAGCAGTTGTTTACTGATATCAAACTTACTTTACACACAGTTAAATTACAGATAATTACCAATCATTAGGAAATACAGGTAGAATATCTCCAATAAAGAGCGAGAAAGCATTCTGGCCATATTCTCTTTTGGAAAATACAAAGATGTAATATGGTGTGAATAAATTATGAAGAGAAAAAAAAAAGAAGAAATTGATCGAAACGAAAACTTTATGAATCAATCAACATAAAAAGTATAAATTTAATGGCATGTAGCTCAAGTTTACTTCTCACGATGTGAGTACATTGCTACCATAGTCAAAGTTGAACAGTATGTACAAGTAATTTAATCAAATGGAAAGGATTTCATTTCGTTAAGAGGATATATACCAGGGTAATGGCTGAATTAATCAGATTTTACTATATTTGGTAAGTTTACATCAGGTTTTAACTGCTGTGTATGGGGTGGACAGCTGTTGCCATAAATAATAGAATTTTCAGAAGATAATATAAGTGTAAAGGTTCCTACCAAACGGTTAACAAAGATTCCAAGGAAGAGCTGCTGACACAAAAATTTTAAATGTAAATTTTACTAAAATGATATACAAAAATACTATTTCAGTCAAAATACAAAAAAAAATTGGTTCCATAAAAATTTTTTCATTGCAAAGAAACTCAATTTCTATATTTGGTAATGGTGCCCCATATCTTTGACCCTTCATTAAAGAAAGCGATTTCAAGCAAGCCCTTTCCCTAATAAGGTGTTTAAAATCTGAGAATGCATGTCAGTGATTAGCGAAAAGGAATATGATAACACATGAAAATACAATTTCTATTTTAGTTACAATGAACTTGACCTTTGGCCTTAGGTACCCACAAAAAGGGGCACCTGCTGATCTAAATTGTTGGAGGACAGTGGCTAATCTGATCTATAGTTCAAGAAATTAAGACATTTTGGTATGTATGTAGTATTATATGAATTGAACCTGATCTTTCCATGATGCAGAAATCTTATCATATTTTACTGAAAAAGGTAAGGTATCTACAGGCTGGAAATATAAAGATAATTCTCCAAGACAGAAATATGGGCAGAGTTAAGTGTATTTGTGTACCTACCAGACCTATAGTTGTAAAGGAGGGGGCACCTGCTGTCACAGGTATCAAATTCTCCTAAGGACAAATCTTCGTCCTCATCCCCACAATCACATTCGTACTGAAGGTCCATGATTCGGTGTTGAGTAGTACCCAGTGTTTGGTCTGGCCAGCCCCATACCATTGTACAGCATGTGACGGTCACCTACTGACCAGAGTGGCCAGTCTCACATCAAAGGCCACTGTTATACCACACTGGAAACTCCAGTCACAAACACATAATCTTAACACCAATAGGATTCACTCATTTGTTAATACTAGCTGACAATTGGATACATCCTACAGCCATTTTACTTTAAGTTCTACACAGATTTCTGAACACTGGCTTTATAAGATCATCTAACATATACTAATAAATCCATGTTAACTAATCACATAACATGTTCGACTTCCATTGTTGTTTCACTTCCCGATTTAGGATTCCACCAATTATTGTAAAATAAGCTACAGAAATCCGCTGTAATTCCTGTAGTGATGGTATTTTCCTGTCGAAGGACACTAATCAAGTTAAAGTCGCCACACCATGAGATGCTCTACACACTATTTTGTTAGAGTTTAACCACAGAGGCAAAGCCTCACAAATGACAGTGTCCCTGCCGGAGAGTTGTGGCCTATGTTGCAGTAATTGTAGAGTACTTGTGAGCGTTCCGTGTGGATTAAGTGACAGGATCATGTGTGTAGACACCAGCAAATGATTGAAGGAACACTGACTGACACAGATGTTCCATCACTTAGTCCCTCCACTGGTGTTTCATCACTCCCGCCTATGTAACACTGGGTTCCTATTGATTTTCGGTGTTTGGAGTTGCTCTATGTGAAACTATTGAGAAAGTGACAGAGTAAGCAAATACCAGCAATGTGTTGTAACCATCTGGCTCACATTGCAATGGACCTGTGATTGGACAGTAGTGTTCTCAACTAATCTAAACTGTATCTATAGACTTTTTCTTGAGCAGTAGTGTGGTCAACCAATCTTAACTATAGACTGTGGTCAAGCTATAGACCAATTAATCTAAACTGTATCAACTTTTTCTTGGGCAGTACTGTGGTCTAACTATAGACCAATTTATCTAAACTGTATAGACTTTTTTTTGGGCAGTATTGTTGTCTAACTATAGACCAATCTTAACTGTATAGACTTTTTTTGGGCAGTATTGTTGTCTAACTATAGACCAATCTTAACTGTATAGACTTTTTTTTGGGCAGTACTGTGGTCTAACTATAGACCAATCTTAACTGTATAGACTTTTTTTTGGGCAGTACTGTTGTCTAACTATAGACCAATCTTAAATGTTTAGACTTTTTCTTGGGCAGTACTGTGGTCTAACTATAGACCAATTTATCTAAACTGTAGACTTTTCTTGGGCAGTATTGTTGTCTAACTATAGACCAATCTTAACTGTATAGACTTTTTTCATGTGCAGTACTGTGGTCTAACTATAGACCAATCTTAACTGTATAGACTTTTTTCATGGGCAGTACTGTGGTCTAACTATAGACCAATTTATCTAAACTGTAGACTTTTCTTGGGCGGTACTGTGGTCTAACTATAGACCAATCTAAACTGTATAGACTTTTTCTTGTGCAGTGCTACTGTATAGATTTTTTATGCAGATAAGTTGCATCAAAAAATAGCTGAATGTTGAATTTGCTTGCCGTTGTCCAGTTGGCATTTATCCCCCTATTGCCAATTGAAAGTAGTCTCTATAATTTCTAACATGAACCTCTCTCTGTAGTGGTTTTAACTCTCTCTGAAATGCTTTATAAAAAAACTTCTTTTAGTATGTTTTACTTATGAACCTTCCTATTTCTGGAATTTTTGCATTGAAATGCAATAGTACTCCACTGTGGACTTTACTACCGGGTATTTAAGTATGGAACTATTACAACAAGGACATAGTCATTCAGATCCCCTGCCAAAGGAGATATCAAAAGCTGAAGTTTGATTGTGGAGACTTATGTGTATGAAAAAAAAACAGGAAAAAGGAAGTTGAGCTAAAGAAAGATGGAGTATGATTCAAATAGAGCGGGGCTGCAATTGTTGAATCAGGTATACAGCCTTGACATTTATATTAGACTATATACACAAAGATGGGTGGAGTTTTGCAAAGTAACATTTACCATTTACCATGATATTTTCAGCAATGTTTCCATGGTAACGGAAAAAGTGCAAAAAATGAAAACCTAAAAATAGCAAAAGGTACTTCTAGACCATAAAAAGAATGTCTCTATGAAGTTTCGTGGAAATATCTCTGCTGGTTTTAGACTTATGCTCCGGAAATGAACCTGCTACAAAAATATGATATTTTCAGCAATGTTTCTATGGTTACACAAAAAAGCACAAAAAGTGAAAACCTTAAAATAGCAAAAGGCACTACTAGACCATAAGACCAATGTGTCTATGAAGTTTCATGGAAATATCTCTGCTGGTTTTAGACTTGTGCTCCGGAAGCGATTCTTACACAAAAATCTGCCATTTTCAACAATGTTTCCATGGTTACAGAAAAAAGTACAAAAAGTGAAAACATTAAAATAGCAAAAGGCACTACTAGACCATAAGACTAATGTGCCTATGGAGTTCCGTGCATATATCTCAACCAGTTTTCCAGTTTTGCTGTGGAAACGAACCTGGTACAAAAATATGATATTTTCAGCAATGTTTCCATGGTTACGGAAAAAGTGCAATAAAATGAAAACCTGAAAATAGCAAAAGGCACTATTAAACCATAAGAACAATGTGTCTATGAAGTTTCGTGGAAATATCTCTGCTGGTTTTAGACTTATGCTCCGGAAATGAACCTGCTACAAAAATATGATATTTTCAGCAATGTTTCTATGGTTACACAAAAAAGCACAAAAAGTGAAAACCTAAAAATAGCAAAGGCACTATTAGACAATAAGAAAAATGTGTCTATGAAGTTTCATGGAAATATCTCTGCTGGTTTTAGAGTTGTGCTCCGGAAACGATTCTTACACAAAAATCTGCCATTTTCAGCAATGTTTCCATGGTTACAGAAAAAAGTGCAAAAAAAAAACAACCTTAAAATAGCAAAAGGCACTACTAGACCATAAGACCAATGTGTCTATGAAGTTTCGTGGAAATATCTCTTCTGGTTTTAGAGTTATGCTCCAGAAACGAACCTGGTACAAAAATATGATATTTTCAGCAATGTTTCCATGGTTACGGAAAAAATGCAAAAAATGAAAACCTAAAAATAGCAAAAGGCACTACCAGACCATAAGACCAATGTGTGTATGAAGTTTCGTGGAAATATCTCTACTGGTTTTAGAGTTATGCTCCAGAAACCATTCGTACGGACGGACAGACAGACGGACGGACAGATGGAACCCATTTGTATATCCCCCGCCAACTTCGTTGGGCGGGGGATAAAAACTTTCATGATTCCCTTTGAGTTTACCTATGTCATATCTGACAGATCTCCGTTAATTCCCTTTTAACAATTTACAATATGCCAATTGATATAAGCTACTACTAATTGAGGATGTTTTTAATTTGTACAATGTTTAATGAATTAACGATCAAAGGTATTGATGGTATAGCTGACTGCTGTAACAGGTGTAGCCTACCACACTTTAATGTGTCAACAAGCTGGCTGTATTTATACCATGGTGCCAGCAGATCTGTGTGTTTTAATGCTTCAGTTACTGCTCAATCAATACAGAGGAGATAAATTCCACCAGGTATTCATGTCTCGGTTATCGTACATCAAACACTGTGTTTCATTAAAATGAAAGAAAGACAAACAGGTCTCCTTTCAGCAATGAATACAGGGACGACAATAAACTGTTGGTTAGTTTTCCAGAGTGTGTTTCAATGAAACCAATTTAATTAATGACAGTTCAGTCTTCTTCATTTAAAATGATGTGTCATAATCTTCTCTGTTTGATGTGTTGACAGTAGGAATAATATATCTAAAATCAACTATATTTATTGTCTATTCACATAAAAATTTCTTTAACTTTAAAGCAAAATAATTTTCCCTCTTAATAAAGACATATATGATAGCCTTCAATTGATTGCCCCTCTCAAAAGGCACTTCGGGTAGGCTCTAATAATATTATATCTATGGCCAACAGTATTACTGCCCTCCAGAAGTTACATAGACATTTCTGTGGCCAACAGCAATACTGCTCTCCTTACTAAGACATTTCTGTGGCCAACAGCAATACTGCTCTCCTTACTCTGTGGCAAACAGCAATACTGCTATCCTTACTAAGACATTTCTGTGGCCAAAAGCAATGCTATTCTCCTTACTAAAACAATTCTGTGGCCAACAGCTAATTGTTCCTCTTACTAAGACATTTCTGTGGCCAACAGCAATACTGCTCTCCTTACTAAGACATTTCTGTGGCCGACAGCAATTCTGTTCTCCTTACTAAGACATTTCTTTGGCCAACAGCAATACTGCTCTTGTTACTCTGTGGCCAACAGAAATACTGCTTTCCTTACTCTGTGGCCAACAGCAATACTGCTCTTCTTACTCTGTGGCCAACAACAATACTGCTATCCCTACTAAGACATTTCTGTGGCCAACAGCAATACTGCTCTCCTTACTATGACATTTCTATGGCCAACAGCAATAATGCTCTACTTACTAAGACATTTCTGTGGCCGACAGCAATACTGCTCTCCTTACTCTGTGGCCAACAGCAATACTACTATCCTTACTCTGTGGTCAAAAGCAATACTGTTCTCCTTACTAAGATATTTCTTTCGCCAACAGCAATACTGCTCTTGTTACTCTGTGGCCAACAGAAATACTGCTTTCATTACTCTGTGGCCAACAGCAATACTGCTCTCCTTACTCTGTGGCCAACAGCAATACTGCTCTCTAACGAAAACATTTCTGTTGCCAACAGCTAATTGTTCTTCTTACTAAGACATTTCTTTGGCCAACAGCAATACTGCTCTTGTTACTCTGTGGCCAACAGCAATACTGTTCTCCTTACTCTGTGGCCAACAGCAATACTGCTCTCCTTACTTTGTTGCCAACAGCAATACTGCTCTCCTTACTAAGACATTTCTGTGGCCAACAGCAATACTGCTCTCCTTACTAAGACATTTCTTTGGCCAACAGAAATACTGCTCCCCTTACTAAGACAATTCTGTGGCCAACAGTAATACTGTTCTCCTTACTAAGACATTTATGTGGCCAACAGCAATACTGCTCTCCTTACTCTGTGGCCAACCGCAATACTATTCTCCTTACTAAGACATTTCTTTGGCCAACAGCAATACTGCTCTCCTTACTCTGTGGCCAACAGCAATACTACTCTACTTACTATGACATTTCTCTGGCCAACAGCAAGACTATTCTCCTTACTAAGACATTTCTTTGGCCAACAGCAATACTGTTCTCCTTACTAAGACATTTCTGTGGCCAACAGCAATACTGCTCTCCTTACTCTGTGGCCAACAGCAATATTGTTCTCCTTACTACAACATTTCTTTGGCCAACAGCAATACTGCTCTCCTTACTCTGTGGCCAACAGCAATACTACTCTCCTTACTATGGCATTTCTGTGGCCAACAGCAATACTGTTCTCCTAACTAAGACATTTCGATGGCCAACAGCAATACTGCTCTCCTTACTAAGACATTTCTTTGACCAACAGCAATACTACTCTCCTTACTCTGTACTGCTCTC
This sequence comes from Argopecten irradians irradians, assembly GCA_004382745.1. Taxonomy (NCBI): domain Eukaryota; kingdom Metazoa; phylum Mollusca; class Bivalvia; order Pectinida; family Pectinidae; genus Argopecten; species Argopecten irradians. Next base: position 525,276 of record SAYR01021398.1, on the reverse strand, counting down.
CTTACTCTGTGGCCATCAGCAATACTGCCTTCCTTACGCTGTGGCCAACAGCAATACTGCTCTCCTTACTCTGTGGCCAACAACAATACTGTTCTCTTTACTAAGACATTTCTGTGACCAACAGCAATACTGCACTTCTTACTAAGATCTTTCTGTGGCCAAAAGCAATACTGCTCTTCTTACTTAGACATTTCTGTGACCAACAGCAATACTGCTCTCCTTACTAAGACATTTCTGTGACCAACAGCAATACTGATCTCCTTACTAAGACATATCTTTGGCCGCCAACAGCAATACTGCTCTCCTAACTAAGACATTTCTGTGGCCACAGCAATACTGCTTTCCTTACTAAGACATTTCTGTGGCCAACAGCAATACTGCTCTCCTTACTCTGTGGCCAACATCAATACTGCTCTCTTTACTAAGACATTTCTGTGGCCAACAGCAATACTGTTCTCCTTACTAAGACATTTCTTTGGCCAACAGCAATACTGCTCTCCTTACTCAGACAATTCTGTGGCCAACAGTAATACTGTTCTCCTTACAAAGACCTTTCTGTGGCCAACAGCAATACTGCTCTCCTTACTCTGTGGCCAACCGCAATATTATTCTCCTTACTACGACATTTCTTTGGCCAACAGCAATACTGCTCTCCTTACTCTGTGGCCAACAGCAATATTGTTATCCTTACTGTGATATTTCTGTGGCCCAACAGCAATACTGCTCTCCTTACTAAGACATATCTGTGGCCAACAGCAATACTGTTCTCCTTACTAAGACATTTCTTCGGCAAACAGCAATACTGCTCTCCTTACTAAGACAATTCTGTGGCCAACAGCAATACTACTCTCCATACTCTGTACTGCTTTCCTTACTCTACTCTGTGGTCAACAGCAATACTGTTCTCCTTACTCTGTGGCCAACAACAATACTGCTCTTCTTACTAAGACATTTCTGTGGCCAAAAGCAATACTGCTCTCCTTACTTAGACATTTCTGTGACCAACAGCAATACTGCTCTCCTTACTATGACATTTCTGTGACCAACAGCAATACTGATCTACTTACTAAGAAGTATCTTTGGCCGCCAACAGCAATACTGCTCTCCTAACTAAGACATTTCTGTGGCCACAACAATACTGCTCTCCTTACTCTGTAGCCAACAGCAATATTGCTCTCCTTACTACGACATTTCTGTGGCCAACAGCAATAAGCTCTCCTTACTCTGTGGTCAAAAGCAATACTGTTCTCATTATTAAGATATTTCTTTGGCCAACAGCAATACTGCTCTTGTTACTCTGTGGCCAACAGAAATACTGCTCTCCTTACTCTGTGGCCAACAGCAATACTGTTCTCCTTACTCTGTGGCCAATAGCAATACTGCTTTTCTTACTCTTTGGCCAACAACAATACTGCTCTCTTTACTAAGACATTTCTGTGACCAACAGCAATAATGCTCTCCTAACTAAGACATTTCTGTGGCAAACAGCAATACAGCTATCCTTACTAAGACATTTCTGTGACCAACAGCAATACTGCTCTCCTTACTAAGACATTTCTGTGACCAACAGCAATACTGCTCTTATTACTAAGACATTTCTGTGGCCAACAGCAATACTGCTCTCCTTACTAACCAACACATAAAAACCATAATCTACTAAAGAGCACAGACCAGCAAATAAAGCTACTCCCCTCTACTTCTGTGGTCAGATAAGCAAAATCACCCCCATTATTAATCACTAATATCTGTTAGGCCAGAACAGGACTAACTGCCCACATTGTCTACATCCATCAGTGGTCTAACAACAGAATAACTAAGCTCACTCACTATACTGCTGGCCGACACACAAAGTACTGTTCTCCTTACTCAGATGAAGAACAATAGCAATTACTGAAACTTTTACATTACTCTATTGGCACAACATCGGAATAATATCTGCAACTCCTTTCTAACTAACGCACACTCCTTCTGTTGACCAACAGCAATAATGCTCATCAACTAACTAAGACATTTAACTGTGGCAAAACCAGCAAATCAACAGCTATCCTACCTAACGACATTTCTCTGTAACCAAAACCAGCAATAAACTGCCTTCTCCCTTCTACTCAACGAACCATTCTGTGGCCGACCACCGCCCAATAGTTGGCTCTTTTAACTAAGACATTTCTGTGGCCAACAGATGCAATACGTGCTCATCGCTACTTGAAGATCATTTTCTTGGCCACAAGCCATGCAATCCATCTCAGAACTTACCTAAGACGATTCGAATGCCAAACAGTAAATACTGTCTTCCACTTACAAGAAGACATTGTCTTGCGCTGAGGCAAAGAACAATACTGCTCTCTCTATACCTTATTCTCTAGTGAGCATAACAGTGCAATACTGCTCTCCTTACTAAACAATTTCTGTTGGCCAACTTAGCTAATACTACTCTCTTTACTTACTAAGACATCCTGTTGCCAAAGCAGCAATGACTTTGCATCTCTAGACACTATACCCACTCCTGTCAGTGTCCCTAACTAAGAACAATAATCCTCTCTCCTTACTACGACATCTTCTGTGCTTCAAACGCAACCACAGACAAAATAAGGCTCTCAACTTAACTAGCTTTGTGTGTCCATTAAGCAATACTGTCATCAATTTATTAAAAGACTATTCCTCTACTTTCGCAGTCCCTAACAAGCAATACTGCTCTATGTCACCTCTGTGGCCAACAGAACATCTTGCTCTCACACTTAACTCTGTGCGCCCAACCCCATACTGTCTCCTATAACGTCGTCAGATGGCCAATAGCCAATGACTGCTTATTAGCTTGACCTCTTTGGGCCAGACAGGACGATATACTGCTCTTCCTTTTTACTAAGACCATTTCTGTGTTACCTTATACAGCAATTATATGGCTCTGTCTCTAACTCTTAATGGATCATTCTTTGGGTGTGGGCAAACAGCAATACAGCCTATCGCTTGACGTATGGGACATTAATCTGTGACATGAACATAGCAATACTGCTCTGCCGATTAACTAAAAGACATTTCTTATTGACCAATTCAGCAATACCTGCGTCGTTGGGATTGACTTAAGACATTTCTGGGAGGGCGTTGATGGCCACATACAGAAATACTGCTCATCCTTACTAGACCATTGAATGGCGCCAACCAACAGCAATACTACTACCATCCTTAACTAAGAGCATTTTCTGTGCGGCCACAGCACAGTATACTCGTCCTCCTCTTACATAAAGACATTTTGTGCGCGCCGAACCAGCAATTACTTGCTCTCCTTCTTACTCAGCTAGTGCAAAACAGCGAATACTGCTCTCCTTACTAAGAACATTCTGTGGCCGGCAAGCGAGCAATACTAAGCTTCCCTGTACTAAGACTATTATCTTGTGAGGCCAACATTGCAATACTGCCTCTCCTTACTCTGTAGGCCAAACAGCATATATTGCTCTCGCTTACATACGACATTTCTGTGGCCAACAAGCAATAAAGCTCTCCTTACTCTGGTGTCAAGAAGCAATACTGTTCTCATTATTAAGATATTTCTTTGGCCAACAGCAATACTTGCTCTTGTTACTCTGTGGCCAACAGAAATACTGCTCTCCTTAACTCTGTGGCAACAGCTTTAATTTACTGTTCTTCTCTTTTACTCTGTGCAAGCCAATTACTGCTTCTTTACTATACTCGTTCTGCGCCAACAGCAACAATACTGCTCTCTTTCCTAAAGACATTTCTGTGACCAACAGCAAAAAATGCTCTCACTAACTAAAACATTTCTGTGGCAAACAGCAATACAGCTTCCTACGTGAAACATTTCTGTGACCAACAAGCAATACTGCCTCTCCTTACTACACATTTCTGTGACCAACAGCAATACTGCTCTTATTACTAAGACATTTCTGTGGCCAACAGCAATACTGCTCTCCTTACTAAGACATTTCTGTGGCCACCAACAGCAATACTACTCTCCTTACTAAGACATTTCTGTGGCCAACAGTAATACTGTTCTCCTTACAAAGACATTTCTGTGGCCAACAGCAATACTGCTCTCCTTACTCAGTGGCAAACAGCAATACTGCTCTCCTTACTAAGACATTTCTGTGGCCAACAGCAATACTGCTTTCCTTACTAAGACATTTCTGTATCCAACAGTGATACTTCTCTCCTTATCAAGACCATATTTTCATCATCAGCTTATAAAGTTATTTCTTGAGACTTAAACAAAATATTATACTCGACAATGAGTATTGCTAGCAGGTATAAAACATAGGCACAGTAGCTAGAAAATGTCAAAAACATTGAATTATTTAATCTCCAAAAAAAATTATATGTAACCTGGTTAATTAAATGGAAGGCATGAAAAAAGGGAAGCATCAATTTCGAGATATCAAAACGATGTGAGTGGAGTATGATTTATCGTCAATTAGTCCCACCTTCCAATAATTATGATGTCATATTTTGACACAATTTTTGTGACATTACAATCACTGAAAGGTGGGACTAATCAACAATAAATCGTACTTTGCCAATGTCGTTTTGGTATCACAAAACCTTTGTATTGAAAACAAGAGGTCCCAGAGGGATTGGCGCCCACCATAGAATGATCTATATCTGACAAAGGAAAGATGGATCTTTTCTCTACTTTTTTAAACTTTTTCAAACATATAACATATTCTACATATAAAATTTGAGACAGATCACTTCAGTACCTTTTGAGAAATAGCGGTAACAAACTTCAACTATCAAAATCACAAGATGACTCCTTGGCGGCCATCTTGTTGATCAATCGGTCCCAAATCACAATATGCACAACTAGGGCCCTTGGGGAACCTACATGTGAAATTTGAGACAGATCCCTTCAGTACTTCTGAGAAATAGCGATAACAAAACTTTGAATAACCAAAATCCAAGATGGCTGCCTGGCGGCCATCTTTTGATTCGATCGGTCCCAAAATGCAATATGCACAACTAGGTCCCTAGGGGAACCTACATATGAAATTTGAGACAGATCCCTTCAGTACCATCTGAGAAATAGCGATAACAAACTTTAACTATCAAAATCCAAGATGGTGGCCTGGCGGCCATCTTGTTCTCCGATTGGTCCAAAAATGCGATATGCACAACTAGGGCCCTAAGGGAACCGGTACATATTAAATTTAGAAAAAAAAGCCCTTCAGTTCTTTTTTGAGAAATAGGAATAAATCAAACCTTAACAATCAAAATCCAAGATGGCCGCCTGGCAGCCCATCTTGTTTTTCCGATCAGCCTAAAATCTGTAATGGCACAACTAGGGACCAAGGGTACTCTCCATGTGAAGTTTGAACAAAAATCCCTTCAGTAGTTCTCAAGAAATATCGATAACGAACTTCAACTGCCAAAATCAAAGATGGCTGCCCTGCAGCCATCTGTTTTTCCAATCAGCCTCAAAATCTGTATGGCACAATAGGGAACCAGGGTACCCCTTGATGTTAAGTTTGAACACAATCCCTGCAGGAGTTCTCAAGAAATATTGATAACAAACTTCAACTGCCAAAATCAAAGATGGCTTACCTGGCGGCCATCTTGTTTTTTCGATCAGCCACAAAATCTGTATGGCACAAATATGGACCAAGGGGACGCCTCCATAGTGTGCAGTTTGAACAAAATCCCTGCAGTACTTTTTAAGAAATAGTGATAACAAGCATTGTTTATACGACGACGGACGACGGACGGCGGACGATGGACGACGGACCACAAACGCAGGGCGATTTGAATAGCCCACCATCTGATGATGGGGGCTAAAAATGGACTAACTAAATATCAGCCAAAACCAGACTGGGATTTAAACAAAATCTGAGCATAATTATGGATCTTACTCTGACCTGTGGACTTTCAGCACAAATTTTGACAGCAGGACTGAAAAAAACAAAACTCTCATTTTCTAGAACAGGAGAGATCTGGAGTCTGTGAAAACTAGACATTTCATATGTCTCCATCCTTATCCAGGTACTAACAATCTACAATGCACCTAATTAAACACAAAGTATACATGTATTATACCATCAATCAGCTTTCATCAGTAACCATCTACTGGCCATCATTACGACAATACATAACACTTCTTAGGATAGAAACACTGGCAACAAAACATTCATGATCACTAATTATATCAAATATGAATTTCCTATGTGTAGACAGAAACTCTCTCCTCTAATTGCCTGAACTAAGAGTTATGTAGATAAAAAAATGACTTGTATGAAACATCTTCACTCAATTTAATATCATGATGTCACTTCTAAGGTAGTGCTGCATTTTAATAAAACCATTTCAAAGGCTGTCCTTTCTTTACATGTAAAAAAATACTTAACTGAATATATGTAACATTAGAATACTCTAACATTCAGCTCTTTCTGTTCTTCAACAATCAATTTCAAATATGGAATGCTTAACTTACATACCATTATGAACTGT
>SAYR01021398.1:439510-518816 GCA_004382745.1 Argopecten irradians irradians | reverse complement strand
GCCAACAGCAATAAGCTCTCCTTACTCTGTGGTCAAAAGCAATACTGTTCTCATTATTAAGATATTTCTTTGGCCAACAGCAATACTGCTCTTGTTACTCTGTGGCCAACAGAAATACTGCTCTCCTTACTCTGTGGCCAACAGCAATACTGTTCTCCTTACTCTGTGGCCAATAGCAATACTGCTTTTCTTACTCTTTGGCCAACAACAATACTGCTCTCTTTACTAAGACATTTCTGTGACCAACAGCAATAATGCTCTCCTAACTAAGACATTTCTGTGGCAAACAGCAATACAGCTATCCTTACTAAGACATTTCTGTGACCAACAGCAATACTGCTCTCCTTACTAAGACATTTCTGTGACCAACAGCAATACTGCTCTTATTACTAAGACATTTCTGTGGCCAACAGCAATACTGCTCTCCTTACTAAGACATTTCTGTGGCCACCAACAGCAATACTACTCTCCTTACTAAGACATTTCTGTGGCCAACATAATACTGTTCTCCTTACAAAGACATTTTCTGTGGCCAACAGCAATACTGCTCTCCTTACTCACAGTAACAGCAATATCTCTCACTTACTAAGACATTTCTGTGGCCAACAGCAATACTGCTTTCCTTACTAAGACATTTCTGTATCCAACAGTGATACTTCTCTCCTTATCAAGACATTTTCATCATCCGCTTATAAAGTTATTTCTTGAGACTACACAAAATATTTATCTCGAACATGAGTGATTAGCCAGGTATAAAACATAGGCACAGTAGCTAGAAAATGTCAAAAACATTGAATTATTTAATCTCCAAAAAAATAATAGTCCTGGGTAATTAAATGGAAGGCATGAAAAAAGGGAAGCATCAATTTCGGAGATATCAAAACGATGTGAGTGGAGTATGATTTTATCGTCAATTAGTCCCACCTTCAATAATTATGATGTCATATTTTGACACAATTTTTGTGACATTACAACACTGAAAGGTGGGACTAATCAACAATAAATCGTACTTTGCCAATGTCGTTTTGGTATCACAAAACCTTTGTATTGAAAACAAGAGGTCCCAGAGGGATCTTGGCGCCCACCATAGAATGATCTATATCTGACAAAGGAAAGATGGATCTTTTCTCTACTTTTTAAACTTTTTCAAACATATAACATATTCTACATATAAAATTTGAGACAGATCACTTCAGTACCTTTTGAGAAATAGCGGTAACAAACTTCAACTATCAAAATCCAAGATGACTCCTTGGCGGCCATCTTGTTGATCAATCGGTCCCAAATCACAATATGCACAACTAGGGCCCTTGGGGAACCTACATGTGAAATTTGAGACAGATCCCTTCAGTACTTTCTGAGAAATAGCGATAACAAACTTTGAATAACAAAATCCAAGATGGCTGCCTGGCGGCCATCTTGTTGACCGATCGGTCCCAAAATGCAATATGCACAACTAGGTCCCTAGGGGAACCTACATATGAAATTTGAGACAGATCCCTTCAGTACCATCTGAGAAATAGCGATAACAAACTTTAACTATCAAAATCCAAGATGGTGGCCTGGCGGCCATCTTGTTCTCCGATTGGTCCAAAAATGCGATATGCACAACTAGGGCCCTAAGGGAAACCTACATATTAAATTTAGAAAAAAAGATCCCTCAGTTCTTTTTGAGAAATATAATTCAAACCTTAACAATCAAAATCCAAGATGGCCGCCTGGCAGCCATCTTGTTTTTCCGATCAGCCTAAAATCTGTATATGGCACAAACTAGGGACCAAGGGTACTCTCCATGTGAAGTTTGAACAAAAATCCCTTCAGTAGTTCTCAAGAAATATCGATAACGAACTTCAACTGCCAAAATCAAAGATGGCCTGCCTTGCAGCCATCTTGTTTTTCCAATCAGCCTCAAAATCTGTATGGCACAACTAGGGAACAAGGGTACCCTTGATGTTAAGTTTGAAACAAAAATCCCTGCAGGAGTTCTCAAGAAATATTGATAACAAACTTCAACTGCCAAAATCAAAGATGGCTACCTGGCGGCCATCTTGTTTTTTCGATCAGCCACAAAATCTGTATGGCACAAATATGGACCAAGGGGACCCTCCATGTGCAGTTTGAACAAAATCCCTGCAGTTACTTTTTAAGAAATAGTGATAACAAGCATTTGTTACGGACGGACGACGGACGGCGGACGATGGACGACGGACCACAAACGCAGGGCGATTTGAATAGCCCACCATCTGATGATGGTGGCTAAAAATGGACTAACTAAATATCAGCCAAACACAAGGACTGGGATTTAAACAAAATCTGAGCATAATTAATGGATCTTACTCTGACCTGTGGACTTTCAGCACAAAATTTTGACAGCAGGACTGAAAACAAAACAATCTCATTTTCTAGAACAGGAGAGATCTGGAGTCTGTGAAAACTAGACATTTCATATGTCTCCATCCTTATCCAGGCTAACAATCTACAATGCACCTAATTAAACACATATACATGTATTATACCATCAATCAGCTTTCATCAGTAACCATTTACTGGCCATCATTACGACAATACATAACACTTCTTAGGATAGAAAAACTCTGCAACAAAACATTCATGATCACTAATTATATCAAATATGATCTTCCTATGTGAGACAGAAACTCTCTCCTCTAATTGCCTGAACTAAGAGTTATGTAGATAAAAAGTGACTTGTATGAAAACATCTTCACTCAATATTAATATCATGATGTCACTTCAAAGGTAGTGCTGCATTTTAATAAAACCATTTCAAAGGCTGTCCTTTCTTTACATGTTAAAAAAATACTTAACTGAATATATGTAACATTAGAATACTCTACAACATTCAGCTATTTTCTGTTCTCACAATCAATTTCAAATATGGATGCTTAACTACAGACCATTATGAACTGTTTTCACACATAGGGGATAGATCAATAAATAAAGATTCTTGGAAAAAATCAATATTAGCCTTTTAAAGTTCAAAATGCAAATCAGTCATACTGATTTTTCTTTTTTATATGTCAATAGCATGACTATCAATTATGGAGAACAAATGCCCAAAGGAAACCTAAAGATAAAAATCTGAGACTAAGCCATTTCGGGAACTTCTGTATTAGAACTAGAAAACTGCAAGCTGGATCGTCTTCAGAAGTGGCCCATCACCTTTAATAAAGTTACCCTAAGCTGCAGTGATTGCACTTTAATGTCTGAAGGTCTTTATTTTTGGTTCTTAAACAAGAGCCAACCGATAGCGCTAAAAGCTAGGCGATTCTTTGGGTGGGGATTTTTCATTCATCCAAAGTAATATCCCGACGTATATAAAAAAAAATTTCTGCTGCATAAATCCTTTAATGTTCTATAGTTGGCTATGGTCAATGAAGGGCAGATATAGGTAACAATGAATGCTCTATAGATGGTTATGGTCAATGAAGTATATAGGTAACAATGAATGTTCTATAGATGGTTATGGTCAATGAAGGACAGATATAGGTAACAATGAATGCTCTATAGATGGTTATGGTCAATGAAGTATATAGGTAACAATGAATGTTCTATAGATGGTTATGGTCAATGAAGGACAGATGTAGGTAACAATGAATGTTCTCATAGTGGCTATTGGTCAATGAAGGACAGATATAGTAAGTAACAATGAATGTTCTATGATGGCTATGGTCAATGAAGGACAGATATAGGTAACAATGATATGTTCATATTAGATGGCTGTGGTCATCATTAATGTTCTATAGAAGGCTATGGTCAAATGAAGGGCAGATTATATGTAGCAATGAATGTTCTATAGTGGTGTATGGTCAATGAAGTACAAGATAAGTGAACAATGAATGTTCTATTGATGGTTATGGTCAATGAAGGACAGATATAGGTAACAATTAATTTTTATAGATGGTTAGGGTCAATGAAGGACAGATATAGGTAACAATGAATGTTCTATAGATGGCTTATGGTCAATGAAGGGCAGAATATATGTAGCCAATGAATGTTCTATTGATGGTTTATGGTCAATGAAGGACAGATATAGGTAACAATGAATGTTCTACTAGATGGTTATGGTCAATGAAGGACAGAATATAGGTGAACAATGAATGTTCTATTGATGGTTATGGTCAATGAAGGACAGATATAGGTAACAATGAATGTTCTATAGATGGCTATGGTCAATGAAGACAGATATAGGTAGCAAATGAATGTTCTATTGATGGTTATGGTCAATGAAGGACAGATAAGTGACAATGAATGTTTCTATAGATTGGTTAATGGTCAATGAAGTACAGATATAAATGGTAACAATATGTTCTATAGATGGCTATGGTCATAATGGGCAGATATATGTAAGCAAATGAATGTTTATAGATGGTATGGTCAATGAAGGACAGATAAGTGACAATGTATGACCTATGGACAGCTATGGTCAATGAAGGACAGAGAAGTGACAATGTTAATGACCTATGGACAGCTTGTGGTCAATGAAGGACGGATAAGTGACAATATGACCTATGAACGGTTATGGTCAATGAAGGACAGAAAGTGACAATGTATGGACCTATGAACGGTTATGGTCATGAAAGGACAGAGAAGCTGACAATGTATGACCTATGAACGGTTATGGTCAATGAAGACAGATAAGTGACACTGTATGACCTATGACACGGTTCATGGTCAATGAAGGACAGAGAAGTGACAATGTATGACCTAATGAACGGTTTATGGTCAATGAAGGACAGAGCAGTGACAATGTATGAACCTATGAACGGTTATGGTCAATGAAGGACAGATAAGTGACAATGAATGTTCTATTGATGGTTATGGTCAATGAAGGACAGATATAGGTAACAATGAATGTTCTTTAGATGGCTATGGTCAATGAAGGACAGATATAGGTAACAATGAATGTTCTATAGATGGCTATGGTCAATGAAGGACAGAGAAGTGACAATAAATAACCTATGGACAGCTATGGTCAATGAAGGACAGAGAAGTGACAATAAATAACCTATGGACAGCTATGGTCAATGAAGGACAGAGAAGTGACAATGTATGACCTATGGACAGCTATGGTCAATGAAGGACAGAGAAGTGACAATAAATAACCTATGGACAGCTATGGTCAATGAAGGACAGAGAAGTGACAATAAATAACCTATGGACAGCTATGGTCAATGAAGGACAGAGAAGTGACAATAAATAACCTATGGACAGCTATGGTCAATGAAGGACAGAGAAGTGACAATAAATAACCTATGGACAGCTATGGTCAATGAAGGACAGAGAAGTGACAATAAATAACCTATGGACAGCTATGGTCAACGAAGGACAGAGAGGTTACAATGAATTTCCTTTGAACAGCTATGGTCAATGAAGGACCAAAGTGGCAATGAGATGGCATCCATATAGAAAGTAGCAAGTGAGATCCTCATAACCCCCTGGGGAGTGAACCTCATGTTAATTATTAGCATCAGGACCCATCTTACTCAAGAGCTGGTTATCACTATCTCACTACCAAGAGTTACAAGTTTTTTCTCACTACCAAGAGTTACAAGTTTTTAGTTCTATTCATAGCGCTGTCTCGGGTAAAATAAATGGGACACATGCAGAGATGAAAGAATTATATATCAAAATCCAACATTTTGCTTTCTACAAAATTTAAATGAATTAATTTGGTAATACTTAAACAAAATATGCACTACATGTGATCAATTGGAAATCATTGAACTTTAATTCATTAATTCTAATTAGCAATGGAACACCAGCAGCAAATCTATAATTAGTTAGGGAGTTTTAATTGGAATGGATTACCTTGTTAAATATAATTGATGATATGTTCAAAATTCCTATAAAAATATATCTTATTTATTCACTTTAAACAGCTAAATATTGATACATTGATGATTTTTTTTTATTTTTCAGACTGTGATGAAAGTGAGTACCAGTAATATTTTTTTTATCATAGGTTGTTTAAAACTATTCATAGTTTAATCACTTCATTTTTCTACCATTGAATGCTTTGAAGTCTGTAGACATTTTTTTTGTTTTTTTTTTTAAAATAGCTATGATATAGTTTCTGATTATTAAAATACCTATGTATACATGATAGATCAAACTAATACTAAGGAATGATTAGACTAATCAGATACACATTTAATGTGGGTCAAAGGTCAAAGTGCAGACCAAGGTGACCTTGATATTTACCAGGTTTTTAGAAAGTGTCAAAATATATTACTGATTCACTCTTAGCTTTTATGAGTCAAAATGGTAGATATATAAAGATAAATACAATATCTTTAGAAATAAGTATGAGTGGCTGTCCAAGTTCAGAAATAAGTATGAGTGGCTGTCCGAGTTCACAGATTTGACCTCCTGTTCAGTAACTTACAGTACTAGATGTGTGTTACATCAACAGTCACAGAAATGTTGTTATTTTCCAGGAATAACTCGGACATTCTCCTAATCCAGAGATGCCCATGTGGCCGGAGCAGAGCCTACAAAATCAATACTACAGGACCAAACAACAAGGAATCTGAATTAGACTAGCCACTTGATTCTCCAGCTCAGATCAATGGTAGACAGAGAGAGCACACTATCTACAAATCCCTGAGGATTACACAAACAATGACAACTATATCTTAATGGACACACCAATAACCCAGCCCTATGGGACAGAGCTGGAACGGCTAATGTCATCCAAAGTCAACACAAGCAATAAGACCTGTAGAAGAATAACACAGTATCCTTTGACAACCTAGGTCAAATGTTTTGGGATGAAAATCAATAAAAAAAACTTCAGCAATATTTTTTTCACATTTACGTTCTAAAACTGTTCAAAGTTAATCAAAATATTTCCTTCAAGCATTGTCACATACAATCAAATATACCAGTTTTTATATTTCCTTCTATTCCACAGAATGTTGGTGAATACTTCAATCATTTTGAAGACTTCACAATTTTCCATTAACCAATTACTTAATGAATACCACAAAATGCCGAAGGCCATTTGCAAACTGTTCAGAAAACAGTTTATACCATTTGGAAATTAAGTCAGTTTTTGAGGTTAATTAAGTAAGGATAATAAAGACAACCAGACCGCTTGATTATCACATATATTGTCAACTCTACCTGAGGTGATGCTTAGTAATTCAATGTCAGTGTTCCACCTGATGTCCCTAAATTAAATCAACATTATATACATGTATATGTTCCAATATATGGAACTTGGAAATGCTGATTGGTTAATCTTGTCAGCCTTTAATTTCAGCATGCTTAAGCCTTTTATAAAACTTAACTTTTCCATATTTAATAAGTCATTTAAGGATTAAAATCATATTTGACCAATGTGACCTTGAGTGAAGGTCAGAATCAGTCCATTAAACAAATCTAATAGTCCTCCATATCTGTGTCCACATGCCCATATCTGAAGGCTGGTCTACAGATCTACCATTTATTGAGAATGTAAATTTCATATAGAATCTAATTCACATTGCATACTGTAAGCTCTGTATATAATGTACTCAAACAACATTGACAAAACATTTTGGTACAGAAATTAAAACAGAATCTACTACAAGCCACAATGCATGTGTTGTGAGTTGTAATCAATAATGTGTTTGAATGCCTGGAACACATTGATTATCTCCCCTGTAACATCACAGCCTAAATCCTATCTTTTATTTGGGAGTTACTTCCCCTACCACTGCATTTATAAAGAAGTTGACATAGATTCATGGGTTTTTGCCATGAACAATCACCATAAAATAGTTTTGTATTTTCCCCTTTTCAATCCTTTTTCAATTATTCTTTTTTTCTATCTTTTTCTTTTTTTTCAACTTGTCTTATTAAACTGCTTTGCTTAAAGATGCTCCACCGCCAAGAAATGGTATTTTTTCTCTATCTAAAACAGGAGCAGACAAATTAGTATTTTTCTTCAGTTACAAAAGTTACTTACTTTACACCATTACCATCATTGAAAAGTTTGAGCTACCAATTTTAATTCAAGATAAAAACATTAAAAAATAAAATTGCGTCCTGAAAAAAGTCCATGGCATTATGCCCTATATGAAATAAAGTACTTATTGCGCGTGCACCAAAAGCAAAACACGGGATTTCAACCCATGTTATGATATCATTGATATGATAACCAACAGACAATTGCTTCTCTTTGTTTTAATTTAATTGAATGAACAAACAAACGGACGATTGATCAAAGGAAGGAATTAACGCAATCATGAAGAAACAAGAGGCCCAAAGGGCCTTAACGGTCATCTGACTACCTTGGCAATAGTAAAATTAATTATAGATGGTGTCACTTTGTCAGGACCATGTCAGGATCATATTCAATTTCTTTCAAGAAATTTTATTTCAAACAAGAGGCCCAAGGGAAGAAGTTCAAAATGTATTTTCAAGACGGTGGCTGTGGTGGCCATCTTGGATTTCAGATCGACCCGAAAAGTAACAACACTTTGTCGGGACCATGTCAGGATCATTCCAGCCAAATCGCACCAGTAGAACTTGAGAAGAAGTAAAAAATGTGTTTTCAAGATGGCGGCTGTGGTGGCCATCTTGGATTTTGGATTGACCCGAAAAATAATACTTTGTCAGGACCATTTCAGGATCATTTCATGCAAGTTTCAGCCAAATCGCACCGATAGAAGTTGAGAAGTTCAAAATGTGTTTTCAAGATGGCAGCTGTGGTGGCAATCTTGGATTTTGGATCGACCCGAAAAATAACAACACTTTTTCGGGACCATGTCAGGATCATTTCATGCAAGTTTCAGCCAAATTGCACCGGTAGCACTTGAGAAGAAGTTCAAAATGTGTTTTCAAGATGGCAGCTGTGGCGGCCATCTTGGATTTTGGATCGACCTGAAAAATAACTACACTTTGTCGGGACCATGTCAGGATCATTTCATGCAAGTTTCAGCCAAATCGCACCGGTAGAACTTGAGAAGAAGTTCAAAAAGGGTTTTCAAGATGGCGGCTGTGGCGGCCATCTTGGATTTCGGACTAACCCGAAAAATAATATCACTTGGTCAGGACCATCTCAGGATCATTTCAGATAAGTTTCAGCTCAATCCCACCGGTCAAACTTAAGAAGAAAATTGAAATGTGAAAAGTTTACGGACGGCGCACAGCGGACGGCGCACGACGACAGACGAAGCATGATGGCTATATGTCATCCTAACCCTTCAGGTCAGATGACCTAAAAAATAACTACCAAACACACAAAAGAAACATGAGATCCCAGAGGGATCCTGGCGCCCACCAAAGAATGATCTACATCTGACAATGGAAAGATGGATCTTTACTCTGCTTTTCAAACTTTTACTATATTTACTACATACAAATTTGAGAAAAATCTTTTCAGTACTTTCTGAGATATTTAACAGTAACAAAGGTCAATTATCCAAATCCAAGATGACTACCTGTCAGCTATCTTTTTGACCGATCAGTTTGAAAATGCAATATGCACAACTAAGGTCCTAGGGGAACCTCCCAATGAAATTTGAGACAGATGTTGACCAATCAGTCCAAAAATGTAATATGCACAACTAGGGCCCTAGGGGAACCAACATATACAATTTGAGAATGATTGCTTCAGTACTTTCTAAGAAATAGAGGTAACAAGCTTCAACTATCAAAATCCAAGTTGGCTGCCTGGTGGCCATCTTGTTGACTGATCGGTCCCAAAATGCAGTATCCACAACTGGGCCCTAGGGGAACCTACATATCAAACTTGAAAAAGATCCCGAGAAATAGCAGTATTAAGAATTATTATCGGACAGACGGACGGACGGACGGATGGAAGGTGATTTGAATAAGCCCACCATCTGATGATGGTGGGCTAAAAACATGCAACTTCAAACATGGTTATTTACTTACAGTTCAGTGACAATAGGTAGTAAGTGGGGGACTTACCTGTAGCATCTGGCACTGTGAGGCTACTGCTTGTGGTAGAGCGGCTTTCCTTAGTCGTCAGTGTAAGGTACTGCTTCTGTGATTCCTGATTATACAGATTAACATCATTGTCACTGAAACTAAACAGACTTGGTACTCTCTCCGGGGTATTGTGTTTACTGGTTTCACTGGCAGTCTCTATAGAGAACACAGGATTGGTGAAGCCATCCTGGACAAACACTGCCTCCAAGTCATCACTGGGTCGGTTTGGATCAACAAGGCCGTCAGGATTGATGTGAATATTTGCATTGACAAAACCATCAGCATTAATAAAAATATTTTGATTGACATTCAAACTGATGTCTGGTTTTGTGAGTTCATCAATGTCCTGTTTTTTGTCAGGTTTGGGATGTTCATTAGGAATGATTGTGACAATTTTGGACCCATCAGGTTGAATTACCTCCCCTTGAGTGGAGAAGACTGGGTTGATGATGCCATCACTAAGGGAGTCCTTTTTCTGCTCATTAGTGATGAGGTCCTCATGGGAGGCTGTACTAGGGGTCGAGGCATGAGTCACCTCTATTTGGATGTCAGCAGGAGCTGGAATTTTCGTGATATCCTCCTTCAGGATGTCTCCCACTTTTCTATTTTTTGTTTCCTTTGACACATTGCTGCCCCCAGGTGCAGTATCTTTTTTGTTTACTTCTTTCAGGACACTGCTATCACCAACTTTGTTCACCTTTTTCAGCATCTTGTCCTTAAGAATTGAAATTAATAAAATAAAAATGTTTTTAGTATTTAGGTATTGATTAGATTATAAAATGATTATCAAAGTCTGAAGTGATGAATATCAGGTACATTCTGTAACACAGAAATATGTCCCTAAATCGTTTCTATGACATTATTTTGTTTTAGTGTCAAACATTGTGGAAATTTTCTTTAGGACCAATTTTTTCTTTTTTTTTTTATTATTTTTTTTTTAATTTTTTTTTTTTTCCATTTTTTGCATATAACACATTTACAAATATATGGGACATCAACATAAACTTGACATGACATATGCATTACATTTCTACCAGAAGAAAAAAAAGCACATAAGAGACATAAAATAGGATGCTGAGTAAGATGAATTTGAAAATTACTATATTTGATAAATCAGTTTTGTCGGCTATTAATCTTAAGAAAAAAAAAAAAAAAAAAAAAACATACTTGTATGTGTATTTTGATTGATTTATGAATAACTTTTAGTAATAATAATGCTGGTAAGGGGAGGTAACCCAGATTCACTTTACTCAGCAGCTATAAAGACGGGAACAGAACAAAAACAAAAAAATGTCATACATACTACACAATAATGAATAGGAACCTATAGGTATAAGTATATATGTAGACAGCATATTGATTTTCAAAGCTAGAGATATCTAATAAACTAAAAAAAAATATAGCAACCAATATGTGAATTCAATACTACGCACTTGTAAATAGATAGAGAAATCATGAACTGAAGATGGTTTGCCAGCCTTCGCATAATTTGTTCAAGTGATCCATACTAATATTTTTCTGTGCAATTGTTTTTTCAATATTAAATCGATATATCAAATATTTTTTAATATCACTGAAAGTAAGCTTATTACCTTTTCTGAAAGAAACATAGATAAGGTATTTTGAATGAAGTATTAAAAATTTTAGAGGAAAGTAAGTTTGATAACTGTTGTTTTTCCCGAATGAGATTGACATAAGATCTAGTTCTACATTTTTATCGATTGTATTTTTACTCCATCTAATTAGGTGTTGCCAAAGAATTTTAGTTTCATCACATTCCCAAAATAAATGTACGATGCTTTCAGTTTCTATTTTACATAAATTACATTTGTTGCAATTCTGTACTTTTTTAAGTACATAATTAGGGGAAGAATTCTGTGTTGCAGCCTATATTGGAACCATTGTATTGTAGTGTCTAGTGTTATTTTGAAGATATTTGTGTATATGTTTTTCCAGTTTTCTATTTGAATGTTGGGATTTAAAAGCCATTTCAATTCTGCAGTGTTTATATTTTGTGTTGATTTTGTCAGATTTCTATATATATATCCTTACATCCCTTCTTGTTTTTTATAAGAATGTGTATATGATGTGGAATAAAAGGTCTATTGATAATGCAACTTGATTCTTTTTCAATTTTATTTAATCTCAAGGACCAATTTTAGTATTTTATATCCGACACCGAACTCTATACCTTGGCAATTACTGACACTACCGTGGAGAAAAAGGTGCAAGGTATTGATCAGTCAATGATATAATCAATTTTCCAGGACACTGCTATGAAGCATGTACATGCAT
The DNA here is from genome assembly GCA_004382745.1 of Argopecten irradians irradians. Classification (NCBI taxonomy): domain Eukaryota; kingdom Metazoa; phylum Mollusca; class Bivalvia; order Pectinida; family Pectinidae; genus Argopecten; species Argopecten irradians. The sequence continues at coordinate 506,558 of SAYR01021398.1, read as the reverse complement.
CCTGAAAGCCAGATCGTGAAAATTATAAAAGTGTCAAAATTCAATTTTCTTGTTTTTAGTCAAAATCGTGAATATTCATGAAAAGAAAGACATACATAGAGATCACAGAACACAACAGTACGAAGTAGGAGTTACAATGCTATTAATACCATTTCAGGAATGGTCACATCAGTAAATAAAGCCTGACCAGGTGCTGTGTGGAGTTCAGGTATTATGTTGATGCATATCCATGTCAGGTCAATTTCTTGTTTGGTTCGTATCTGAAATTCATAATTATGATATACAGACTCAACCATCTCCATATAATAGTAAGGAGATCAGTGAAAATGTGATGTATAGCCATGCATGTAGATCTGCACAGGTGCATGTATATCAAAACTAAATTGCACCCATGGCTTTAATCCATACATTATTGTTCATTATTCTTCATATACAATTTAGTAGAAAACATTTACCAAACTTTCCTTTGGGGTTCCTACCCTTTATCCCCAGAAGATCAAGACCTTGTTGATAAAAATCATGATAAACCTGCAGGTATATTACCCAGGTATGTATTAGAGCAATATGAAAATGAAGTGTCCATTGAATTGGCTAGAACAGAACAAGTCATTCCTATAATATACATATATTGGAGTAGAAATGATGTTATCTTGTATAAAACACCATATAAATCCTTATTTTAACCCCACAATATCAGCTGATCACTAACTGAAATAAGTCTCACTGACTATACATAAACATTTCCCAATCCTGATGATTATTCCACAGCTTGTCTCTGTACAGTGATGACAGCTAGAGTACAAGTCAATTACCATAAGGATTAGTGCTGACATTGCTCTGTATAATCTGTTACATTGTCAGGAAACTGTGACAGAGCAGCTAACCTACAGATAGATGTCGACTTGATGATACAGACAGTGTCCTGATCATAGGTGTCTAAATCCCAAGGAGAGTCGCCTCTCAATGTACCCCATCATTAACCATATTGGACAGTGTATATATAAATAGGTTATGTCATAGAAATCATAGACCTATAATCAAGATGAACTCTAAAATCATTAATCTCATTTATAAAAGGTACAGAAATGTGTAGAGGGGGAATTAGGTATACTTTTGTGAATTATTGAAATCAACATGAACGTGTGTATAAAGTTATTTAATGGATTTAATGGAAAATAATGGACGCAGGCTAGAAGCCTCTATGTCCATATCATAAGACATAATATAAACTAATTATATTGTCACTGGTATATAAGTATATATAAGTACTCAATAAAATTATTTACCAGTAATTATTATAGATATTGTCCTTCGTATGGTTATCTAGCAGTCTCTCAAAATCTTTAGTAGTTTCTGCATTAACGACAGACTCTGGTAGACAATTCCAGGTATCAACTACCCTAAACGTGAAAGAGTTTTTCCTTAGCTCCGTGTTGCAACGTTGTTTATACAGCTTAAATTTATGGCCTCGAGTTCTTTCGTTAGTATCATAAACAAATGTGTTAGAGGTAACTCTCTCGTCAAATTTTTTGTTTACAATCTTAAAAACGTTTATTAAATCCCCTCTAATCCTGCGATGTTTAAGTGTTGGGAGTTTCAGTTTTTTTTAATCGCTCTTCGTATGTCAGATCTTTACATCCTGGTAGAAGCTTGGTAGCTCTCCGTTTTCTATCATCTTTAAGTTTATATGGGCTCCATGCGCTGGCTGCATCTTCCAAGTGCGGTCTTACCAGTGCCTTAAATAACTGTTTAAACATTGTTTTGACTAGATATGTAAACAATCTTCTGATAATGCCGAGGACTTAGTTTGCTTTATTTATAGAATTTTGAATATGGGTCCGAAAGTCCAAATTGGCATCTACTGTTACTCCTATGTCTTTTTCGCTGACGATTTTTTCCAGTATGACTTCTCCAGATTGGTTCGCGAGACGATATGTTCTGTTATTATTTGGCAATCCCTTAACTTGCAGTACCTTGCATTTATTCGGATGAAATAATTGTATACCATAACTGTAGAGTTTGTGTATTAGACGGCGATGGGGTACCTTGTCAAACGCTTTCATAAATTCCATATAGATGAAATCAGTGTGTGTTTTGGGAGGCTTGTACATTTGTGTTCATCTCCCTATTTATAGTGTAAAAAGAGCAGGTAGGTGTGGCTCTGTTACTCATTCGATGGAGCATGCTTCTTTGGCTCAGTCAGTAGAGCCTTAGCTTTTCACACTGGACCCAGGTTCGATTCCTGGTTGGGGTACTCAACAGGAATCTTATGTGTGTTTTTCCCTGTTCTTCTACAATAAAGTGAACAGTCATAAGCTTACTGCACAGGCCACTCAGCAAGACAGCCCACTTGGTTACTGAGCACTGTAGTTTGATACTAGTATACTACCTACGTGACTTGGTCTTTTGCTTCTTGGTCACTTTGTCTCATTAAAACACTTAACAGGACAATCAAACCAGGTCATGTTATGCTGATTACGAGTGATTTTAATACCTTACAAACTAATTCAAATTGAAAAATTATATCTTTTCAATCTGAACTCTTTGATAATTTTAGTACATGTAGTTGGTTGATTGGTTGAGATTAATGTCCTAATATTGGCCTTAACCGTTGACAGTGACGTACTTGCTGCACAACTTGCGTAATACCTATTGCATACTGGGTTACAATATAATGCTAGACGTGAGTTGATTGGTTGGTGGGTGTGGCTTATATTGTGTGATATATGTGACTCACATGTGATAGATCTATCCTGAAATCATCGAATATTACAGAACTGAAGGGCGAGTCCACACTTTATATTACCTGCAGTTTTTACAACAGATGTTTCTTCAAAGAAGTGCAATTGTTCTGGAATTAATTCAATAGCCTGGCAATAATGCGATCCATGTTTCAGTCGGGAAAGACTGGATAACTTTTCGCGTCATCGCTAATTAATGTGTCTCTACTGGCCGATGGAACCATTTGTGCCGTACGAACATTCCTCTTCAATAAACGGGTCATTATTCCATGACAGTTAGTTGACGGTTGCTTCACTTTCTCATATTCTATAAAATGACTTCGTTGGTAATTTTGCTTGGGTTCCGATGAACAGGTGACGGGGTCAATTGTCCCTCGTTCAGTCACATTCTTTATAATCTTGTGACAACCTCTTCACACCACTTGTTTTTACTTATCTTGTGAAAAGATAATCCTTTAAAATGAAGATCAAGTATCCCATGTCAAACTGAACTGCTAATATAAGCAGTTATTAGGCAGTTTTGTAGCAGTCCCACAAATTTTAGGCAGTTATTAGGCAGTTCTCAGCAGTCCAGTTTTAAGCAGTCACTGAAAACTGCTAATATTTCACCATACAAGATTTAAAACTGCTTGTTGAACTGCTAACTATATTTGTAAGCAGTCAGTGACTGCTTATCATAGACTGAAAATGCTTGTCATTATAATGACTGCTTATAGACCTTAGCTGTCTAACAGAGCAGTTCACATACCAAATGGACAAAGGCAAGAAATTGCATGGCAAAATAAAACTTATATAGTGAAGTTGTCTTGCAACTTATTATTAAATGCAAAGGAACATGAATTAAAATACATCATTAAATTGTAAATTTTAAATGTGTGAGTAATTCCTACTTCAAAACTTTTTTTTTTAATTTTACACACCATAAACCATTGAAATGCAATTTAAAACTAAATAAAGGTCAGTTTGATCAACATAATTATTCTATACATTTATTCATAAAATATCAAAGTCCTATTACAATTTCTCATATTATTGATAAATATGTGCAATACATGTAATACTATTTTGTACATATAAACATAGATGCATATACAGTCCCTTATCTCTAACACCCTGGGGAGGCAGCTGCAGCCATGGGTCATTATACACAGAGATGGTGACCCCCCACATGTAGTGTTGCTGTGTGTACACATGTGGTGACCTTTGAACCTGTAGTCTCCCTCCAAATTCCAGTGGTCAGTTTGAACAGTTTGGTGTGAGGAAGCATGTGCACAGATAATCTTCTACATAATTTGGACCATTTGGTGAATATTTTGGACATCTAAATAAGTGAGGTGTAGTTTTCAAAATGCAGTTTTACATAGTTATAAGTGTAAGTATAAAGGGAATTGTGTATAGCCAGGAATAGAAATGGTAAAACGTTTCAGTTTTGGATGTATGCATTCTGGTGTTGTACTGGATTATAACCCTATAGTTTTGCTGTAAACCCCCAAAGTAGAAGGTAAGATGCATGAGCTTGCAATCTATGTGCATGTATATATACAATGTAGCTGCATGGGAACCATACATTTAAATTTGGAAACTTAGAATTTAACTATTTCTATTTTTTTTATTGATAAAATTCAAATTCATTTTCCATTTTACTCTTATACACCCCCAGTATAATATAGATGATGCATTTTCTTTTTAAAACAATTTGTATGACACAAAATAAACGTGTATATATCTTGGATTGGTTTATATTATTCAATCTTTTATTTTCTATAATTTTCTGAAAAATGAATACCGGTAAATGCATGCATATAATGCAAGGCAAGTTATTTTTTGAAAACTGCAAACTTTATCTTAGAGTTAGTGTAATTATATATAACTTGTCTATGTATATTTTCCACATTATAGTATTTTCATTTTTTCCCATATAATTGACCTTATATTTATAAGTATTAAGCAATTGTGATTCATAAATTTATAAGCAGTCGCATGCTCCATATTTGGATTGTTTTTAGCAGTTTTGTGAGCTATTTATAGATATTAGGCAGTTTTGATTCGTACATTAAGCAGTCGCTTGCGCCATATTTGGACGTTTTAGGCAGTTCATTTTGAAATAGACTGCCTAAGAACTGCCTAAAGTAAGCAGTCGCATGCGCCATATATGGACATTTTAGGCAGTTCATTTTAAAACGGACTGCCTAAAAACTGCCTAATAACTGCCTAAAAACTGCTAAGGAACTGCTAACCGACTGCTAGTGGACTGTGAAGGTTAAGGGACTGCCAATTTTTCCAATGGATTGCTAAGGGTTAACAGTCCCAGCCAGTTGCATTATGAAGGCTAAAGAACTGCTAAAAGAACTGCTTATACAGTAAACTGTGAAGGCTTAAAAACTGCTAAAGAACTGCCTTCCACTTCGACATGGGATTTCACGACAAAGTTTACTGTCCGTCAGTACCACAAGGTATTACATCATTTATTTTGTCAACGGTTAGCCGACACGACAGGGACAGATAACATCATTCAGGAACGGCGTTTTCTGTATGGAACATGCGGTGTAATAAATATAAACTTTATTTATTTTACATCGATTGAAAAACAAATTATGCAACTTATATAAATCACTCTCGATGGCCCGGATGTAAGCGCGTGAGGGGTCTTAGTGTGGGAAGAAACCGTAGTGCCAGGAGAAAATCCACGTACTTGTGCAGGTGACCCCTGACCTTGGCACGCCCATGCCAGGGATCGAACCCTGGCTGGCTAGGTGAAAGGCGAGCGCTTTAACCACTACACCATCTGATCACCCAATAACGCTGTGTAGATGTCTGTATGTTTTGGGCTGCTGCTGTATATTCTTGTTGTGTTTCTTTGTAATTGAGGAATTCTTACCATTTTCATAGTATATTATTAAAATGAATAATGGGGCAAAGAAAATCTGTCTAAATGCATGTATTGGCCTTCCAAAAGTCCTTACATATGATATCAAAACTACAGTCAAGTTCTACTATTTCTGGCCAGTTTTGACCATTGAAAATATGGAAAAGCCCCATAAAAATTTTGCACAGTTCTAAAAATCACTTTGCCTATCTCTTGGAAAGTGAGGCTGTGTTTCACCATGGAGTGTCATGGACATAGCAAGCAGGGAGGACTTTTTTGGATTCCTGTAATAGAAATTAAGTTTTTCGCATGCAGAGCGAATTTTACTGGATTTTTTTTATCTATTTCATAAGAAATACTGGATATATTTAAACCATTTTACCGACATAAGCCTTCTTTTGCCCAACTATTCACAGTAAGTGGTGTTTATTTAAAAAACTCTTTTATTTCTGAAAAGCCATATTCATTAGGTGAATTACAAGAAAAAGTACATAGTCCCTCTCAGTGAATTAAGGATGCATGCCGAAGTACTGTGTACATAAGTTAACAATATAAAAAATAAATCATGTAGATTCATGTTGCAATGTTTACCAACACAAAAGAGTGATCAAACATGCCCTACATACCCTTTGAAGGTTTTGATTAGAACAAAGAACATATTTTATTAAATCCTCATGTTTGAGTATGCTGCATTCTACTTGGTCGCAATGCATCTACTTCAGCATCTGAAACGCCTGCATGACCAAATAAGGTTAATTACCCTAATTCCACTAACTCTGTCAATAGTAATGTCATTGTCTACAGACTATGGTCTAAATAAGTACATTTTGTATAGGTACAGACATGAATTCTGATCAGGTCAGGAAACACATGATCCTGTTTTAAAAATAAACTTTATTTATTTTACAACGATTGTGAAACAAGTTATAGAAAATGGATATGCAGAACTAGGGATCGAGAAGACCTACAAACTTAATTTGCGAAATACCTCTTCATTTATGTTTTGAGAAAGTGTTAAAATTAAAGATAGCTGCTTTTCAGCTATGTTGTCTCCCAATCATTCACAAAATCCAATTTGCAGAATTAATGGGACCGAGAAAAATCTATACATATGAAATTCCAGAAAGATCTCTTCAGGGAAGCCTTATACATATTAAATTTGAGACATCTCTTCAGTAGTGTTATCAAATTTCACTATCAAAATACAAGTTGGCTGCCTGTTTATCATCTCTTTCTGTTCAACTGCACAATTTAATATGCACAACTAGGACCAAAGGGGCCCCAATGTTTGAAAGTTGACACAAATTTCCTAAAAACTTTCTGAGAAATATTGGTAACAATGTTTCAAATATCAGCATTCATCAAATGGCTGACTGTTGGTCATCTTATTAATTGATCCATCCCAAAATGTGACAAGCACAATTACAATGTAGGTCCTAGGAGAACCTAGGTGATGTTTCAATAGAGATATTGAATGATGTTATGCAGTGTTTTGAAAAATAATCCTTACATAAGTCAATGGAATCATACATTAAACATATTTTATTCAGTGGTAGTTTCAACATGAGATCCTAGAGGGATCTTAAAGCCCACAATTGCTAGATCTTTATCAGTCAAATAAAAGATGGATCTTTTCTTTACTTTTCCATTAAAACCTATGATAAATGTGGACTTTACACTAAACTATAATGTCAAAAATTCAAGATGGATATGTGTCTGATTTTCTATTTTTCCATCACTAAATAAGGTTCATTAATTATTTTTAAATAAGGACCAAGGAGAACTTTTACTTGTAATAATGAGAAAAATCCTTGAAGCATTTTCTAAGAAATAGCAGAATCAAACTTCAGCTGTCAAAATTGTTCCTTGTCCCAATTTTTCGAAACAAAAGTATAGACTTCAGTCGAAACTCAAGTTTTTTTCCTCATGTAACTTAGTGATATCTGAAATATCTTGACTTAAAGTAAGCCAATAATTTCCAATCTGAGAGTAACAGTAACAGACAAATTCCATTGTTGAAATTCTAGATGACTGCCTGTCCACCAGGACATTTAAAATCTGAGAAAGATCCCTTCAGTAGTTTCTGAGATATACATGTAGTGATAAATAATTATCAACAAGAAATCCCAGGGGGATCTTGGCTCCCAATTAATTGGTCAATTAATTTTCGAGAATCAATCACTGCCAAGAAACATACTAACATGGTGGCTTGATCGAGATAAAAAAATTCAATTGGACATTTCAAAGGGCTGTGTTGAGCAAATGGATGGTATATAGAAACTAACATACAGGTTTTCTACCTATACTTTCATTCTTATGAAGCTTGACATAAAGTGGTTTTTGAGAAACCCATTAGAGCCCTGACGTGTTTATTGGAAGAAGTTACGATGTCCAAGGTGTTGAAATCCGGCTATTTTCCAATGTGTCAGCATACCGATACCTATAGTGATATTTATACGGCTTTATATATATTGTATCATACTCGTATATTAAATTAATGCTAAATTATCTGTCTGTCGATTGAGAATATTCCTATTGTTACATTTATACAATTGTTAATAATCTTACTTTTTCTGCTATTAGTTAGTAAATATTTACATTTTTACTGCAGTCCCACAATGTAACCTCACCAAGCACAGTTTGCATTCATATAGTCTATGAACCACAACTGCCTATTATTACATCATTATCATTGTGACGTCACAATTGTCGTACCAGCAATCACTGAAAATAGCTGTTCAAATGACTGTTCCATCCTTGACAATAACGAAAGATTATATATGCAAAATACTTTATCAACAAAAAAGGATTCCAACAATAATGAAATTACTAATATATTATTTTAAGCAACCAGAAGTCCATAGTACGCATTAAGAGTACACAAAGACATTGTTTGAAGAAACCATCTTTACAAGCTAGCCTCAGCTTACCAATGATTTCAACTGAGCGAATACTGAGTGAATCATAAAACTGTAACCAAATGTAAATATAAGCATTGAACGTCTTTCAGTTGGCATTCATAGCCCATAGGAATGCTAAATGAACAGAGGTAAATTCAACATGAACACGCGTCATGAAATTTGACACAGTATTACATAGAGAAATATCTATAGAGCCAAACGCCTGTGGTCAGACAATGGAAAGAGGAATCCTTTCTCTGCATTTCTTTTTTTCCCTTTTCCTTTGAAATATTGAACACACATCAAGAAGCTTCACATTCATTATGCTTAGCAAAAACACACTTCTCAAATTTTATATGACCAATGTCTGTCATGGTGTGCTTTGATCAATTACAAAATGGATATGCAGAACCTCAGGACGTGATCAAGATTTTAAGACATCGCCAGTATACTTTCTAAGAAAGTGACAAAATGCAAGACAACTGCTTATCATTCCTGTTGAGAATCATTTTCATTCACAAAATGCAAATGGCAATTTATAGGGACAAGAAAATACCTACCTGCTACATGGAACTTCAAAGAGATCCCTTTGGTACTTTCTGAGAAATAGCAGTATTGAGTAACAAACTTCAATTATCGAAAGCCATGATATGGCTGCTGTCAGCCATCTTGTTGTTAGAAACTTGAGAAAGATCCACCAAGGGGAAATCTGAAAGAAAATATACCTTAAATCAGCACTTTCTGTGAAATAGATAGAGTTAGCAAGCTTCAATTGTCCAAAATCAAGATGGCTGATTTTTAACCATCTTGAAAATTTGGATTATTTGTTATCATATGCATAACTAGGCAACAAGGGAAACCAACATGAAATTTGAGAGATCTCTTCAGTTCATTCTGAGAAATAGCAATAACAAACTTCAACAAATTGAAGATGCATGGCTGCCTGCTTTTTTGGGGGCCACAGTGGTTTAGATGTCCTGACATATTACCACAAGCCCTCCACTTCTGAGATGCGAGTTCCGATCCCATGTGGGGCAGTTGCCAGGTACTGACTGCTGGTCCGTGATTTTTCTACAGTTACTCCCATTTTCCTCCACCTGGCAGATTGATCCCAAAATGCACTATGCGCAACTGAGGTCCTATGGGAATCTACATATGTAGGTAATTTGTGGGAGATCCCTTCAATACTTTCTGAGAAATAGTGTTAACAAAAACTGTTTATGGCTGGAGTGAGGGACAGTAAGACTGACAGGTGGAGGACAGACCACAGACCAAAGTCCCAAAATGAAAATACTGTAACTAGAGCCCAAAGAAAGTCTACATATGAAATTTGAGACAAATATCTTCAGTACTTTCTAAGAAATACTGTAGATGTACTTGTAGCAATGTTCAACCATCTACATCCAAGATGGCTGCCTGTTTTTTTGTTGTTTTTTTTTCATTTTTCCCCCTGAGATAATATCAAGGGGATTGAGGATAATTGAATGTAATTTGCGATGTTCTTCTACAGTACTCCATTGGACACTGTTCTTTAATGATATCTTTAAAGACATATGAATTGTCAATACACAAAACAAAGACATCAAATCTGTAGTAGATATTCCAATCCCTTGGGCTAGATTTGTATATTTATAACTCAACATCTCAGCACAATCAATATTTAATACATCAAATATACTGATAAGTGAGGCCAACTGTAATACAGGAGACCCAGAGGGCCTATATCGCTCATCTGGTTTTTTTTTTTTTTTAACTAATTATCACAAAAACCTCAATAAATAACAAAATTGACTCCACAATTTGTTTAATTTTGAATCCTAACCACAGAATGATGCTATTTAATATCATATGACTATAAGTGTTATTCAAAGTTTCAGAGAAGAAGTTGTTTATATGAACATCACCATATTGACCTTTTTGGCCCTGCCCCTCAAGTCCCCCGGAGGTCAGCCCCAGCATTGATTTCCACAATTTTGAATCCCCTCAGTAAAAAGGATGCTACCATTGCATTATGAGTGCTATCCAATGCTTAGTTTCAAAGAAGTCATTTATATTAAAATAGCCAAATTGACCCCTTTAAGACCCACCCCTCAGGCCCCCAGGGGGGTCAGCTCCACCATTTGTACAATTTTGAATCTCCACCCAGTAAGGATGCTACCATTGCATTATGGGTGTTCCCATGCTTAGTTTCAGAGAAGTCGTTTATAGGAAAATAGCCAAATTGACCCCTTTTGGCCCCACCCCTCAGGTTCTAGGGGGTCAGCATAACCATTTGTACAATTTTCAGTCGGTACCCAATAGGGATGATACCAGTCAAATTTTGTTGAATTCAACCAGTGGTTATGGAGAAGAAGTAAATTGTTGACGGACGGACAGACGCCGAACACCACAGTATTGCATAAGCTCACCTTGTTCCTTTGGACCAGGTGAGCAAAAAATGGGTGTTCTCAAACTAGTTTATGAGATATTTGAGCTTGAAATATACCATCTGTGCAAATTTGCAGGCCGATAATAATAAAATTCATAAAATTATGTTTTCTTTAAAATTTGGGTGAATGCAGTCTCAATAATATAGATTTTTTGTCCTAAAATTTTGAACGGTAAAACAATATACGAAAGTATTGTACTTTTTCCAATGCTAACTAATTGTCGTTATTTCCCAGGACCATTTCTGTAAATAATCATGTTTTGCGATATTTTCACCCCTTAAATGAATAGGCAAAATAGGAAATGAAAACCCATGTCAATTTCACAAGCTTGAAGTTTGAAACTCACATCCCTACCCCAATTTCATCCAGTGCTAAGTTGGGTCATATTTGACTTTTTTTTTGAAAATCATGACACAAAAAAACAAAAAAACATTTCACATCAGTTCATATGTTATGTGATATTATATCTGGTTTATGTCTGTTTATTTTCATGATTTTCTCCTTTTGTGTTTTAAGGAAATCCATATGTGATTTTTTTTAAATTCTGGAATTTCGGTCCAGACGGGTCACCTCTAATCATTTATTGGGACGAACATTACTTCAGGTGTTTGAAAATCTATTCCCATTTACCACAGGGACAACAAAAAACCTATGAGATATCATCAAATTTTCACTTCATTGTTTTTATTTGATTTATTTTATGATTTTAAACATTCAATATTAAATATAGACAAGTAGAATGTCGTAGTATATCGGAAACCATTCTAATTCAAAACAACAGTATGGACCTACCATAAATTCTAAAATAGGCTGGCGACACATTCAGGGTTGCAAAATTTTCAGAATCCCAAATGTTGGAGATCTCCCTCCACTAGCTTTTCGAATGTGGGAGATTTTGACATTGGCCATTTTTTTAATGATAAAATTCTCACACAAATATAAAATTCATAATCTCTCAGCTGGTTTATTATACAAAAAGCGATCTTACCATTAATATCATGGTAAAAGTATACTGATGCTATAAAATGGATTCCTTTAGACCAAAGGACCTTATTTGATTCAACATTTTGCCATTTCACTTTTTTATAGTAGTTTAAGTTTTATAGTTCATCATTCCAAACAGAGATGCCTGTTGTATATAAAAACAAAAAACACAGGTGGACATGACATCATAGATGAGGCAAGCAAGAGACAGTTATTATTTAACGATACCTGTATCAACCTTATTCTATTTATACACCTTAAATGTGTGGTCACCATATCAATATGATTTTGTCGTTGTTAACCTGAAATAAAATCATATTTATGACTTATTTTAGGACATATAAAAGTATGACTGGCTAATACTACAAACATGATAAAACATCAATCCTTATACATGTACACACACAAAACTATTATACCCCAGTGACCAATGCTTGAACAGGTGTAAAGGTCAAGGTGTCGAACACTCCACCTTTTGGTCTGCTCAGGCCCCTCATAGTACAGTTGTATCTGCCATAGTCTACATAGGTCATTAGTTTCTCCTCAAAGTCTGATATTACATCCTTAAATGACCACAGCTGTTATCCGTCATAAAACAGAAACATGTCAATGTTACTGCCTTGTACATCAAGCTTTTGTTTTAGTTGTATTACCATAAGCAAATTGTACCATATGTAATTCCCTGTAGGTTTACTCCACTGTGTACAGATTAAAATCATTGCAAGCCTTTTTGTGATATTATACATTTGGTATAAAAAGTTAATCCATCACAATATGAATTTTATTGACAACTGTTCCTTTGTTTCAATATTTAATGCATTTTCATGCCCAATTGAACACAAATAAAGATAAAATCAGAGAAACTCACCTGAAACAGAGCCCAGACCAATCCAATATTACCAAGAGGATAATGTCAACAGTAACGATATAAATATCTGAAGTTCTCACCTGTCAGGAAATGGAAAGCTTAGAAAGCACCACATTCACATAAAATGCTCCCTACATAACCCATTTCTTGGTCAAGCCTCCTGACCTCACAGCCAACCAACACTTACTTTTGATCACCAGATCACTGAAAATCCATGAGATTATCAATGCAGAATTTCAAGCAATCCAATCTGTTGCCATGGTAACAAGTGTTGTGATGAATGGATACGAGGAATTGATTTTTGGCTGTATGTGTAATTATAGCGATTTCCATACTGTCACTATATCTACCTGACTTAAAACTGATTGGATACTGACAAAACATTGATTTTGTTGATCCATGGACTAGATACGGCCATCTCCACGGTGATCGCTCGTGATGAGGACAAAAGATTAACAAAAGATTAATGAAGACAGTTTACAGGTAGTGAATTATGTAGATACTCTCAGCAGTGTTAATTGACCCATATAATCTTCGAGGCCATTTATCACTTCCCTCACAACTATACATGTCTATGCCTAGTCAATACAATCATTAGTTACTCTATTTAACACTAATAGAGGCTGCATGTACAGTCTACAATGACTACAATTTAAAGATCTGTAGGATTGGGACTTCCTGAAGTAAAAGATATATAATTCTTTATTAGTAAACCTTTAAAAATAGTGTCATTTTTATCTCCACTTTTTTTATTTTACAGAATAAATTGAAACAAGATAGTTTGAATTGTGAAAAATTACATATTGGATTTGACCAATGACCTAACCATACCAATATTTTCTAACTGATGAGTCTGTCTTCACTTTCAGAATGTCAAAGAAAAGATCCTAGACAATTTCCACTAAGCAAACATTTTCAGCATTTTTATCTCAAATGAGATTTTAACAATACAATGTCAAGGAAAAACATTCAATAAAAAATCAATTTATTTAAATGAATTTTTTTCACACTACAAACATTAGCAGGCTATACCTATAAAAAATGTCCTAGATTACACATTAGGCCTGCCACTCACACCGGATATAATATTCACACTGATCATACATCCAGATAGAGAATTTATTGTTAAAATATAACAAACACCAGCAGTGTACCTGTTAGGAATTTAGAAATCAACATAATCTTTCACTTGTAGTATATATATGATGAAATCCATTAAAGTTATATGTGCCGTAACTGGGCAAAAATTTTGACATGTCAGTTTTTCTTCAGTTATCTATTAAAGATGCTCCACCGCCGAAAGAGCATAAATGATGTTAATCATTTGAACAATAATTGGTTTTTAATCGTGTATATATATGCCTAATTAACACAAAATATAATATAAAATGATATATTTCGCCTTTGGTGCATGCGCAATCAGTACTTCATTCCATATAGGATATCGTGTCACGGAATTTTTTCGGGATGCAATTAATTATTTTTCATATTTTTAACTTGAAGTAAAATCAGAAGCTCAAACTTTTCAATGGTGGTAATGGTGTAAAGTAAGTAACTTTTGTAACTGGAGAAAAATACAAAATCGTCTGCTCCTTGTATTTATAATAATTAATTTTTCTTTGTTTTCATACCAAATCTGGCTTTCTGATTGGTCAATATTTTTTTTGCATACCACTATGAAAAAAAAAATCCGAGAATGGCGCGAAAACCCGACGTTTTCGTGACGTCACAATAGAGACATTGACGTTGCGTATTGATTCGGAAAAAAGAATCCCTTGAAAAACCACTATAATGTTACATTTAAACATACTTCATTTTATCAAATAGAGTATAAAATTAATTATAAGTATTGATGTCACTATTTTTTAATTTTATCGGGTTATGAAAAAAAAATTGTTTGCAAACTTTTGTGAGAATCCGCTACGCGGATTCACACAGTTTGCAAACAAATTTTTTTTTCATACCCCGATAAAATTAAAAAATAGTGACATCAATGCTTAAGTGAAAAAATACCATTTGTCAGCGGTGGAGCATCTTTAAAAACCATGAGGTTTGATAAATTAAGCTGTGAAAATCATTCCAATGGCCAGACAAACATATATGATATGCTATTAATGTTAGTAACACAGAAATTGTGGAAAATTCTTAGTTTTTATACCTTATGTATGTTTAGATGGAGACATACCTGCAGAAATCACCTTACAATTACTATGAACATTGTGAAAATGTGAAATGATATTATAGTCCACAATATGGCTACAGGGTCTGACCATATGTACTCATTTCACTGCACTGTAGATGTCAAATATAAAGATTTTTGTCAATACTACCAAAAACTATTTTTAGCCCTTATTTGTACTTGTACAATTAGTACAATTAAGACTTGTGCATTGAAAATATTGTAATTTTCAAAATGTTGGAAACTTTTGGTGATGAATAACATATTGAAAGCTCTTCTTGATTCATGAGTATGAAAATTACAGTAGATATAACTTTTAAGCTCAACAGCCTATAATATTGTAATAGCTAGCACACTGACACAGATAAACCATCAGATTAATCAGAGAAAACAGTGATATTTAACAATTAGATTAGATTTCCTGTGATCATTCATCTAGTTGGCAAATCAACATGTCAACATTAACATAAGTACAATACAGAATCCCAAGGTATAGAAAATCTACCACTTTAATCAAAACTTATTTCAAATGTGTGTGTGTGGGGGGGGGGGGGGGATTTTACACTTAAAGTCGAAAATATCTGTAAAACCTAAATATCCCTGACTCCATAATATCAAAGCAAGACAAGATGGGAAAACGATTGGGGGTGGGGGCAGGGAGAAGGGTTATAATGACTGGGGTTGGGGTGGTGGGGAGGGGCATGATCAGGAAGAAGGGGGCTGAGAGGTCTGCAGTCACAAGCTCCCTATTCTATGGGGGGGGGGCATAAAAATAACATTCATAATTGTCTTCTTGCAAAATGTATTTCATCAAATTGTTTACCAATCCTATTGCTCTAACTTGATATATACAGTATTATATAGCAGGGACTATTGATATTGGAAATCTGGTAACTGTTGGATACCAATACTAAATGCATTATTTGTATCTACATTTCCATAATACATTCCTACTAGCAGATGGGATTAGATGAAAATGTAATATGGTACCCATGTATGGTTTTATGAATGGTCATGAGATAGAATTCCCAATCCTTAACATTTTGTCATGTACATCCTGAAAGTTTTAGGTGGTGTTTTTTATATAATTTCAATTCTTTTACTCCAGAAAATAATAATTTGTATAATTAACTTATGTGAAATATTAAATTGTTTTATTTGTAATGATGTAACCAGGTTTCCAACTGTTTCACAGGTTGCAGATATTTCTATAGCTATAATTTATATAAATTTAGTATAGAACAACATAAAATTTCCTCCAAAATAAATAAGCAAACTCTTCACAGGCAGTATGACAATATATTTGGTACAAATAAGTACTAGTATGAGTTTTTTATCACTATCCAAAAATCAACCAATATTACCTCAATGTGGATGCAAGGTTTCAGATGAAGCAGTTACAAATGAAAATGTGGGAACTAGCAGACAATTCTGATATTCAATCTTGTTTGCATTAAAATTAGGAGATCACAAATGATTGCATGATTACGATAAAAAAATAAATATATAAAATCACTAATCATTGGCGATACAAAACACATGCTGTATATTTTTTTCACAATCTATCATCCAGTTTTTATACATCTTACCTGGTGAACAGTGTTACGTCCACAAGTCACTAACTAATCAATAAGATGCCATCTTCTTTATCACCGTGACGCTGATGCAAACTCTTCTAATGCCTATCAAAAGCAAATGAACGCCAGTAAAAAGTAAATTACTCCATCATCACATCTCGGATAGCATTCATCACACCTAGTAATGTACTATCTGATTTAGAAGTGTCAATAACAAGGAAAGTTTTTGTTTACCTTGCTATTGTTTGTATCTCATGAATCTATCTACCTGTAGGGCCTGTTTACCTGCCTATTTACCTGCTAATGCTGTGACGACCACAGGCGATATGTCACTGTAGCCCCTGGTCCACATTAGATCCAGCTGCATAAGGACTTAGCAATCAATACCCAGTAATGGCATCATTATGTGCAAGATGAAACGGAGATTAGCATAAATCACTATATGATGTTCAGGGTTATAAATACATCAGGGAGGAAATAATGACAAATTCAATTTCAAATGTACCTGGTTATATAAAACTGTACAAATCTAAAATATGAAGCAATCATTCCTAGATCTACTGATCAATAATCACTTTGAGACAACACACCTTGGCTAAACCCCAAAGACATGAACAGCTTTAATAGTCACTGGAGAGAAATAAAAGTCCTGATGTTGGGGTTGTTCGGAGTTCACTGTTTGGAGTACTTCATTTACAAGATAGGGTAATTAGGAATTATTAAGGCTGGAATGTTTTCTATTAACTTAATTATAATATTTATACAATAAAGGGGTATTTCTTTGTTTTAGACAGTTTAAGGGTTCTGAAATATTAGAAAGTAAATAGGAAATAAAATGTAAAATAATTCCATTTATATAATAATGATAATTGGGTGGTCTATAAAGACCACTCAAGAAATATGGGAAAATAGTCTTTTAGCCAGGTGGTCTTGATACAGAGGTGGTCATTACCAGGCTCTACTGAACATGTATTTTCCTAACAGTATAAAAAGAAGGCCCAAAATGTATTAATTTGGGTTGACTGAAACTTAATTTTACATGTAGTTATTGAACTATATTGATCATAACAGTATATATAATTCCTCAAATTCATAAATCAACCCAAAGTATTCAAATCTCTTCCTTAAAGCTCTCCATTTTCTGTGGAGATAAATTTAAACAAAAACAATTAGATTTCAGGGCTCGAATTTCAGGCTGTTTTACTTGCTTTTTGCAAGTAGAAATACCAGAATAGCAATGGAAAAAAAATATGCACTTGCTTATTTTAGCAAGTGGTTTTTATCGGGGACAACTGTAAAAATTGCATAATGATTGTGAAAAATTGTTTTAATGGAAAATATGGGGACCCAGTTCTTACAATAATGTTGTTGATATTTATTATGTACTTATACACCTCACATCATCATGCAAAAATATAGCATTTAATATATAACATAACTGTAATTTGAATACAGATATTACTTATAAGTAAAAATGTATTTTAGCAAGTAAAAATCTAGAGCACTTGCTATTTTTAGAAAGTGACAAACAAGAGGCCCAGAGGGCCTGTATCGCTCACCTGGTTTGTAATGCCAAGTAATGTTCTGAATACAGGTTCATTGTTTCTTTTCTGAAGGAATTTTAATATTAACCTCTAAATCTCCTATTGGGCCCCACCCCTCCTGCCCCCAAGGGGTCAGAGCCAAAACTTTTACAAGTTCTGTTCCCCTTCCCCCAAGGATGTTTATGGCTAAATTTGGTCACAATCCAAGCAAAACTCTAGGACAAGTAGCGATTTAAAGGAATTACCTCTATTTCCCCTATTGGGCCCCACTCGTCCTGCCCCCCGAAGGCCAAAACCAAAATTTATACAAGTTCTGTTCCCCTTCCACAAAGAATGTTTGTGGCCAAATTTGGTTACATTCCATGCAGAACTCTATGACTAGTAGCGATTTAAAGGATTTACCTCTATTTCCCTTATTGGGCCCCGCCCCTCCTGCCCCCGGGGGACCAGAGCCAAAATTTATACAAGTTCTGTTCCCCTAACCCCAAGGATGTTTGTGGCCAAATTTGGTAACAATCCATGCAGAACTTTATGACTAGTAGCGATTTAAAGGAAATGTTGACGGACAGACGGACGGATGACGGACGATGTGCCATGACAGCTCACCAGCCCTTTGGGCCAGGTGAGCTAAAAAAGCCCTGCTGCATCAATGAAAAGTTTAAGCTTCTTATCTTACTTAAGAGCAAAATTATTTAAAATAATTAATTGCATTTAGAAAAAATCCATGGTAATATGTCGTATATAGAATGAGGTACTAATTGTCAGACAAACCTCTTTCCACATTTCATACCATTTGACTACCACATTCACAGAATATCTCCCTTAATTTGAATATTTTTTTAAATTTATGATTGCTATATACTAGCAAAACAAGATAAAACAAATAAATATCATACTTAATTTTTCAAAACTATATTTGAACGAAAATTACAATTATAACAGAATTTTTTGATTAATTTTTATGTTTTATTTTCTTTTTAAACTTTTATGGAACTTCTAACTGTTATTGCAATTTATAAAAGATGCTTTCTTTAGTTTTGTTAGAACTACCAATGCTTGAATTTGAATTTCTTTTACAACCTTGCAGGGTCATTAAAATTGAATCTGGAATATCATCAAAGAACTTAACATATCCTATTTCAAAGCTTTCAAATCTTGCATTTGTATAGTCAATAGAATGTTTTCTTATCTATCAGTGATAACCTCGTCTGTTGTTCGATGTTGAAACTTCGCGGGAAATAGAGTTGTCTTCTCTTAATTATTCAAGTCATCAAAGCGTTTGTCATCTACGTTTAATCTTCATACACTCTAAGCTTGTGTCTGTCAAATTTTAATAGTAAATTTCGTCAACTGAACCGAGATGTTTCTATGAGATGAGCTGTAAGAGATGGTTTCGTGGTTTTAGGTGATACATTACATTTTACTGGGTATGTATAAATGCATAGCTTCCACCGATTTATGTTATTGTAAAGGAATCTTTCTTAGAAATGCATCTGTATAGTTTGAATATAGGCTAGGAACTAGGCTAATAAAATGACTTCGCAATCGTCTGGACAGAAATAGACAAAGTCTGGTTACCTTCATTTTGATTGGACCAAATGGTTAGTTTTGGTAACACTTCAGTTGATGAAAGGTATACCTCCGCGATACTAGAATTATTTAGTTACAAACATGTTTAAAAAGCCCTATTGAAATACACACCGGAGGTGCACTTTATTAAGTATTTCTGGAAGAAGACCACAATATTTTGACGAAGACATCCTACAAGAAAAACCCTCTGTATAATGCCTAGATGAAAGGAAAACTTAACATGTAAATAAGATAAATTAGCATGGCGACTGGGATGACACATGCGATGCCCAACAGCACTTTTTCACAAGTTCATCTACTTGTATGTCTGACTCGGTGCGCTTTCATGTTTTATATTGATATAAACACGAGCACACCATCGACAGCATGCAAATATGTATATATGTGTGTTAATTGTATTGTTTTCAAACTTCTATATAACATGTAGTATGTAATGCCTATAGGACTAAAGTATATGTACATTATAAAATTCTAGTACTGTATTTGCCATAATTAGCACCCATCCCCTTTTCTGGAGGAGGAGTTGAGTATGTGATAGAACGGGTTTCTATCATTGTTGCATTTATTTCTACAGTATGTATATTTGTTATTGCACTTTTCTAAGTCTTCACTTCAGTGATCTGTTTATGTATCTTTGACCCAAATTCAGCAGAACACCGTGAGAACAGGTCTTATCTAGGGTGTGTTTGCTGTTTAGCAGTCACATTCATCAACCTAGTTGTCCTCATGATCACCCCGATGATGACCGCTGGCCGGACTACAAGTGTGGTACACGTGGGAGGTGTTTATCAGTCAGTTGAGCTTTGTCTGTATTTAAGCGGAAGTTATATTTAGTGTGTAGGTGGGTTGTTGTAGCAACGGTTTCACCTAAATGTGGTGCTCTGTCCGGACTTTGACCAATCAGTGGTCACTTTGGGGTACTGGGTTGATGTGTCGTTATAAAAGGGGCTGCTTCTAAGGAAGCTTTGGTCTTGACTAGGGAGAATGGGTTAGGGACAGAACCACGCCGTGCACTGTCAACAGTGCAACACTTGGGGGGTCTCTGAACTACCATTTGGGTTTATACTAAAGCTACATGACTAACAAGGGTTTGTGTCGTTATAGGGAATTGTCAGGGGCTTAGGGCTTAGACATCCATAGGAAACCTAGTTCGCACAGTGTAGTAGGGGATTGTCAGGGGCTTAGAGCTTAGACATCCATAGGTCTCTTAGAGTTGGGAACATTTGGTAGGTCGGTTGTCTCCCGTTAGGTGTTGTTGGACTGTGTTTGGGAACACGTGGTCTTGTTGTTCTGTAGCTATATAATTAGGGTTTTGCTTCATATAGGATAATTGTATACTTGTTTCTCTTACTGTAAGTTGTATACATCAGGCACTATTGTAAATATATTCTTTATCAATTCTGTATTACTTGTCTTTTATATAATAAATAGTTATTTGTACCTGTATTTACCTAGTTGAGTTATTGGATTAGTGTCAGTGCTTCCGCTACATCCTAGAGATCGAACCTGTTGAGATACAGGCCTGTAACCTGTGGAGGAAACGGGATCCGGAGTGGATTTGTGACGACTGTGGACTCTGTTGTATACTAAAAATACTATACGATCACGATTTGGGACTTATACATATAACGGGAGCTACAGTCGGATCGCCCCTCCGGGTCTCTTGTGGAAAACCCTCCCTATTACAAGTATAAAAGCCGAATCCTATGGATTTAATTAACAATGTTTTACATGTGATGACTCTGACATCAGCATTTATATTATTGTATCCCATATTACATAAACTTGCAAATTGCGAGTCTTTTACATGGCATCATGACATAATAATGCGTCTCGAAGCTAGGTTAATATGCATGTTTATTTTAAAAGATATTATATCATGAGTACAGAATGAGTTCAAATATGGCTGACATTTTTCATTCAAAACTTACATTTTGGTTCACTATTAAGCATTGGGATATATATATAGACAATCTGAAAAGAATGTATGATCCAGAATTTACATTTTTAGGTCATTTGACCCGAAGGGTCAGGATGACCTATAGTCGTCATGTTTCGTCCGTCGTCGTCCGCCGTCCGCCGTTCGCCGTGCGTTAGTTTTTTAACATTTTGAACTTCTGCTCAAGTTCTACCAGTGCGATTTGGCTGAAACTTGCATGAAATGATCCTGACATGGTCCCGACAAAGTGTTGTTATTTTTCGGGTAGATCCGAAATCCAAGATGGCCGCCAAAGCCGCCATCTTGAAAACACATTTTGAACTTCTTCTCAAGTTCTACCGGTGTGATTTGGCTGAAACTTGCATGAAATGATCCTGACATGAACCCGACAAAGTGTTGTTATTTTTCGGGTCGATCTGAAATCCAAGATGGCTGCACCAGCCGCCATCTTGAAAACACATTTTGAACTTCTTCTCAAGTTATCTGTTGGATTTGGCTGAAACTTGTATGAAATGATCATGACATGATCCTGACAAAATGTTGTTATTTTTCGGGTCCATCAGAAATCCAAGATGACCGCCACAGGCGCCATCTTGAAAACCCATTTTGAACTTCTTCTCAAGTTCTACCGGTGCGATTTGGCTGAAACTAGCATGAAATGATCCTGACATGGTCCTGACAAAGTGTTGTTATTTTTCGGATCGATCCGAAATCCAAGATGGCCGCCATCTTGAAAACACATTTTGAACTTCTTCTTATGTTCAACCAGTGTGATTTGGCTGAAACTTGCATGAAATAATCCTGACATGGTCTCGACAAAGTGTTGTTATTGTTCGGATCGATCCGAAATCCAAGATGGCCTTCCGAAATCCAAGATGGCCGCCACAGCCGCCATCTTAAAAACACATTTTGAACTTCTTCTCAAGTTCTACCAGTGCGATTTGGCTGAAACTTGCATGAAATGATCCTGACATGGTCCCGACAAAGTGTTGTTACATCTCTGGTTGATCCAAAATGGAAGATGGCTACCATGACACTATATCTAATTAATTTCCTACATGTAAAGGCCCTTTGGCCTCTTGTTTGAAATAAAATTTGTTGAAAGAAATTGAAGATGATCCTGACATGGTCCTGACAAAGTGACACCATATGAAAATTATTTTACTATTGCCAAGGTAGTCAGATGACCGTTAAGGCCCTTTGGGCCTCTTGTTAAATATCAAATGTAAGGGATAAACGTGAAACATATTTCATTTATTCATTTATAATTATTTCAGGTAGAGAAAGGTAGAGAAAAAGCGAAAGTGCCAAGATGACGCAGATTGTGAAGTCAGGATACCTGAAGCGCTACAGTAGTAAGTTCCATATATTTGGAGCTATATTAATGCCTCTTCACAAGTCTCCAGACTTACAACGAGGCCAACAACCTGTAAATTACAATAATACATAACAAATTCTTTCTTATTGTTTAAGTCAGTGAGACTATTTACTGTGTGCTGTTACCTGTCCTAAATTATATGAAGCTTATTGCAACCAATCATATAAAAAGTTTATATACTTCAAATTCTTAGTGTAAATTTTGTCAACTTGCAGGTATTTTCAATGACCCTAGATACAAGTCTTTAAGTCTCCTCAATATCAATCCTTTTTTTTCACCAGAGAGTATGTTCTCCGGGGGCTGGCAGACTGTGTGGGTGATTCTGTACAGCGACAGTAACCTAGTTATCTACAAACGTCAAGGTGACAATGAGGTCAAGGGCAAAGTTCATATGAAGGTATGGACACATTGATTCGGGGTATAGTTAACCCGTACCCACCAACCCGTACCCAAAATTGGCGAAGTCGTACCCAAAATATTTGGCGAGCTCGTATCCATGGTTGGCTAACCCGTACCCATCAAGTTTCGTTTTCTTTTTTTTTAAATTTAATTACATGTATTAATCTTAATTTCTTCTGTGTATCTGATTCAATATATCACTGGCCTAAATAATGCATAATTGAGTCAACGTTGATATATTCCAATACCTGGTAAAGTCAGAAAATATCTGGTAACATGCTATATACTTTTCAAGATTACAAATATACTGCAATACATTAATCAGTAATGTTATATTTACATACACATGCACTTTGATATATATTACAAGGTATAACATCTGTAATAATTTTGTGTAAAAGTAAAGTATAATTTAAAATCATCTTCCGTGCCCGTTGTGACTTCACACGGCAAATGTTCAATCCTTTTAAAAGCTGATTTCCTTTTTGTTTGACTGTAGTAAAAAAAATCCAATGAAGCAAAATAGATCGTCATCTTTCAATCAATGGGGGAAGTGAAATAAAGCAAGGCCTTATTATTCAATAGAGAAACAATAAAGATTGAGAAAAAAACGTGTTGCTGCCATATAAGTAATGTGGGATTTTGTCAAGACAACACACATTAATTTTTGTTATTTCACAAATAAACCGTATTTATAATCAAATATAACTAACGTATAGAATAAATCTTTGTTTTACAGCGCTGTTTATACATCGTTATTTTCTCTCTTTCCCCTCAAGGTTGCATTCACATGTATAAATTAAGACATATTTGAAATTTACTGGTGCATATTTCAACTTGCGAGGTACTGTGGAAAGTCACCCTGAGAAGATGATATGTTAATTCAACATATATATGTCGTTTTTCTGTGCAACGTTACAAAAACATTTGTTAGTACAGACGTCTACTGGCGTGCTCCCGTGGCTGTTCCTTTGGTCAATCAGTCAGTCAGGTATAATTGACAGGCACGCAAAGCGTATGGCTCCTCCCCCATTAAATATCATTGCCTGACGAGCTCTCACCACACGTGTCAGTCAATATAATTATATACAGAACAGGTGATTGACAAGGCGGCGTTCCTCATTGGTTTCTGGACCAACCTGTGACCAAGTTATTTGGAACTTCTTTGACATGTTCCTTAAATAAATGCATTTTGTATGATTTTTCAAATCATGGTTCACCAGAAAATCTATGACTAGAATTTGTGTTAGACTAATGATAGATACGGCATACAATATATGCTACTACCAAGTATTGACGGCCGAATGTTCAACTAAACTCTGTTATAATTATAATTAGCCAGTGTTGAAGTTTTCGCTTAACTCCGTATTGAAGTGAATTTCTTTTGAACTATCAAAATTCAGTTCTCATGATGCTGATTTGATAGTAGATAACCTTATTTTACTATTAATTAAACAGTACTTGTTTAAACCTACAACCATTGTAACATTAATGACGAGTGAAACTTGGGATAAACTTGTATCATAAAAAAAAAATTGGGATATATATACTTGCATCTTTGCATTTGGGACACATATATACATGCATATAATTACACGGAATCCTTATATAAAATGAAACCTTTTTGTGCTGCTAAATAAACCCCATGTTCAAAATGTTAACTATTTAACCATGTGAACAGTGAACCACCTAGTCTGGGTCTGAAGTTTGAATGTACATGTATTGTATATGTAATGTGTTGTTTATAAAATTGAAATTGAATAAAAAAAATTGTTAAAAAAAAAGTATTGACGGCCGCGATGTCTGAAAAGCTAAATACAGAATTTCAATTTTATCCCTTATGCCATCTGTATCCAATTATTGTGATGTTGTGTGTCATTATTTGGTTTTGTATTGATGTGCAGTAGCAGAATACACTTTATACCATCTTCACCGTCTTGTGCAGAGTTTGGTAATATCGGAATGAATGATTAAAAACACAATTTAGACTATACAGAGCTATTTATTACGATATGTTTTTCATGGATTGACAAATTTTCTATTTTAATATAGTAATTTTCTCTAAATGAGCCATTCTCTCCATAGGAATACAATTTGTTCAAAGAACAGTTTATTTGTGGTGATGGTATCATCTTACTGTTACAATCTTCCTCAAGAAATGCCACCACACCTTTCTTAGGTTTGGTTCCAATGCAGTTCCTCTTTCGTGCACGTTCATATGAAATCAATTGTGTTCTATTTTTGTTTGACTGTAGACGCGTCCTCAAAATTAGAATATTTTAATAATCTGTATTTTGAAGTATTGAACCGGAAATCATTCTAGAAATCACTTGTTTTGACTTTTTTCGGTATGGAACAACAAACCACGAGAACGACATATTTAGATATTTCATGGGAATATGAGCATACATTTTCTAATGTAACTTACTTGTAGATTATGTACAGTAGAACGAATAATCATACCCTGCCTCCACTCTGTTCCCGGCAGGACGACGACCAGCTGTCAGAAATCTTTCGTCCGTCGTTCAGAGATACGTCATTTTTATTATTCAACATTAGTAAAATGTTATTAACAGAATTTGAGAACTCATCTTACTGGGACATTATACCGTCATACGTCATTTACAATGGAATTCTTTACCGTCACGCATTCAATTTTGTGTACATTTTATAAATATATGTTGGGTTTTTTTTTTGGGGGGGGTGTCTTTATTGCATTTATTTATTTTAAACGTGCCTATATACAAACTGTGATAGCTAAAATATCCTAGTATTGTAGAAAAACCAGATGCAAAGAAGGCTGGGGCAAAATGCGGGAAGGAAATCTTTGATATCTATTGAGAGAATGGTCCAAATAATCTTCAAATATGTTTTTGAAATATTTCTCTTTTATTTATTTTTTATATGCATTGTAACATAATTTGACATTAATTGGTTTTTACTTCATAATTATTTTGAATAATAATAAGCTACGGGAAAATACACAAGAGGGGTGAGGGAATGTAAAATTTCTAATTAAATATGAATAAATCTTGGCTGGAATCTCTTGCGTACCGTCTTATGATACTTACTAGAAGCATCTGATCGAACACAATATATTTAGTTTTATATAAATCACAAATAAAAACATGAAGTTTAACTTTTATGATGGGTACGGGTTCGCCAAACTTGGGAACGGGTTCGCCATGCTTGGGTACGAGTTTGCCCAATGTGGGTACAAGTTTGTTTGGGTACGAGTTGGAATGGGTACGGGATCGCCATAATTCCATTATAACATCTAAGGTATACAGCTCTGTCATATAATATGATAGATGCCAAATAGTTGATGCATTAACATATTTCTTGTACATATATTTCTATTGATTCTTTGCTGTTAAGTACAAGAATTTAGAAATCATTACATGTAAAAATTTAGCCAAGGCAAAAATCTTGTCTGTTTCTACCATGCTCAGTGCTCTGATTATGTTTAAAGGATGTATCAAAGAGGTTTGCCTTTGGAAACTACACTGACGGTATGGAAGGGCGCCCACAGGTTCCATCAGGGACTTCTTACAGCCAGATGTTAGCTGTACCCACCAGGAACAATAGCAAAGCAAAGATTTACTGGTTCCTGGCTGCATCTGATGCTGAACTCCAGTAAGTGTACTACATTAGTCTGTAACAGGCTTAGCCTATCACAAGTAATTATATAAGAAGTTTATGATAGAGTTGTCACCTCTATTCACAAAAATTTGCGAGATATCAACCGATTCATCTCTTACAAGCTAGTGGTGATGTTAATTTAATTATATATAGATAGTACTGGTTTATAAAAGCAGACAAGTGTGGATTATATGATAATAAAATTTGTTTGACCTATATATATATACACTGTACTTTCTTTGAATTTATTTGCCGGGTAGATATTAAATTTACATAATCTTTTTTATGTCGACAGTGAGTGGATGACAGCCATTTGCAGTACGGTAAGTTTTTCAATTCAATCAACTTATTTCCCTGATCACATACAGATAATGGTCTTGTCTCTATGTTATGAGTCATACACAGTTTCACATTGTTAGTGGTTGTACGAGAGAATTCAAAAGTTGCTATAGGGTCTTTTTGTTATTCAAAGATTATGTTTGTGACTGAGTATGTATTAATTGTGAAATAAATTGTTGTGTAAATATTTTTCGGAGAAAACAACATTATATTTCCCCACACGAAGTACTGACAACATGGAAGACCTCATTGTCGATACTCCAGGGGTTCCGATCACTTACAATCTCTACATCCCTGTCCACTGCAATGGACTAATGCATCATGATGGATACTGTACTAGATGGGAACAATGTCTGTAGGGTAATAAAGATGGGCTAATTATTCAGTCGAATTATGATAAATATATGTTTCCTGACACAAATCTAAAGATTTAGGACAACTTTTAAAAAAAAATTTGGATTAATAGGTTTTAAAAATTCTTAATCAATGATTAGTTTTGATTTTTTTTTTCCAACTAATATTTGATTTTTTCCCGATCATCGGTCCATTACTACAAATTAAGTAAATAACATTTACTGTATTTCAGCTTCCACCTCCCCCGCAGCAGCATAGACAGCAACAACCACAACAGCAGCAGGCCCCTATACAGGCCCAGACAGCTCCTCAGACCCACACCGGGTATCCACCCCAGCCCCAGCCTGGCTATGGAGGGCCTGCCCCTCCCCCCTACACACCAGCCCCAGCCGCTGGGGGTATAGGCTTTGATGGATTGGCAGGTAGGAATGTCTCCTTTATGTAATATAACATCCTACACACTCTGCTTTTAGCTTATCATTAGAATCGGTCATCATTCAGATAATTCATATATTTTCACTTTATTTCAGTAGATACCATATTTTTGCGCGTATAGTGCACACCCGTGTATAGTGCGCAGGTACATTTTTGAGTTTCATTTTGGAAAAAAAAAAATTAAAAAAAAATCTTGTTTTTGTATCTTCGTTCAAAACATTTTGCATTGCCTCCAATTGCTCTTAAAGAACAAAATCAAACGGTTCTTATAGTTTATCAGTGCTTAAAACAACCTTCTGTTCATTAACATTATCTGGCGAGAAGAGTTTGACACGATGATTGACACTTTGTTTACCCAACGGCAGGCCTAGTTAGCTTGTGAATTGCCGATGACACTGTAATGAGGATCTCAACAAGAATGTTTTTACAATCAAATAATTAATCATACCTTTTGTAATTCCAAGTGGTATCAATCAAGTCTATTGTGTATCTGATAGGCATTTAGATTTAATCATTGTCCAAGGTATTAGCTGGAAAGCTGACCGAGTAGGCTAATCAACCACAGGAGATAGCTTACTGAAGATTCACGATCGTAACATGTGTCCAGTCATGAACACATATGCTCCAAAAACGAACTTTCAAGGAATTAAAGATAGAAATTTCAAGTGATGTTTTCCTTTTAGATTGAATATATGCATTGATAATTGACTTAAAGATCCAAGTATTAAATCATAACCATATCACAACAATATATACAAAATGTTACTGCACACTTTATCTAGGACGTCCTGCCGGTCGGTGATCATGACCCAGGAGCTAGCCATGCCTTGTACCTGCGTATAGTGCGCACCCCAACTTTTCACTTGATGATTTAAGAAAAAAAGTGTGCACTATACGCGCAAAAATACGGTAAGCTATGAATACTTTTAAGAATATAAAATTATGTATGATATTGATAATCATCTAAACCATTTTAGGTGGGTATCCACAAGTGCCACAGCCAGGAGGTACGCCTTATCCTCAGGCCCCATACCCGGGACAGCCTGCTCCCTACCCACAGGCAGGGTATGCCCCACCCCCTCAACAGCAGTATGCTCCTCCACCCCAAGGCTACCCTCAGCAGCAATACCAGCCTTACCCTCAGCAGGGATATGCTCCACAACCAGGTACTTACACTTTTGTTTCTTTAGATTGGGGTTTATTTGTCACAGTACAGGGTAAATGTTCGGTGATTTATTTAGAAATAATACAAACGTATTGATGTTTAGACATCTATATAATCATGCCATATTTTTAGTCCACAGATGGTGGGCTATTCAAATCACCTTTCGTCCGTGCTTCGTTGTCTGTCCGTCCATCCGTTAACAATTCTTGTTACCACTCTTTCTCCGAAAGCACTAAAGAGATCTTTTTCAAGTTTCATATGTAGGTTCCCCTAGGGCCCTTGTTGTGCATATTGCATTTTGGGACCGATCAGTCAACAAAATGGCCACCAGACAACCATCTTGGATTTTGATAGTTAAAGTTTGTTACTATTTTTCAGAAAATTCTGAAGGGATCTGTCTCAAGTTTCATATGTAGGTTTCTCTTGGGCTCTAGTTATGCATATTGCATTTTGGGACCGATTGATCAACAAGATTGCTGACAGCCTGCCATCTTGGATTTTGATAGTTGAGGTTTGTTACCGCTATTTCTCAGAAAGCGCTAAATAGATTTTTCTCAAATTTCATGTGTAGGTTCCTCTAGGGCCCAAGTTGTGCATATTGCATTTTGGGACTGATCGGTCATCAAAATGGCTGACCAGTCGCCATGTTGGATTTTGATTGTTAAAGTTTGAACAAGAGGCCTATGGGCCTTAAAGGTCACCTGATATTTGATAAAAGTAGTTATGTCATTTACTAGCCAACTGATGTCTTTTGTTCATGAAATAGGAACATAGATCTAATAGGTCTACATACACAGTTTCATTAAGATTGGTGCATAACTCGCATTATCGTGTTCACAAAGTTCAATAATTATTATCGCAAAGGATAATAATTCCATAATTAGGTTAAAGTTGAATCAAGTTGATTTTCAAACTCGTGTGAGATCTTTCCAATGTTTGTCTACATAGAAAGTTTAAATTAAGCTGGTTGCATATTTTCACAAGTTATCGTATTCACAAGAACAAATCATAATTATAAGTGCAAAGGGCAATAACTCTGTAAATTACTGTTGAATCAAGCTCATTTTCGAACTCGTCCGAGATCTTTCCAATGTTAGTCTACATACAAAGTTTCATTATGATCGGTTTATATTTACTCAAATTATCGAATTCATGAGGTTCAATAATAATTATTAGTGCAAAGGGCAATAACTCGTAAATTACAATCGAATCAAGCTGATTTTCGAACTTGTTCGAGATCTTTCCAATGTTAGTCTGCATACAAAGTTTCATAACAATAATAATAAAGTTTTTGCATAACAAATGGTATTTTTTCACTATCAAAAACAGGAGCAGACGATTTTGCATTTTTCTTCATTTACAAAAGTTACTTACTTTACACCATTACCACCATTAAAGTGAATAGTCGGGCAAAGAAAACCAGTCTAAATGCGTTCATTGGCCTTCCAAAAGTTCTCACATATTAATACGATGGCCAAGTTCTGCTTACGTTTCCCAGTTCTGACCATTAAAGTAAAGGAAAGTTGAAAGCATTGAAAGCGAGGCTGCGTGTAAATTTAACCACGGATATAGTCAGCCGGGAGGACGTTTTAAGATTCCTATACTTTAAATTAATTTCTTCGTACGCAAACAGATTTTGGCGAGAGATTTTATTTTTCCATTTCATAAGAAATTATACTGGATACATTCACACCATTTTTACCGACTTTAGCCATCCTTGCCCGACTGTTCACTTTGAAAAGTTGGAGCTTCTAATTTTACATCAAGTTAAAAATTTAAAAAAAAATTAAATGCATCCCGAAAAAATTCTGTTGCACTATATCCTATATGGAATGAAGTACTCAGTGCGCAGGCACCAAAGGCAAAATAAATTATTTTATTATAGTTTTTGTGTTAATTAGACATATATATACACAATTAAACACCAATTATTGTTCAAATGATGAATATCATTTATGCTCTGTTAGCAGTGGAGCATCTTTAAGCTTAGTTCATATTTACTCAAGTTATCGCGTTCACAAGGTCAATCAATAAGTATTAGTGCAAAGGGCAATAACTCCGTAAATTACAGTCGAATCACGCTGATTTTAGAACTTGTCCGAGATCTTTCCAATGTTAGTCAACATACAAATTTTCATTAAGCTCTGTTTATATTTGCTCAAGTTATCGCGTTCACAAGGAAATGTTAACGGACGACGCACAACGAACGTTGACCATATCTTATGGTCAGGTGACCTAAAAACATAGAAAAGATCCCTCTGTCATTTGCCAGACGTAAATCATTCATTGATGGGTGCCAAGATCCTTCTGGGATCTCTTGTTGGATGCTAATGTGAGTTACTACAAACTTTCAATAACATGAACTAGTGTAGCTGCAATATTGTAGCTCAAAAGGCTTTTAGACAGAAAATGGTGTCGTCTTTAGAGCTGTAATTGGTGCCTATTACAGCTAATGGAGCAAAGTAATGACTATGCAAAGCATTTTTTATAAACGTTTGTTTGCATTTTATCATGCAAATGTACTTGTTTGATATCGCTTACCTACGAGGCAATAAAACGGAACCACATAAAATATCAAATTCTCATCGAGACATTATTTTTTTCAATAATACATATGAAGGTCTTTCTGAGGGAAATACTTACGGCAAGTCCACAAATTGTGAATTTGACGTCTTGTGAGCGGTATGGTAGATATTAATAATAGTAGTTATGTTGGTTTTGGACAAAAATATGAAAATGCATGTATATGCATAATATAATTGGAAACCTACAAAAAAAGTATAGAAAACTGTGTCCAATTGATTTTCGGAGGCAGTGCTCCACTACGACACAGAGGAACCGATTCGTACCCAGCCGAAAGGTATAGTAGGCTGGGTACATATATTCGTTCTAGAACTAGTGCTGTGTTGTAACATAAACATTTGTGTTTGATTGATCTATCCAAGCATGAATGGTCATAAATTTTTGGATATATGTTTTCTTTTTTCAAATTTTCTTAATTACAATTACCATTTAAAGATGCTCCACTGCTGACAAATGGTATTTTTTCACTATCAAAAACATGAGCAAACGATTTAGTATTTTTCTTCAGTTACAAAAGTTACTTAATTTACACCATTTAATACCACCATTGAAAAGTTTGAGCTTCTAATTTTACTTAAGTTAAAAATATAAAGAAATAATTAATTGCATCCCGAAAAAAATCTGTGTCACTATACCCTATATGGAATGAAATACTGATTGTGCATGCACCAAAGGCAAAAGAAATCATTTTACTATAGTTTTTGTGTTAATTAGACATACATATGTATATATATACGATTGAACACCAATTATTGTTCAAATGATGAATGTCATTTATGCTCTGTCGGCTGTGGTGCATCTTTAAATGAACTTACTACCGTAAGAACGTATTTTGTTGAAAATAGCCTCCGATTAAATATAAGCACTGTTCACATTTCGTAGTTATTGATAATTAGATTAAATCACCCGTGAATTAACTTGAATTAAATGACAAAAATAACAAGCACACAAACAGTTCTTTACTACGTGATTTTTCTATGCCGATAAAATAAACAAAAAAAAGTTCCGATACAAAGTCATTTTGGTGATATTTTTAATAACTCCATTGCTCAAATCCATCATCCAGTAAACTGAAAAATAGGTGGGGGGTCTTATTTGCAGACATCCCCCCTAAGTCTGAAAATGTGTCAAAATAGGTGGGGGGTCTTATTTGCGGGAGGGGTCTTATTTGCGGTGAAATACGGTAATAATATTTTGATTTACTTTAAAAATTTAGAACTTCTGCTCCAGTAACTATTTCCTTTAAACATTGCTGTGACATCATACCCATGACTGGACTCCCTCAATAGAAATGTCCTATTGTTTTATCAGCATATGGTTACCAACAACAACCAGGCTATGCACATCCACCTCAACAACAGCCACAAGTGGTGTATGTACAGCAGGGAGGTAAAAAGAAGAGCGGTGGACTAGGAGGACTTGGGGGAAGCAACACAACAAAACTAGCTGCAGGTGAACATTTCATTTCAAGTTTTGAGCTCAAAATTTGCTAAGGCAACTGTGGACTGTAGAGTATTATATTATTTAAGACATCTAAAATGTTAAATATCACTTCTGACTTTAGATGAAATAAACATATGGGGTACATATACATTATATCTGAATTTAGACAGTTGTTTAAAAAAGTCCTTTTCTCACTGTACGTCTCCAGTTTTCAGATTTGTTTCTATTTAAACAAAATGAAAATCATTGATTTATTTTGATGTATAATGATTGGTGTTTTAATCCTGTTGCCCTATAGGTTTAATTGGTGGAGCTGCCCTTGGCTACGGTGCGTCCAGAATGATGGGAGGTGGATTTGGAGGATGGGGATTTGGTCGCCATGGCAGCTGGAGTTCTCTCAGCAGTTTTGGAAGTTGTGGAAGTTTTGGTAGTTTTGGTAGCTTTGATTAAGTGTCTAGATGTTGTCTATGTTTGAGAGCTTCAAAGTTGCTTCCTAAGGAGGTCCAGTTTAATTATTTGATACCATTCAACTAGAGAACAATTGATCTTGAATGAAATGTCTTATAGTATGGATTTACAATTCTTGCCTTTATTAGCATTATTTATGCATGCAAGATCTTGCGGCAAATGTATTGTTGTGTAAAATACAAAATGTATTGCCATAGTTTCCTGCGTATTACCCGCACGGGCGCATAGCCGGCGGGAAGCAAAATCATGCATTTTCTATGATTTTGTTTAATAAATTCCATATACCCCGCACCGGCAGATTGTCCGCAATTGATACGTCAATGTAAACCTTGGAAGTACACTACATATGTAGTGTGTACTAATAATAGTACATAAGTTTATCTGTTATAGTGATTTCATTTAGAAATGGGTACATGTTTATTTAAAGACCCAAAGTTATCAATATCATAAATTTTGTTTGGAAATAGGTTTTAAATATAAGAAATATATAGCCCATATGAAAATACCTTAGCATAGTAAGAGGGTTACTCGAGCAATTTTCCATATGTGTGAAATAGTTTACAACGAATAGTCTGCATATTTTTCAAATTTGGTAATAGTTTTCACTGATAACTCGCATCGGCAGATAGCTCGCATTAAGCATTTTCTGATGTAAAAAATCGTAAAGCCCTCTAGCAATACGCAGGAAATTACGGTACATAAATAAATACATAAATCACAAAACCAAGTTATGAATGGCACATAGCATTTTATATCTATTTCATTTAAATTTAATTAGATATCATCTAATTTCAATTGTCATCAGCCCGCTTAAGGCCGAATAAGATAATGTATGAAGTAAAATATATATGTACCAGGTAGATGCATCAAACATTTCAAAATATACAGAGAAGTGAATGAATTTAGATTATTCCCAGTGACTAAATCTCTATGTATGAACGACAGCTCTAAGTAAAGAAATATCAGGACATGTTTTCATCTTTTCATGGGATGTGAATATTAATGAAATTATCTAAAATTTTCTGTGAAAAAGTGTCTAACCAAAGCATACATTCTATGTGTTGTGATACAGACACATTATGTTCATTGAGGAAACAATACATCTGGTAAAATGTATGTTTACAAAATATATTCATGTATGTACTGGTAATTATTGAGCATTCACATTTAACTACTGGTTTTACAAGAGAAAAGTTAATTTCAATTTTACCATCGTCGGAAACCCACGACCTACCACCTTATCATTGTGTGTGTACATCTTACGAGACCATGAGACACCACTGTGTGGTTTGTGACAAATGGTAGTGTGGTGGCACGTGGGTTTCCAACAATAAATATTCTTAATAATGACAAAGTGCCCTATGTCATAGAAATGGCATCATTATCTTCATTTAAATGAAATTTGTGAACAAATATTGTCACTCACCCAAAGTTTAAGACAATGACAAGTTACAATTGTTGAGTATTTCAGCCATACCTTGTACCATTGACCACCATCATATATTGATCTCTGAAGTTGAGGTATATATTGCTTTTTATATAATATACCAGTAGTTTACATTGAATAGTTATTGTAACTAAGAGCTACACTATTAAAATATCAAACCTATCCCAAGGGCTCCAAAAAAGATTGGTGTATCACTGGTTGTACACATATTTCCATTGTAAGATGATAGAAAGATTGGGGGGATCCATTGATTATATGCAAAATTATACTTAAGTTTTATTCTTTATTAAATGTATAACATGGCCGTCATAAGCAATAGTATTAAGCCAGATTTGTTAGATGTTGAGAAAGTTTATCGCCAATGCTTCTTATAGAGTGAACAATTCCCTGTGTCAAAATCCTAAGGTTGAGAAGCATTTAATATAAACCCAATAGTACATATACATAACATATTATTAGATTATTATTATGATAGTATAAATGTGAACTATAAATTGAAACTGTTTAGTAAGCACAGATGTAGTAATAATTAGTGTTAATAGGATGTGGAACAGAGAAGCACAAACCTGCAATACACAAAAAAGTCATTATTAACAAATTTCAAATGAGAAATTGTAAATGGCATTTTAGTCCTCTCTTATACAATACACTTCATCAACAAAATTTTATCTGATACAAGATATTATTATTAAACTTTCATATTCTGCTTCTTGAGAGTTTAACTGTAGGGCATTAAAGTAGGATTTATTTACTAGGGTAATGTAGTAAGTCTATGTTTGTTTTGTAGAGTTATCTTATTACCTAGATGTCCATTGTGTTAAGCCATTGACTATCATGCAGATTATATTTCTACATGAATGAATCTCATTGAACATTTAAAATGTTAATAAAGACAGTGCATGTGTTAACCTGAACAAAAGTTGATAAAGTCCTCTCATACCTTTGTATATTGTGTTAATTTATAATTAACAGATTAATGATTATATTGTTTTCAGTAAATTGTATTACTAGACTAAATTATCAGACTCTGGACATTAATGCTCAGACTACACATTAATTAATATAATATAAATTAGCCTGCCCTTGTAACAGGGTGATGCATTATTTGATATTAATCAGTTCACTTCACACCCCTAATATGATACTGTGAGTGATGTATATAAGTTGTTTGTAAATGTGCTACTGTCCACTTGCTACATGTGTTCTTGTAAACCCCCAGAGCGTGGTAACCTCAAGATAAACAAGGAAAACTAATCACATACTGTAAGTACATTGTATTTACATTCACCAACCACAAAATTTTGTCCCAAAAGTTTTTGATAGCTGTAGATGTATATTGGTTTGAAGCCAAAGCTACTTGAGCAATGCCTGAATTAAGACAATTCTGCATCATAGCAATATATAATAGAAGTTTCATCATACATATAGGGAGAGCTACATGTTATTGGTGAGAGATGAGGTGAGCCTTATACTCCTCCAGTTAATGGAATAAAAGCTACTTGGTATGCGAGGGTGCCACCGTTCAAGTAAAATGTAAACCTTTACATGAACAATATACATGTACATATGTGTACATATGAAAATAAGATATCTGTAGGTTAACATGTAGGTAATTTTTGTGTTTTGATGTATACATTTTACATTTATTTATCTCAGAATCTTCACTATGACAAAGTCTCATAATTGTAGTTGTAGTACACCAACCTGCCTGGATGGTTGTACTTTGAATGCCCTTGACCTGTGTTACTTTAGCCTACCAATGATTTTATTCTTTTCGTCCTTTACACGATTCTAACCAACAGATGACCTTGGCATATGTCGGATTCACTCGGACGTACAAGTAATATAGCAGTAGTGGGTTTTATCTTTGCAATCTAACAAATACCTTGACCTCTTTTAGGTGTTAAGTTGACCCATGACCTGTCAATGGCTGTGTTCAAATTGATGACAGTGATGTGATGTGATACACAAAGTGTCAGTGGATGATTATATAGATTTACAAGTCCTGTAAGGATAGTCGATCTATCATTGTTTTTAGACTGTCATTGTTGTATGTAGAATATGTATTATGTGAACATATAAAGCTTTAATATCAAGATCTAAAATTCATCGTGGGTTTCAAAGGACTGTACTGTAATTTCCTGTTAGAATCAAAATATTTAATGGCTTTCATTTGTGGCCGATATATTGTCATAAATACTGGTTACTTTGAATTACATAAATTTCCTAGTAGAAAATAAACGGCAGGCCTCTTATTTATTAATTTGTAGTGTTTGGGTTGTTGTAATTCATGTAAGAGTTTATAAAATTTCAATTGTAATGTCAAACAGCAGTAATATCTTTAATACATATATATCAAATACTCTGTTTTTATTCTGCTTGTTGAATTTTTATTTGTGCAAATCAATTGCATTTTTATACCATGATAAAACAGATGAACCTTTTACCATAATGATGTTTTTGTTATCATTTATAAAGTTTGACCATAGATACCTGGCTCGTTTAAAAAAAAAAAACAATTTGTAATACATGATATATGAGAAAGGTAAAGCACTCAGAGCTGAAATCCAACATATTTTTTGTGAAGTGATCTATCAGCGATTATAATAGGAGGATTTACTAAAGGTTATCTTTACCTTTCTCATATATTATTTATTACAACTTGTCATCATGCATCGTCCGATGTTGTGTGCTGTGTACCGTCCGCCGTGCGTAAACTTTACATTAAAACACCTTCTCAATAACCAAAAGGCCCAGGGTACTGATATTTGGCCTGTTGCATGCTGGGATGAAGGGCTACCAAGTTTGTTCAAATGAATGACCTTCATTCAAGGTTACAGGGGTCAAAAAGGCTAAAAACTTTAAACGACTTCTTCTCAAGAACCAGATTGCCCAGGGTACTGATATTGGGCCTGTAGCATGCTGGGATGAAGGGCTACCATGTTTGTTCAAATGAATGACTTTGATCTTCATTCAAGGTCACAGGAGTCAAAAAGGATAAAATCTTTTAACAACTGAATAACTAAGATAACTGGATGTTGGACTTGTAGCATGGTGGGGATCGAGGTACCTTCATTCATGGTCTAATTCATCAAATATATCAGTACATGAACTTTTTCTATTAAATAGCTCCTTGTATTGCCTTATTTATTTGCCACAACTATATTCTTTGATGTGTTGTATTATGCCAATAGTCATATGACCGTTAAGGCCCATGGGCCTCTTGTTATTTTAAACGAGCCATGTACCTATGGTTTGACTTTGAAAATGTTGCTCTTCAACATAGAAATAAGAGATCCTAGAGGGATCTTGGTGCCCACCAAAGAATGGTCTATGTCCGACAATGGAAAAAGGGATGTTTCTCTGCTTTTCAAACTTTTTAAAACATATTACAAATAGCGATAACAAACTTTAACTATCAAATCTTGTTGACCGATCAGTCCCAAAACACAATATGCACAGCTAGGGACCTAGGGGAACCTGCACATGAAATTTGAGAAAGATTCCTTAAGTACCTTTAAAGAAATAGTTGTAAAAAACTTCAATTATCAAAATCCAAGTTGGGGGCCTGTCGGCCACCTTCGTCACCATTCGTTCCTAAATGCAATAAGCAAAACTAAGGCCCTAGGGGAACCTGAATATGAAATTTGAGACCGTTCTCTTCAGTGCTTTCTGAGAATTAATGGTAACAAACTTCAACTATCAAAATACAAGAAGGCAACCTGTAAGCCATATGGTTGACCGATCGGTCCCAAATCACAATATGCACAACAAGGGCCCTAGGAGAACCTAAATATGAAATTTCAGAATGATCCCTTCAGTACTTTCTGAGAAATAGCGATAACAAACTTTATCAAAATTCAAGTAGGCAGCCATCTTGTCGACGGATTGGTCTCAAAATGCAATATACAAAACTAATTTCCTAGGGGAACCTACATATGAAATTTGAGAATGATCCCTTTCTGAGAAAGAGCGATAACAAGAATTGTTAACAGATGGAAGACTGACCACGGACAAAAAGCCTTTTTCAGGCCTAACTGGGGTCAATGAGGTCAATCTGGTGTAAGATTCAGTCTAGTACCAAAAGTAATTATCCCTGAATCATACCAGTTGGTTTTGAATTTGTCATAGTCAGGTAAATGTATAATTTAAAGTTTACCCGAAATAAAAACTGATATTCAGATATGTCATTCTGTTTGCCAATCTACACTTGTAGCAATAATGTATAGGTACACTGTAAGCTATGTGCTTTTTGAAAAAAATTAAATAAAGAAATATTTGAGATTAAAACAACTCAACAGTTTATTTATATTACGACATCGTAGAAAGAGAAAGCTCTATAGCACCAGTACTGCTGCCTGGGGAATAGCAGTATAGTGTAAATGTTATCACCGCCGGTGAGGAAACCATGCTCCTTAGTTTCCCATGATACTGGGGAGTCGACAAAACCATGAACTGTCAGGCAGGCCCAAGGCACCTTCGTTTTCTGTATGTGATTTCTAGAAAATAAAAAGGCAAAAATTGCAATTGAAATGGAATTGATTGTCACTTAATTCAGTAATTGTATCTGCTTTGAAATTGGGACATTGTCACATGTAAATTATCAGTAACAATAAGCCAAAAAGTAACTGCAGAGCAAGAAACATTTTACAAATAATTTTTTTCATGTATAACAGCAATGAAAATAGCAGACAGTGTATCTGGCTAAGATTGATATCAGTACCTGAGTTCCTCCAAAACCCTATGTATGGTGGTGGGGGAAAAGAAGCCTTTGTACTGGACGTAGAGGGAAGCCTCAGCTTGGCGTGTTGGTCCTGGATATGTGTAGGTGGTGGTGTAGTTATCTGGCCCACCAGTACTGTCAATTAACACAATTCTCTTGTATAGCATATCCAGTCACCCCTTGTTAATTTGGCAGCTTGTAATCTGAGTAATGGTATTTGAATACTTGTACTTGAATACATAGTCATAATTTTGGTTGGAACCTCTTGAATACATAGTCATAATTTTGGTTGGAACCTCTTTGAAGACATGATGCACTTTATTTATGTATGCCAAACAGAGTAAAAGATAGCAAAGTGTAAATCCTACACCTAAAACTCAGAAGGAGTTATGGCCCTTAGTCTTACACAAAGCTTCGATTCAGCTAAATAAAGATCGTAGATAACTTACAGACACGAGTTAACAGCTATGCCTCCCAGCCACTCATACATGTCGTCCTGGTCATACTCTGAGCTGTCTGAATTCTCTGCATCTAACACAGGCACCTGTAGATGTTTCAACAGTCTCTGTTGACATTGTACATCTGTCTCTACACATTTATGACCTTTCATCTGAAAGTACTTCTGTAGTGAACTGGGGCACATGGCATCATCTGGTGGAGACAAAGTGATTAATTGTTATTGAATTATTTGTGATCAAACAATTTATAAACAATGCTATTAAGCATTATCTATATTGCACCTTGATAATGACTGAGCCGATGAAAATATATTACCATATTCATTTTAAGCATTTTAGGGAATAACAAAGACAATGGTAGAATATTATGTTTTATTATACCTCACTTTCATTTAGAATGTTCTGATTGGATTAAACTTTATCTCCCCGGAATAGGGAGACGAGGGAAATAACCCCAGGGAAATAACCCCTTGGAAGCTCCGCACATGACTGGAAGTGGACGTCGTCTGCAACGTCAACCAACAATGGTGACGCTGTTGCTTATGTTTTACAGTCCGACAAATTTAGCAACGTTGTTGGGAAACATCTTTATGAGTTCTTTAACCAGAGATTTAGATAGTTTGTTGATATTGAATATAACAAATTTAGGAATTCATTTGAATTTTGTTCGATATAATAAAAATTAATATAAAAAAAATTATGTCCCTATGTGTCGGGATACATCTAGAATTGTCTCCCTGGAAAGAGTTATTTTTTTCTCAGGCTTCGCCCTTAAGAAAATAACTCTTTCAAAGGAGACAATTCTAGATGTATATCCCTCCACAAAGGGCCACAATTATATTATGTACAAGTAAACTAAAGTTTTGATTTTAATGAAATAGCAGAGACAATGGATATTATGTTTTGTACAGGTAAAGTACCATTAGGATACCACGTCATCATTACGTCAAATTTTATGTCAAGCCGATCTCGCAGACACCGAAACACTCTTTGATACTTCTTCTTCTCTGGTCGAAAGCATTTTTCTAGGAGATTGATGGTTACCACTGAGAAAGAAATAATCATTGAGTTAGGTTTAAAGGATATATAGCAATACTAACTGAAATACAATTTGCTTTAACTTCAATATCAAGCTCAGCTAGTAGAGAGATCAACCATCACTTTATCTTGAGTGATTGAGATTTGGACCAGTCAATGCATGAAAAATAGTCTTCAAAATGATACTTCATAATAAAAACTTAATGTCAGACTTCTGATAAACAATTTGAACAGATAGAATCCTCGCTGTTAAAATCTGCTCTAGCTACCAGCTTGTTATATTGAGTATTAGCAAGACATCACATACTGTATATACTTAGTATAAGCTTGAGGTCTCTGCTCCACCCCAAACAGAGATAGAGTGAATTAATATAAGTTACTTATGAGCCTTGTGACACTGATTCTACTTGTTGGAATTAACGTTACATGGAAATGATACTTAGAGTCTAACAACTGTATAATTGTTATCATGCTGTTAACAAAGTTTCTTATCTAACAAGGACATAGTCATTCTGATCCCCCGCCAATGGAGATATCAAAGCTGAAGTAAGTTTGATTGTGGAGACTTATGTGTATGAAAAAAACCAGGAAAAGGGAAGTTGAGCTAAAGAAAGATGGAGTATAATTCAAGTAGAGCAGGGCTGCAATTGTTGAATCAGGTATACAGCCTTGACATTTATATTAGACTATATACACAAAGATGGGTGGAGTTTTGCAAAGTAACATTTACCATTTACCATGATATTTTCAGCAATGTTTCCATGGTAACGGAAAAAGTGCAAAAAATGAAAACCTAAAAATAGCAAAAGGTACTACTAGACCATAAACAGAATGTGTCTATGAAGTTTCATAGAAATATCTCTGCTGGTTTTAGAGTTGTGCTCCGGAAACGATTCTTACACAAAAATCTGCCATTTTCAGCAATGTTTCCATGGTTACAGAAAAAAGTCCAAAAAGTGAAAACCTTAAAATAGCAAAAGGCACTACTAGACCATAAGATCAATGTGTCTATGAAGTTTCGTGGAAATATCTCTTCTGGTTTTAGAGTTATGCTCTGGAAACGAACCTGGTACAAAAATATGATATTTTCAGCAATGTTTCCATGGTTACAGAAAAAATGCTAAAAAAGAAAACCTGAAAATAGCAAAAGGCACTACTAGACCATAAGACCAATGTGTGTATGAAGTTTCGTGGAAATATCTCCACTGGTTTTAGAGTTATGCTCCAGAAACAATTCGTACGGACGGACAGACGGACGGACGGAACCCATTTGTATATCCCCCGCCAACTTCGTTGGGCGGGGGATAACAACATATCAGATTATTTGAGACATTAAATCCTGATGTTATTACCAAATTTATCTGGATTCTTATGAGGAAATTCTGCAGGCTTTCCTTCCAATCCCAAATACTGATACGTGTCTTTAGTCAAGTGCAGAATGAGCTGACCTGGAAATCACACAGATACGTATACATACCAGTTTTAGCCTGCAAATGTTAGAAATGGTAAGTAACCTTATCTGTGTGAGTAAAAAAGTCATGGAGATTTACATATATTATAATCTATCACTTTATCAATTTAACATTGAATCAAAAGAGCTTCATTATGTATTATCTAGTCTACAATGTGCTTAAAATTTATCTAATGCTCTGAAGTATCTAAATGAGCAATATAATCATATAAAATATATTTAAAGGTTGAATTGCAATAATTTTTTGGCCTATCTGTTACAATATATAGACCGAAAACAGAAAACAGAAGTGCACCCTAGTTCTGAGGATATAAAATAGAGTGCACTTCGGTTTTCTGTTTATACACTGAAAAACCAAACAATCATCACATTCAATACTTATAATTTATTTTTATTAACTAAAAGGAGAGACAAGCTGACAAAAAATATGATTTAATTACAAAAAGAATATTTTTCTATGGCACAATTAAACCTGACTCTAAACCCTCCTATGCAAATTGCCATAAAAAGTTTACCTTCTCATCATTTTGATGTTTTCAACTTGTTAAACCTCACCTCCATACCATTTTTCATTATTCTTTATTTAATTGTGCAATTGAGGAAAACTGGTTGGAAATATTAGTTATGAGAGGTTGTAGTGGATGGTTCAACTAGAGATCTCAGATGATCTACATCTGTCAATGGAAAGAGGGATCTTTTCTCTGCTTTTCAAACTTTTTCAAGCATACTACATATAAAATATGAGACAAATCGCTTCAGTTCTTTCCGAGAAATAGCAGTAACAAACTTCAATTTGTAAAAATCCAAGATGTCGGCCTATCGACCATCTTGTACACCGATCGGTCCTAAAATGCAATTTGCACAACTACAATCATAGGGTAATCTACATACCAGATTTAAGAGAGATCTCTTCAGTACTTTCTGAGAAATAGCGGTAACAAACTTCAACTACCAAAATCCAAGATGGTGGCCTGTCAGCCATCTTGTTGACCGATCGGTCCCAAAATGTAATATCCACAACTAGGGCCCTAGGGGAGCCTACATATGAAATTTTAGATAGTTCCCTTCAGTACTTTATGAGAAATAGCAGTAGCAAACTTCCAACTACCAAAATCCAAGATGGCTGCCTGTCAGCCATCTTGTTGACCGATAGGTCCCAAAATGTAATATGAACAAAAAGGGCCCTAGGGGAACCTACATATGAAATTTGAGACAAATCCTTTCATTACTTTCTGAGAAATAGCGGTAACAATCTTTAACTATCAAAATCCAAATTGGCTGCCTGGCAACCATCTTGTTGACTGATCAGTCCCAAAATGCAATATGCACAAATAGGGCCCTAGAGGAACCTATATATGAGATTTGAAAAAGATCCCTTTAGAACTTTCTGAAAAATAGCGGTAACAAAAATTGTTAATAGACAGATGGAAGGACGGGCGGACAACGGACCACTGACAAAAAGCGATTTGAATAGCCCACCATCTGATGATTGTGGGCTAAAAATCAACAAATTAAAGGATAATGTCTATTTGTGGGGACTTATAGTTATTTGTTTATGACGTCATCAAAATTTGTTTTATTTTTCAACCAATCAAATAGACAATATAATTTAAACAATAAAAGAATCATGCTTATAAGATAATAAAGAAGAAAATAACCTTAAGTATATGCAGTGAATGACAAAAACATATC
This sequence comes from Argopecten irradians irradians, assembly GCA_004382745.1. NCBI lineage: Eukaryota > Metazoa > Mollusca > Bivalvia > Pectinida > Pectinidae > Argopecten > Argopecten irradians. The sequence continues at coordinate 461,906 of SAYR01021398.1, read as the reverse complement.
AACCTTAATTGAATATAAGTTCACTCACCTGTAGGTAAAATAGCCAAACAATTGTCAACATCAATACGAGTTTTATGTGACATCAGACACAGGCGACCTGTCAGAAATATACAGAATTGATAATGTTCACACAATGTCACAAAGTCACTGCAATGTACTCAGTGACCATAGTAGTCATTGAACAATCACATCTAATAAATGCATAAGTCTTCATCGTTTGTCAGAAATGTTTGCATTTAAAATATTGCCATTTTTCATATTTTTTCTGCAAGAAGCAATAGCTAGAGCACAGCCTTACACAAACTCTACATTTACTGGGACTATACAGATACATCTATAAAATAAATATGAAAAGTTTGTTGTAAGGACGCGCTCTATGATTTCTGGATGAAAACTTAGCAAAATGGGCCAAAAATTATAAAATTTTCAAATTTAAAAGATGTATATCTCAGGTGGTAACCATGGCATCTTCACCTACAACCATATGTATCAAGGATGTACTCATTATTTGAAATTCAACAATTTAATATAAACATGTAGTTGAAGTTTGTTACCGATATTTCTCAGAAAGTACTTAAGGGATCTCTTAAGTACTTTCTGAGAAATATCGGTAACAAACTTCAACCACCAAAATCCAAAATGGCTGTCTGGCGGCCATCTTGTTGATCGATCGGTACCAAAATGCAATTTGCGCAATCAGGGTTCTAGGGGAACATACATATGAAATTTGAAAAAGATCCCTGCAGTCCTTTTTGAGAAATAGTGGTAGCAAGAAATGTTAATGGACGGAAGGAAGGACGGAATGACGTAAGGATGGTAGGACGGACGGACCACGGATGAAAAGCGATTTAAAAAGCCCATCATCTAATAATGGTGGACTAAAAAGGGGGAGTACTCAAATATTTCTTGGATACAGTACTTGAAGCATGTAATGTTCCCTTCAAATGCATGTGAAACGAAAAAACGCAAATGAAAAAAAGAAGAATGAAGAAACACTTTTCTCTAATGAAAAACGCAAGCTATCGAAGAAAAACGCAAACAAAAAACATAAAATGAAATACGTAAACGGGAAAAAAAAGCCAAAAATTGAAGAGATTTTACCTTAAGCAAATTTTTTTTTATTCAATATAGGCTCAAATATAATTTACAAACAAATTAATAGAAACAAAATGTAACAAAGCATATACCTGTTTTAATGAATGCTCCAATCAAATCCATATCAATCAATTCTATGACTGAAAGTCCATGTATAGTGAAAGACTTCTCCTCCATACAAAGATCTTGGATGTCATTTGGTATGGCCTTAGTATCTGGCAGTGTTAATCCAACCTGCAAAAATAATTCACAGCTAACAATATTGTGTAACATACCAGGCGGGGGTTCTAACAGAGATATACTTGGGTCCCTGTTATAAATCACAAACTACACTACAGCAGCCAATATATACAAATAATAATGCTTAATACCAGTAACACTATACAAAGTCCTATGTACAATACATGAAAACAAATGGCAGAGTACCTCTCTGTACTACAATACTTTAGCTGAAGGGAGACAACCCCTATACAAAATCGGAGCGCAACACCCCAAGTGCTGATAAATATGTACGCAAAACAAACCACCGCACAGTAGCAACTATACACTACAACTGCCTGTTGCCAAATGTATAGTCCGACAGGAGTTCAGAGCCTGCTGGTTGCGATCGTGTTGCCAATACTAACTCTACTGTAACCAGGCCTACTCACAACCAGCCTTGGTCGTGAGTGTTCAGGACTACTAACTAGTGGTCGTGAGACCTATATGACATCACAGTACGGCTGCCTGTCGCCTCGCCAAAGATTATGTACAAGACACTGACACATGTACGGATCAAACATAGCTTCCGACTACCATAATACGACTATCCACCACCGAGCTAAAGCTCGGGCCTGCTGCTTGTTACAATAGCCAGGTATCTCAAGACCTATATGTCATGAGCACTCGATCACAACTAGTAGTCATTGTCGCGAGTACCTCGCGACCGATAGTCAACACCACAAACTACACACTAGCCATAGCTGAGAGCTATGCTAGGAATGATCCACTGGGTATGACACTGATCAAGGCAAGGTTTCTGCAGGCACATCTGTCTCTCAATGCCGATACCTACTGGAGAGTGTGACTCGATGTTAACCGGTCGATGACCAGAACAAAGAGTAAGAATTTTCTCAGCTCGCTTCCTTTTATAGTACTGGAGGAAGGAGCGCACCTAGCAGCAAACAAAGAAACTAAAATCACACTGAGTCATTGAAACGCTTACAAGATATACAACAACACTAAAGCGTCTGGAAACACATACGTTACGCATGTGACGCTGCGGTAAGGCCTATTTTTGCCACAATTGCTATTATTCACAGTACTGGTCACACTGTTTTCCAGCCGTTGTAAGTCGTTGACTTGTAAGGCTGATCTATATTTGGTTTCATCCTTGATCCTCTTCTTATTGCGCAACGAGGTGACATTTTACATTATTTATATTTTAAAATCACTATTGGTTATTGGTTATGTTTTCATGAGCAAACATGTTGTAACATTAGGTGCAAGAGTATACATAGTGTGCAGCCAAAGGAAGTCTCTGTAGGTCATTTGTTTTCTCCTGAGCTGTCTGTAGCTTGGATGTAGGGTGGCTATTACGTCAGTGGTAGTAACCTGTGGAGTATTGAGGATGCCATTACACTAATAATATTATTAGATATCGAAAATGTGAAATTTCTGATGTGCATTTAGACATGATGTAATGATCAAAAGTGTCTCATTGTGCTATGTATATTGTTGGAGTAAATTACTGAATTAACTTGTAAATATCATAGTTGTTAAAATCGTCTGTCAATATCAAAGGTAACGTTACCTGTGCGTTCCATTTGCAGATTTGTACCAGTTTTTATTGATACGAATCTGCTGTATCTCAAATGGAACGCGCCGTACCAGCAGAACTGTACCGGTACAAGTGGTTCGTTTTCAGAAGCGTACCACTTGGATATCAGATGGCAGACTAGAGATTTTTCATTTGTGGTCGAAATGTTTTCTTTGCTGAAAACAAGACAGAGGTTATTTATATCTGATAAAATTATAAGAGTGCAGCTCTCTGCACAGCCAACGGCTGCGTAGAGCGAAGCTCTACTAACCATAATACGTGTGTGAGCATATAGATTCCAATACATTCCAGTACCCCTTGGACTTTGAAATTGTGTCCCGCGGGAAAAATCTCGCGCCTCCATGTAGGCAGCCATGTTTTAATTCTCGTTATCAGCACGACGAGATTTGAAATTTCTATACTAGACTAAATATGTTATCAGTATACGCTTTAAAATTACTTTAAGTAGTTTTAATTTACACATATACAAGAACAACGCAATAAATGTACTGGTCCAATATATACTGTGTATGTTCTCAAGCGCACGGCACCATCAGCACTCAGCAGTGACGTCACAAAACCTGACGCCAAAGATGACGGCACAGATTCGCGCGTATTTTTGATAGCATGGCATGTTGCCAAATTTTCTCTGCATCTGATCAGAACAAGATTGAACTACTTTATTAGGATTATTTTGAATTCTTTCTAACTATCGATAGTATGTGCATGTCAGTGAAATATTTTATTGTTAATCTCGTAGAAAAATATAGACAATATGATGTTATAATCTTTTACATGTAACTGCGCTCTTCTGAGAATTTGCCTTAAATTCATATTATGGATTATTTATTTCAATGATTTTCTAAACTATTTAAGAATTATTTTTATATCCATTTTGTTGTACTAAATTGATACGGCACCGCCAAATGGAACGCGTTTGGATTTTTCCATGATGGCAGCACCCATAAGAATGACACGCTTCGAATATATAAACCAAGTGTTTTCGGTGTTTAGTACAACTGGTACGAATCCGCAAATGGAACGCACGGAATATTTCATAGTGCGGGTTGTTTTGTGCAAGCTGTCGACACAAAAACAAAACAGATGCAATGCTTTATGAAAACATATGAAAACACTTACAGAAAAATTGAAGTAATGATTCAAGATGACTTCTTTATGTTTAGATTTAGGGTTCAGAAACGAAGAAGTCTCAAATATCCTCTTCCCGAGGTTTTCACGTTTCGATAACATGGGCGCCGCCATGACACTTTTGTATAAATTAAAAACCGGAGACGAATCCGGAGATCACCATGTAAAATCTTTAATATAAGGCAATACACTGTTTAATAAAATTAACAAAATAAATACGAATAGTATCATTATTATTATTATTATATTAATGAATTAAATATATAAAAACAGATAATACTAAATGTACAAAATATTTTTTCATTCATAATAATTAAAGGGACAATTCAGTCTAAGAGAACATTAATATTTGTATATATATCAGATAAAACAACTTCTAATGGAAATTACATCAGTCAGTTTTACTGTGATATGCCTGAAACGCATATGGTGGTGACACGTGTGTGAAATATTCAAACTTGCTCGCTGTCCGCCATTACACACTGTGGTCGAACTTCTTGTATGCCGAACCCTGTCCCTTGCTCGTAAAGTAATGCAACTTTTGGCTAGAACTGCTCAAATCGCTCTGACAGTAGTGTGTTTACCTTATTAGGTGAATTGTCTTGCCTAAAAATCATTTTATCACCTTCTCAGTGGTTATGTAGTTCATTTGTTTAACGTGCGTGACTTTGGCTCGGGTATGGGTACAGAGTTAATATTGTACCTGCTTAATCGTATTGATCAACGATTTGATATTTCAACGATATTAATTAAAATACTTAACAATGTTGTGGAATTTGTCAATGTTTTACGTTATATGTTTCATAAGAAATGTAGAACAATACATTTATGCTATAGTTTGCTTATTGGTTATGTAAAAGAATTTGCCTGAGTGAATTGTCTCTTTAAATAATTAATTTTGTGTTTGACAAAGGCTTAATTATTACATAAAATACATTGACATGTTTTTTAATCAAAATAATTAAGATTTGCATACTGTTTTTTGTTAACTCTACTGTAGGCCTACAGTATAAAATTACATTTCTGCAATATGATGGTATTTTGGCTGATTTCAGGTTTATAACCAGTAGGTCTAGTACTCCGGTACTAGATTGTATTTTTGTGAAACAGTTTATTTTCTACCAATTTTAATGATAAAAATTGTTTACACATGTGATGAAAAGTTGAATTTTTATGAAAATGGCTTTGAATTTATAAACCCGTGATAAATTCCGGATTTTTTTTAAATATCTCCATTTTCCAGCTTTCGGCACCACTCAACAGGGGAGTGGCATCAAACAGCTGAGCTGTCCCTCACTGGGACCGGGCTGCTGGGACCGGCGCTGGTGGGGGCCCATAAAGATAGATAACTCGTCTATGATTAGAGCAATACTATTTTGTATACGGGTGCTGTATACAGATATTATACACATGTGTTAATATATATCGAGGTTAACCTGATTTTTAAAATAAATGATTTAGTGCATATTGATATTTTTTTTTTTATTTTTTTTTATTTTTGAAGAGATTTTACATGGGTACAAAAAGCATTTACATATGATATTCAATATTCATTATTTAAATCGTAATATTCATTTATAAACTTTGAACTTCTCTAATACTGTAAACCAAGTTATTTACAAGGGCTGCTAGATATAATGCACTCTCAAGGTGAAAAAACCAAGTTTACTCTCTCTGTAGATATGTATATATGCATTATATATATTAATTAGTTATTATGTGTTTTCACATATATATAATACTCGACTGGATTATATCAAATCTGAAAAGGGAAAAAACATATTTGCCGTGTAGATAACGTGGTTTACAGTACCAGGTATTCCATATACAATATGATAGTAATTTTCTTGAGTTTTAATTGAAAGATTAATGACAGAAATTTGCAAGTTGCACCCTTTTAGAAAAGCAAAAGAAGAGATTAAGTAAAAAAGAAGAATAGTAGAAAGAACTGAGAGAAGGAAGAAGTGGCAATGGACTGACAAGGCTCATTATTCTCAATGAGATTTATAAAATCATATGTAAAAAGATTAGATACCACGCCAAGATCATGCAAAAAGGAAATTAAAGTATATTAAGAGAAAAAGTTTAAAAAGTGACATTATTCTAAAAAACTTTCCCATTTTCTCCACTCATTGACAAATTTCATAATATGTGTTTCACCCTTGGTTGTTGCAATATATTTTTCAGTCCTGTACATATCCTTCAAAAGACTTTTAAACGCATTCATTGATAAACCAATTTGGAGACATCTAGCACTATAACTATACTGCTTTAGTACTGAAATGACAACATTATCTGTAGAATTTTTACAATTAGAGAGTCCAAAAATGAAAGATTCCTTATTAAACGAAAATGGAATTAAAAGCATCTCTAATATGGATTCAAAATTTGAAAGGAATAACTGAACAATTTCACAGTCCCATAATGTATGAACTATAGTCTCAATTTCAGTTTTACACTGATGACAGTAAGGAGTGTCTACAAGGCCTATTGTAAAGAGATATGAATTTGTGGTTAAAATATACTGATTAATTCTAAACTAAAGCCACTGCAATTTTGTGCTTCTGGTACTGATAAAAGGAATAATGTATTTTTGTCTCCATTTTTGATTGTCAAAACCAAAAATATCATCCCATTTTTTTCTTCCTGTAGCAACAGTCGTATTCTGGCAAAGTGCCTTATAAAAATCACTTGCTCCTTTTTTATGCTTAACAAATATTTCTAAGTTTTTTGGGATGAAAGGGTAATTTAAAATCCTATTGGAAATTTCATCTGATGAGAAAGTTTTTTTAATGGCATTGATTACACCTTGATATGTAAGAAAATCTGTATGCATATTAAATTTCTGATTAAACTCATATAGACTGTAAAACACAACATTTTCACTATTTTTTATCATATCATTCAGGACTTTTGAAAACATCTTTCCAAAACAGGTTTTTACAGTTTTGTTGACATTTTGAAATATAATCACTACCACAATGCGCTAATATGTTTTCATTACCAAACCTTTTAAAGTACAAGCTCCATTTTCCCTCTGATGTGTACAACCTACGTATCCATGTTAGTTTCAGGGAGTCAATAAAGGATTCTAAATGAATCATTTTAAGTCCACCCTCATGAAAACTTTTAATAGTTATATCTCTTTTTATTTTCTCAGATTTACCATTCCATAAAAAGTTATAGAGTTCTGTATTCATTTTTTTTTTTAAATAGGCTATCCGGATTTGGCAATGCTATGAATAGGTGATTAAATTGAGATATCAGAAGAGATTTGATAATATATATTTTGCCAACAGGTGTGAGATTTCTTCTCTTCCAGGTATTTATCAAAGATTTAAGTTTAACTATTTTTTTTTATCACAGTTTAGTCTGGGGATTCTGTGTAAATCAACACTGAAGTCTATACCTAAAACTGTAAATTTTGTTATACCCCATTGCAAATTCCATTCTGGGAAATATATATCATCACTATATTTTTTACTACCAATCCACACAACTTGTGTTTTGTTTTTGTTTATTTTAATTCAGACCAGATATTTTTGCAAAGTTATTAAACTCGTTCACAGATTCCTTCAAAGACCGTGTAAAAGAAGGGAAGTATCATCCGCATATTGGAAAAGAACTATTGGAATACTCTCTATATTTATACCTTTGATATTCTTATTCTTTCTAATTCTAATCGCAAGTATTTCGACACATAAAATAAATATATGGGGAGCAATAGGGTCACCCTGACGACAGCCTCTTTTGACTTCAAAGAAGTTTGAAAGATTTCCACCTTGATTTATATAAGAAAGTGCATATTGATATTATGTATTTTATATTTTGTAGCTTTACCTGAATGTTACAGATAGTTGTTTCTATTTTCTTGCATTTTCATCAACGTTCCCGCTGACTGATATACATGCATGTACCAATGTATGTTTTCAAATTAATTAACAATTGACTCCGTCCTTTTTTGTTCTTGTTGTTTTTAACTCTAACGAGAAAAAAAATAGATTTTTTTTTAAACTGTGGCAAAATTGTTTTAAATAAAGAAATCATTTTAAACTTATGTACATATTTTAAACACTTTTAAATACATGCAGACAAAGTCTCAGCTCTAACATTTCAATAAGTTATTTTTTATTTAATTCTTATATGGTATATGACATTTGTAATGTTAAAGTACTCTAAATGATATTTCTTTATTCAAAGCTTGTGCCAATTATCTGTAAGGTTCTAGTAATATTGTATCACTTAAAATTGATATTTGGTTCATCGTTAATTTGACCTATTGCTACGTTTACAAGTATAATCCACTTCACTTTTTGTATGTAAAAATGTAAAATTGCTTATATATATATATATTTTATATATATATATATATATATATATAAAGTTAAAAAAAAGTTCTTTGTACATACAAGTATACCATATATTTCTTCAAGAAAAAAACCTTCATGACAAAGGTATTTCGCCTTTGTCACGAAGGTGTTTTTCTTGAAGAAATATATATATATATATCCTTCTTTTTTGTTTACGTTTCTTGTACATTGCTTATCCACTTTTATTTGTTTTCTTCTTTGTCTTGTTAGATTTTGTAACCATGTACATGTATGTCTGAGATATATATGAACGATTAAAGGGAGGCAAATGATGTCAAAAAATCAAGAATAAAAGAAAATTAAAAATTGTAATAAAAATATATCAAAATTCTCAGTTAGTTTGGTTTATAATTAGGTAAACCACCTATCACGGCATATATCTCGGGCAAATATTGCTACAAGGTCAAGACATAATGTTGAGGAAAATTGTTTTAAGCGATATAAAACACAACGGTCCTAGCCAGCACCGGGCCCAGTCAGCTGCGGTCCTGGTGAGCGCCAGCTCAGCTGTTTGACACGTGCACTGTTGCACCACCGTCTTTTTCGGTACATCGGAATTAGCTACACTCGAAGCGACAGCACAAAACATCGATAATTAAATCAATGTTTTTAGCTATATAAAATTAATACTGCTTGTCATTTCCTGGGTAGGTGTTTCACAAACTATTCTAGATTCGTTAAAGGTATAAACTATGTAAACTGAATGAGCCACTATAAAATTAATAGACAATATGCATGGTGTACATGGCGTGTACTTTCGGCGAGATGTTGAAATCTGAAAATAGTTTCCTTTTACAAATGTATTGCAAATATTCGGCCTGTCTGATCTTAAATGTATATTAGCAATATGTATAATTGCTATACTATTGTAATTAGACCAATATAACAACATTATGTGTACTATACATGCCATAAGCCCCCTCTCTTCGAGAGCTAAAAATGGAAACTATTAAAGGGACAATTCAGTAAGGCTAATTCGTTACATAACCACGAAGCAAAATATGACATTAATGTATTGTTCTACAGTCCTTATGAAACATATGACTAGAAATAGCGACAAATTCCACAACATTGTTAAGTATTTTGATTAATACCATTGAAATTCCAGATCGTTGATCAACACGATTAAGCAGATACAACATGTACGCTGTTCCCTTACCCGAGTCAAAGTCACGCACGTTAAACAAATGCAATACATAACCACTGAGGAGTTGATGAAATTATTTTTAGACAAGAACATGCATCTAATAATGTTACCACAACTGTAAGAGCGATTTGAGTATTTCTAGACAAAAAATGCTTTACTACACAGGCAAGGGTCAGGGTTCGGCATACAAGGCTATGTGTAATGGCGATTGAACATTTCACATACATTTGACTGCAGTGGGCTTTTCTGACATATCACAGTAAAACCAACTAATCTAATTTCCATTAGAACTGGTTTGTTTCCGAAATATGTGCAAGTTTTAATGAAGTCTTAGAGCGAATTGTCCCTTTAATGATATGTATTGGTAATAGTGATGCTTTTGCAGCGGGATTGGACTGGTCGATCATCGGTCACCAGGTAGCTCAGTCAGTAGAGCACTCGGCTAGTTTTCGGAGGGTCCCTGGTTCGAATTGCGGTCTGGCTGCTACATTTTCTCCTCTCCTGTTACAAAATTGGCGCCCAACTAAATAATCCACGGTGGTGGTGTTTGGAAGGGTCTCGTATGTCTTCGAGGGCGACGACTTCGAGAAAGGAGGGAGCAGTGTAGTGGGATTGGACTGGGACGATCATCGGTCACCAGGTAGCTCAGTTGGTAGAACACTCGGCTAGTTTTCGGAGGGTCCCGGGTGCGAATCTCGATCTGGCCGCTACATTAACACTTTGGACAGTCTTTCGAAACGATAGAAGACATTTACAAAGATTTTAACTTTAAATTATCCCCGAAACAAGGGATATTGCATGCAATTTGAATTCCTCCGTCCATTTGGCTGTTACATTTTTCTTCAATCCGCCCGTTATCAGTATAATTCAATTCATTTCAAAATATTTTATTGAGCATAAAAAGGATTGGATAACAGGCAGTGCCTAGTTATATTGAATATATATATTAAGTATTCGTGGCGCCCTCTATTTATCTTCCTGGTAACAGTTTATTACTTCCATTACGATCATTCAAATTCAAAACTATACACGTATATCCTTTGAATTCCCCGCTTGCGCTAGTATTGACGTCACCAAGTTCAATAAACGGAACAGCCATATCACCAACGTCTGAATATAGTTTAACACAAAACAGTTTGAAACAAGCGAACAAATGAAATTATGCGATGATATTTTTAATATGTATTAAATGTATGCTATTTTGTAAGTAAGATAATACTATTAGATTTCATAGACCGCACTACTTTAGACGTAAGAATACATTGCATACATTGTCAGTGACGCGGCGGAAACGTTAAATATTCTTACGCTTGACCAGAATGGAGTTCATATAGGGATTGGATTTCGTTTTTATGTTAACCATGCTTGTATGGAGCAATTCCTCTAAGAATATATTCTATGGGGCGCGTCATATTGAATATATTCTTAGAGGAATTGCTCCATACAAGCATGGTTAACATAAAAACGAAATCCAATCCCTATATTTACACTCACACGACTTTTTATTTATATTTTATGCAATAAAATCGTCATTTGAAAGTGACGTAATTATTCAATAAAAGTCGGTCAAAAGTGGGAGGAGCTTACTCAATTGAACAGCGAATGATGACGCTTCACGTAAGGTAGAATTATTCATCCGCGACGACAAAAAAGTGCAATATTTTAATGTAAAATAAACATGACAAACAAAGTAAATTTCAGAGATAATTTTATTTAATCAGATCAGAACTTTAAATATATATTCAATTTTGCTAAAAGTAAATATATAGCGTAATAACATAAAGAATTTGTACACGGCCACATGTGCGAACTCGGTGACCGTTATTGTGCAGCGAGGCGAAGCTGACGCACGCTTACATACTTGAATTTGCCGAAGTTGTCAAAACACTGATTTTCAAGTAGCTTATATTTAATGTGTTTGAGATGTCGTCTGACTTGACGATATTACATCCTTGGGAGCCATGTGATTATATAATCTACGCTTAGATCCATATCGCCATCGATAGATGAAACAAATTCACTTGTGTTCGATGGATACAATGTACACTGTATTTGTGGTGACGCGTAACTGTCAACACGTGGATTATTAGCGGTGCATGTTTTATAATACACATGATTAAATTCTCAAAGAACAAAGACAAGAGGATATGTTTATAACTGACCGATCGTAGGACGAACATAGGCACAGAGGTAATGTTTACATTTGACACCCATCATTTTTAACAAAAATGAAAGCACGTCCCCCCTGTCGGGATATTTTTCCGTTTCTTTATACAATTGTTAATTTAACAATTGTTTGAATCATATATAAATATAAAACATGTATATATTGTTTACATTTTTCCAAAATTCTATGAAAAACAACAATATACACGTAATGTTGCGTCAAAATGTTAACAAAGCCATGTGTTTCTTTTTTTTTTTAAGTAGTCCTTTTACGTTGCACAGAACATTTTCATACGCAAGTTCAAAGTTCAATGTTACCATGCAGTTATGGTAAACAAAATCGGCTAGTATTAGCGTATAGTGACCAAGCCTAGCAAGTGTAAATATAGCCTGATATTGCCTATCTCGTTTAACATAGATCGAACGAGAAACTGAAAGTCGAATGGAAATATAGTAGGATACTAAAATTATGTTAACTTATACACCAATAAAAGAGAATGCACTGTCGGTTTTGAATGTCAGGTTTTGGACAAACCAGGTAAAATACTGTAACGATTTCCGCCTCCGGTCCTCTTGTAGGGTCCCTTCGTCAGTATAACGAAAGTGGTATTCACAGACTACCTGGAATGTCACATACAAATTTCTTATCCTGGCGTCTCCGGAGTACAGCTGTCTTCTGGACTATGGGTTTCTCAGTTAGATTATAGTCTGAGTAGTAGTCATTATTGTAATATCAATGAATAACAAAGGCCAGTTTTTTTTAAGTATAAATGTTATCATTAAGAAATCATAAGAGTTAACTTACAATATGCAATATACAATAAAATAGCAACCTCATGAAATCTCTGACTAGAATAAGTGAAGTTCAAAGAACAACTTTAACTTGCAACTAATATAAGAGTACGAGCCTCAATCCATCCACATATAAACTCACAATAAATATGAATTAACAGAGAACATAGAAACTATCTCTAGGGATAATCAATAATATAAGTAATATTGATCTTTGGCAAATAGCTAAAACTATAATCCCCAATAAAGAGAAAATTTATAATATTGGGAAATAATTACAGATAAATAGATTTATTAAGAGAGGATAGATTGCCGTTATCCCACGGTAGTGTTATCCCAAGTACCAAAGTTCGTTACTAGTTCTAATAACAATTCTATAATTCCACTAGTTAAAAATCACTATCATTAAATGTGATAACCTATCACTGGCCTATTATATAGGAGTAATAGTGCTATATAACGATATAAATGATACTGGCTTATATATAGATAGACAATAGACTTAATAAGTTTTAAGGCAACACGAATCGTGATGCAGATCCAATAAATAGCATGTATGTATATTACTAGTCCGCTAAACCTGCCTATATTATTAGGCTTTTTTATTTTATTTTTTTTTTGCCTAATATATAGACTATATAGACTATTAGGCAAAAAAAATAAATAAATAAAAAAGCCTAATAATATAGGCAGGTTTAGTGGACTAGTATATTACTAGTGATAACACCAAGTAATAACCATTATTACGTACATTTCGATTCAGTTGGGGTGAACCAGATTTCAGATTTTCAGATTTTATTTCACTCTCAGACATACAAGTATGTAACAGGAGGTCACTATACATAATATAAACATACAAGTATATTGGGCCTATAGCGCAACAGTGCATTACAATATGTATTAGTGATGTACATGCTCAATCAATAGTTTTTCAATTTTCTTCAAAAACTTACATATATTTGTCAGAACAGTAATGTTACATATAGTAAACAGGCCTTTCATTTTGATAACACTATGGTTTCTATAATAGTAACTTGGTATATACATTTCTCGTAAACGTTTCACCATTTCATTACTGCATTGAAACAAATAATGATATTCGTTTCCAATATCAGTAAAACATAGATTACAAGTTCTATTTACTTCAGGGGTCCCAGTCCATCTTCCAGTTTCTATAGGTAAGTGCATGTTCGAGGTTCTGAATTTTATGATGATTTGTCTATCTATTGGCTTTAGTTTCACAAGATACTTTTCAAATTCAAAATTACTTTTAAAAATAGAATAAGTACGACCTCTTGATGAATTCTCTATATCATTAAACCATTTTTGTACAAATTGATCTTGTAATCTTTGTTTTACGATAGATTTTAAATATTCTCTATTATATGTACATACATTCTGGAAGTCCCATATATAATTCAAACCAGTTTCTTCAAAAATATTTTTAACATTATGCATCCATTTGAATTCCATGATATTATTTGTTTGCAAGTTTAACATCAACTTATATATATTACTTGAAAGATTATCAGTAATAATCAATTTGTGCCAGAACATAATAATTCTGTTTTTAACCTCTATATAGTGAGGGAATCTCCCTAATTCACCATATACCATGTAATTACACGTACTTTTCCTAACGCCGAGTATATGTTTACAAAACTGTAAATGAAGATTTTCTATAGCTGTAATATTTTCGTGACCCCATACTTCTACTGAGTACATCAATATTGGTAAAACAAGGGAATCTTATACTTTTAACTGGAGATCAATAGGAAGAGGGATGTTTCTTATTTTCTTGTAAACAGCAAACATAGCTTTTCTTGACTGTTCCAACAGTTTCAATTTCGTTTTATGAAAACTCCCATTGTAATTCATCAATATTCCTAGATAAGAAAACGAATCTACAATTTCAATCTCTTTGTTAAATAATGTGAAATGAGGACGAGTTCGAGACTTCCTCTTTGAAAAAATAACAATTTTTGTCTTATTTGTGTTTACTTCAAGTTTCCAATTTTCACAATAAATTTCAAATTTATTTAAGGCTGACTGTAGATCGTTAGCTGATTCAGCCATTATAACTGTATCATCTGCATAAAGAATTACAAATAGTTTAATATACATTCCAATAGTATTACCTAAATCTTTTACATTCTTCAAACAGTTGACACCATGCTCTTCAAAAAAAGTTTCAATATCATTAAGAAAAATAGCAAATAAGAAGGGTGACAAATTTTCTCCTTGCTTTACACCGACGTTGCAAGTAAACATATCAGATACATCATTTCCATTTTTGACACAGGATTTTGTATTTTCATATAGATTAATAATTGCTTTAAACATTTTCCCTGTTATATTGCTTCTTTGAACTTTTTGCCATAAACCGAGTCTCCAAACTGAATCAAAAGCTTTTCTAAAATCAACAAACGAACAGAACAGTTTTTTACCAAGTGAGAAATAGATAGAAGTTAGAACATGTAGAATAAAAATATTATCAGTTGTAGAATGGTTTTTCCTGAATCCTGCCTGGGCAGAAGTTATCAAGTTTATTTCATCAGCCATTTTGTTTAGTCTACAATTTAATATGGATGTAAAAACTTTACCGAGACAAGAAACAAGACTTATTGCTCTATAATTATCTAAATTGTTAGGATCCCCTTTACGCTTATATATAGGTTTTATAACCCCTATCTTCCATGAGCTTGGAATGAAGCCCGTATCAAATATGATATTAAATATCTTACAATATAATGGCATAAGAATTTCTGCGGTGGATTTTAAGTATTCATTTAGAATTCCATCATGACCTGGAGCCTTATTATTACTTAAACCGGCAATAGAACAAGTTATTTCGTCCTCAGTAATTTCGTTATTTAATAAATCATCAAATATCCCATCAACAATTTCGCCATCAAAGCTATTATTAGAGTTATCTCCCTTGTTTAAATTTTTGAAATAATCATACAAATCTTCTATGGATTTATCAATAATATTTTGTTTACTAGTTCCGTCAATTTTATTGAGGATATTCCAAAATGTTCTGGGCTCTGATTTGGATACGTTTCGTAATTCCCTTTCCATTTTCTCTTGGTGAATTCTATAAAATTTATTCAGAGTTTTTCTGTATTCTTTACAAGTATTCTTAAGGGTAGTCTTGTTTGTCGAGGTTTTATCTTGATTATAACATCTTTTAGCCTGGTGAAATAAAATTCTTTTAAGATGACATTCATTAGTGAACCAAGGTTTATTTCTTTTTTTTTTACATCTAATTGAATGGTGGGATGTTTTCTTTTCGCCAAAAATATGCTTCGCCGAATTTTTGAATAATATACCTAAATCATTTACAACATTGTCTATTTCAGAAGCGGTGACTAGCTCATTCGGCTTAACTACTAACCTGTCCAATTTTCCCATGATATCTTGAAGACTACCAAACGCATCTTCTTCGATATGGTTAACATAAGCCATTAATTTTTCATTATTCCATTTTATATAATTATTTGCTGAAGTGTTCTCTATATCTTCTCTGTTTGTTCTAGCTATATCCATTTTGTTAGAGACGCAAAATTCAAGTCTACAGTGAACATCCGAAAATAAGGGGTCAAAATCAAATACTTCGAAGTTAGATATGTGCTTGAAACAATCAGATGAAAGTAGTAGATAGTCAATCACGCTAGTTTCGTTACATGTAACTTTTCCAATAAATCTGTCTTTCCCAATCCGACCATTAGCAATGAATATATTATTATTTTTACAAAACTCTAGAAGTTTATATCCAAAACTATTAGTTCTTCCTTTACACTGACTTGTTCTCTGTAACGAAATACCAGCATCACTTAGATTTTGTAGATCATAAAAGTATTTATAGAGTTCATCATTAGAATTGATATCTAAAACATCAATAAGAGTATCATCAGGCTGTATATAATCATTATTACATTGTGTTTTGGCATTAAAGTCACCAACAAAAGCAAATTTACAATTATCGTCAGCAATATCAATCATTTCGTTTTCAATTTCTTCAAAACAATCGGCTGATGAATATTTCGAGTTTTCAGGAGGAATGTAAACACAGCCTAAAAGTATATCAAAATCCTTATTAGTTAATGTTTTAGGCAATCTCATCCACTGTATAAAATCAGATGGAGTTTGGTGGAATTGTAAATGAGTTTTCAACTCTTCTTTATATATAATAAGAATGCCACCCGATTTTCTTTTCACCTCTTTAGACCTGTTTTTACAGAAATATCCATAGCCATGTGGTAAATCTAATACATCAAATTCATCCAATTTACTTTCGGCAAAAATCAATATGTCGTACGATTGGATAAGTAAATCAAATTCTGGTGATCTCAGTTTTGATGATACACCACATACATTAACAAATGTAACTTTAATTGATTTATTCGGACAATGTCCCGGTGTTTCATCGTCAGAGTCACTGTATAGTTCCTCCTCGCACCCCTAGCGGTATCTATCAGGGTTGGAGTCAAAACGCCCTCGCTTGCGGGGGCGTCGTCGATTGGGCGTGCCGAATGCGTGGAATGGTGGAGTAGCATTACGTTGGGTACCTTGGGCATAGTTTCCTGTGGGTTGTGGTGTCTGATGGCCTTGTTCGTCGTAGGGTTGTCCATCTACATATAGGATATCGCGCACAATTTTGGCCCTGTGCCCCTCTGTGCGGAGCTGGCGTAGTATGGGATAAAGGCTACGACGCGCCTGCTCAATTTCCTCAGGAAATTGTCGGTTGATTCTGTACGGCTTTCCGCGGAGCTTTCTGGCATTTTGTAGGACATGCTCTAGGTCTGCTTGGTAAATAAATTTCGCTATTATCGGCCTAGGACCTCTTCTCGATTCTCTACCGAATCTATGAACATTAGCAAACTGGGGGGTTTCATAAATGCCGAGTTGCTCGTCGAGGAATTGTCGTATGACGTCATATGTATTCTCCCAGTTCTGCTCATTAATGCCAGAAAAGATCAGATTGTATTTCATAGATCGACATCTCAGGTCCGTAAGTTGTTCTGTAATCTCATCGTTTTTCTCCGTCAAATCAGCTAAAAAATGTTCTTTTTCAGTTTTGTATTTGTCTAGGTCTTGTTGTAATTGTTTCACCATGGATTCTAATTTGCTTGTATGTTCTTGTAAGTTTTTAACGTTTTGTTCACCTTTTTGACATTGTTCGGTCACGCCATCGAAGATGTTACTCAATCCCTTAAGATTATTGTCAAATTCGGAGAAACGTACGTTTAGTTGACCGGTTTCATTTTCAAGGGAGGTCACTCTTCCCGACAATTTGGACACTGATTCACATACGGTATCTATACGTTTGATGGCAATGTCAAAATAATCAAGTTTGGAGCTGATGGAATTATTCATTTTTATTATCAACTTATGCAAAGTTTCAAGAGTAATGGGTTCATTCTCAGACTCACAGTCGTATAACGTAGCCCTGCTTTCAGCTAATACATCAGACAGTTTATCATGCTGGTCTGCCATGTTTACATATGTGGTTCACTCGCGTACACAGACAGGTAAGGCACGGGTATTCACAGGTGACATACGCGTATATAGTGTTCATTCATGCGGCAATGCGTAATGGCAGTAGTTGAGTACCTTCAGTAGACCGTGACGAATCGCCGATCGTATAGTCTCCTTACAGCATTGGACGAAATTCACCTGTAAGTCTATTTATAGTAACAGTTTGGATTATAATTTGTTAATAAACACACATCTCAAAAAACTACTTTTCAAGTTGACAAACTTCAGCAAAGTCACTCCAAATAATACCAAACAGTTCCGATAACGAACTCATGGGAAAATATTGATACTCATCTCGTTACTTCATCGATAATCTCCATCTCTGTCAGAGCAATATCAAACGTGTCGGTGAACTGGGCGCCGCCATGTTTTTGAACCCGATGCCGGTCGAATGACTACTGGCTGCCCAGCGCATGAAACCCGGTATTTATACCCAAAAGCTGTCAGTGACAGACACGCGGCTGTCAGTGACAACCCAGTGACAGCCCGAAGCTGTCATTTGGAAGCCGCTGGCAACAGGAAGCTGTCGTCGTAACCAAGTTACGCCAAGAAACTAACAATCCTTACAACTATTAATATAGTTCCTAATGAAATACTAAAATCATTAACTTAGATAATTTATACAATAACTATAACATATTTCTAACTCAATAATGATCCGGAAATCATACAAAATCTAGAAAAGCCGTATACGACTCTAAATTTACTAGTTTGGCTCAAACGCCGGTCGACCTTCACCGTCATAGTTGACGATGACAACACATTTAACTAGGGCGAAACAAGCTCCAAACCTACAGAAATAAACTGTAAGTACATAAATTACTGTTGCACTTATACTTATAACATAAAAAGCATACATAATATGTAGTGTGGATCTTATAACACATCGTTATAGTACTAAAACTTACATTAGAAAACCTCCGAGTAACATGGACGACTCTGGACAATCGTATAGACCTACGAACTTGAGTAAGACTCGTATTAATTCTAATACAGTTTTGCACTTCTTATCTTCTAACATGGTGAAATAATAATTATCATCACTAATAAACAACCTATAGACAATATCCCACAGAGGCATTAATTACTCCAATGTAAAATGCAATGCTCAAAGCAATGAGCTGATCTTTACAGCTATAAAATTGAACGTAAACAAATAACAAGATTACAAATAACTTTATCAAGTATGATGATACTGTATACAATTCACTTCTTTACAATACCTTATTTTCGTGCATTCAAAAAACATATTAAAACATGTTAATCTGGAAAAACTAGTCATATCAGACCATGGTATAATGTTTAAACTTTATATTTGTTCACAAATACAATCACTGTGGGTACCCGTACACGGGATATTGGTATCGACGAGGCGGTGGCCTGTCACAGCAAGGGGAAGTTTTGCAATATTTTCACAGTTTTAATGTAATTAATGTATCTGAAACTATTGGTCAGTTCAAGCTTAGTATGTATCGCGTCCGTATGCGATCTGTCAACCCCCCAGCGTCATATATTTATGGAGGAATAGACAGGAATCCAGGGTCACCTGTAGGGGGGTACCGCAATGAAAACGAATGTGAACTATTGTTCGTGATATTGAATTACTAGATTGTTCCAGGTTATCATTTTAGGGTTGTATAGACGGGTTATGATATGGAAATTTATGTTTAGGCCAATTTCATATTGTCGTGGCCATGGATGTTTCAACAAGAAGACTGAAAATTCAGCTTTTGTACGGGGGCTTGCTAAACTGGTGTACGGGGACTTGGTTTATGAGATAAATATGGTGTACGGGGGCTTGGCATAATTAAAATGAGAAACTTCACAATATGTTTAAAACAAATAGCGTCTAGTCGTCCAAAAGACAGATGTAAAGTTTTCTTCCGACGTTTATGTCTTCGTAAATCAAATGTAACGATGTCAATGGAATAGTAGGCCTTCCAGACGAAGATGATGAATGTTGGTTGGTCTGTAGATTCTGTATACAAGATCAGTTTGTTTGTTTGCTGGCAATTTTGTTAAATACTTTAACGGAGGGGATCATTTTGAGGAAGGAATTCCTGTACTTGTATTACACAAACATATAGCGCCGATTTCGATAAGAAATATAATTTCATATGGTGGGATTCAAGTAATTTTACTTTTGAATTGTAAACCATGGCTACGAATACATATTTGTCATAGCGTTGTTTTGACATCGCGTTTGTACAAGAAAAACTCCAATCAGGTATTTTCCACAATGCTCCAACACAACGAAGGTGAGTAGTATATTTTAGCACAGTTAATTGTAATATGTAATGATATTTACGGTGCAATGTTTGACGGAAAGTCTGTGACTGTCAGCAGCTGCAAAACTCGTAATTACAGTTTTAAATATTGACGATGTATCATGCCAAAGAACTCTATAATTCGAGAATACAACACGGAACTTCAGTTTAATGCACAGTTGTCCACATGTCACCCTTTACTGATATGGTTCCGTTTCTTACATTTTCCATTTTAATTTTGCATCCTATCCTTATTTGTCAGATTTATTGTTTATCATTTGCTGTTATTTATCTTTATCTGAAGATAATGTTTTAATACGTTAATACTTTTAGTTGCCCAGACTTAAAAATTAATTGAAAAGAACAGTTTTTGCCTGAATTGATCAAAATCTAAATGATAAATCATTCTACATAGCGTATCGTTTCAATCAGTAATTTGATAATCATATAGAACGCTATATATTGATATCTAGAAAGGAATATTTGGCTTAAAAAGCTGCGTTACTCAACTCATCAACCAATTCGCCGTACAATCTTCAACCATGCTGCCGTACAATCAGCATCCAAGCCCCCGTACACTTGATTTTTAACAACAAGCAAGCCCCCGTACACAACGTGATTTTCATTGATTTATTTCGCAATCTTCATGACCTCAAAATTTGTCATCGGGGCGTGAGTTGCTTTCCTATGTTGTGAATTAGCCATAGAAAATGAATTCCGTTTTCAGAAAAGCATTAAATATTCATATCAGCGAATTATTTTGAACCGCCTTTTTCACTGCGGTACCCCCCCCCCCCTGCATGTGACCCTGGATTCCTGTCTATTCCTCAATAACTATATGACGCTGGGGGTTGACAGATCGCATACGGACGCGATATATACTTAGCTTGAACTGACCAATAGTTACAGATACATTAATAACATTAAAACTGTGAAAATATTGCAAAACTTCCCCTTGCTGTGACAGGTCACCAATATCCCGTGTACGGGTACCCACAGTGACACTTAAAAATAGCTAGCTAAGGGAAACTAAGAGTATAACTCGATGGTCCTTCTGTCGACAGCAAAGAGAATGAAGGAGATAAGTTGCTTGTTCGTCTTGTGTTAAAACGACAAACGTTCCTGATAAAGTTAAAAGTAAAACAGGGGAAACGCAATACTATCGTCAGGACAATATGTACACCATCACATGACTGGTTCATTCACACCTCTTTTAATAAGAAAATTATAATTACACTGTACTATGATTATCAGACCATATATCCACTGTAACACATACATGTACTTGGGAATTACAAGATCGCTCAAGTAAATACGTTATACCAAATTCAATCGTTTCACTTCTGCATACCACAGTTCAAACTAATTAAAAAGATGTATTTAAATGATAATCTAGAACTCAAACACTGTTTTAAATTCATTTTCTATTATGGTAAAGTATTAGCAGTTTTGGCTGCTTTTTACTGACTGATTTTGTTGTTTTAATCGGACACATGTGTAAACAGGATCGTCAATTTGAAGCAAACAAACCGAAATAATCAATTGAACGAGGTAAATATAAATTAAATCAATGATAATATTACGCTATACTCCATACATCACAATCAGAATTTTAGCTATAGGAGATTTCAGAAAAGATGGCGATGACGTCACACAAAGGTACATCCGGGCGCTCAAAGGTACAACTCCGTATATCTGTACACATAAACATGTGGGAACACAGCCGCTTGAGATGTTTGTTTACATTTTATTGTAATAAATAGTACGGCAATCCGAGAACCATTGCGTTATTTTAATTTTTAAAAGTGTAAATAATAATATTTAACAATATTATATAAATATAAACATCTGGCATTCATATATTTTACTCTGTTTATACTCCATTTTCGACCGCCACGAGAAAAAAACAAGGTCGCCATTAGACCTACGTATAAACATTGACAGAATATTAAAAATATCAGCTTGAAATTATAAATTTAATTCCAAGTTTCCCGAAATATCATACTGACATTTTAATAAGCGATTACTGTTGTCTAAGTCTTACTTGGTAAACACCTTACGATGTGTGATT
>SAYR01021398.1:417776-439500 GCA_004382745.1 Argopecten irradians irradians | reverse complement strand
CCCCCCAGCGTCATATATTTATGGAGGAATAGACAGGAATCCAGGGTCACCTGTAGGGGGGTACCGCAATGAAAACGAATGTGAACTATTGTTCGTGATATTGAATTACTAGATTGTTCCAGGTTATCATTTTAGGGTTGTATAGACGGGTTATGATATGGAAATTTATGTTTAGGCCAATTTCATATTGTCGTGGCCATGGATGTTTCAACAAGAAGACTGAAAATTCAGCTTTTGTACGGGGGCTTGCTAAACTGGTGTACGGGGACTTGGTTTATGAGATAAATATGGTGTACGGGGGCTTGGCATAATTAAAATGAGAAACTTCACAATATGTTTAAAACAAATAGCGTCTAGTCGTCCAAAAGACAGATGTAAAGTTTTCTTCCGACGTTTATGTCTTCGTAAATCAAATGTAACGATGTCAATGGAATAGTAGGCCTTCCAGACGAAGATGATGAATGTTGGTTGGTCTGTAGATTCTGTATACAAGATCAGTTTGTTTGTTTGCTGGCAATTTTGTTAAATACTTTAACGGAGGGGATCATTTTGAGGAAGGAATTCCTGTACTTGTATTACACAACCATATAGCGCCGATTTCGATAAGAAATATAACTTCATCTGGTGGGATTCAAGTAATTTTACTTTTGAATTGTAAACCATGGCTACGAATACATATTTGTCATAGCGTTGTTTTGACATCGCGTTTGTACAAGAAAAACTCCAATCAGGTATTTTCCACAATGCTCCAACACAACGAAGGTGAGTAGTATATTTTAGCATAGTTAATTGTAATATGTAATGATATTTACGGTGCAATGTTTGACGGAAAGTCTGTGACTGTCAGCAGCTGCAAAACTCGTAATTACAGTTTTAAATATTGACGATGTATCATGCCAAAGAACTCTATAATTCGAGAATACAACACGGAACTTCAGTTTAATGCACAGTTGTCCAGATGTCACCCTTTACAGATATGGTTCCGTTTCTTACATTTTCCATTTTAATTTTGCATCCTATCCTTATTTGTCAGATTTATTGTTTATCATTTGCTGTTATTTATCTTTATCTGAAGATAATGTTTTAATACGTTAATACTTTTAGTTGCCCAGACTTAAAAATTAATTGAAAAGAACAGTTTTTGCCTGAATTGATCAAAATCTAAATGATAAATCATTCTACATAGCGTATCGTTTCAATCAGTAATTTGATAATCATATAGAACGCTATATATTGATATCTAGAAAGGAATATTTGGCTTAAAAAGCTGCGTTACTCAACTCATCAACCAATTCGCCGTACAATCTTCAACCATGCTGCCGTACAATCAGCATCCAAGCCCCCGTACACTTGATTTTTAACAACAAGCAAGCCCCCGTACACAACGTGATTTTCATTGATTTATTTCGCAATCTTCATGACCTCAAAATTTGTCATCGGGGCGTGAGTTGCTTTCCTATGTTGTGAATTAGCCATAGAAAATGAATTCCGTTTTCAGAAAAGCATTAAATATTCATATCAGCGAATTATTTTGAACCGCCTTTTTCACTGCGGTACCCCCCCCCCCCTGCATGTGACCCTGGATTCCTGTCTATTCCTCAATAACTATATGACGCTGGGGGTTGACAGATCGCATACGGACGCGATATATACTTAGCTTGAACTGACCAATAGTTACAGATACATTAATAACATTAAAACTGTGAAAATATTGCAAAACTTCCCCTTGCTGTGACAGGTCACCAATATCCCGTGTACGGGTACCCACAGTGACACTTAAAAATAGCTAGCTAAGGGAAACTAAGAGTATAACTCGATGGTCCTTCTGTCGACAGCAAAGAGAATGAAGGAGATAAGTTGCTTGTTCGTCTTGTGTTAAAACGACAAACGTTCCTGATAAAGTTAAAAGTAAAACAGGGGAAACGCAATACTATCGTCAGGACAATATGTACACCATCACATGACTGGTTCATTCACACCTCTTTTAATAAGAAAATTATAATTACACTGTACTATGATTATCAGACCATATATCCACTGTAACACATACATGTACTTGGGAATTACAAGATCGCTCAAGTAAATACGTTATACCAAATTCAATCGTTTCACTTCTGCATACCACAGTTCAAACTAATTAAAAAAGATGTATTTAAATGATAATCTAGAACTCAAACACTGTTTTAAATTCATTTTCTATTATTGGTAAAGTATTAGCAGTTTTGGCTGCTTTTTACTGACTGATTTTGTTGTTTTATCGGACACATGTGTAAACAGGATCGTCAATTTGAAGCAAACAAACCGAAATAATCAATTGAACGAGGTAAATATAAATTAAATCAATGATAATATTACGCTATACTCCATACATCACAATCAGAATTTTAGCTATAGGAGATTTCAGAAAAGATGGCGATGACGTCACACAAAGGTACATCCGGGCGCTCAAAGGTACAACTCCGTATATCTGTACACATAAACATGTGGGAACACAGCCGCTTGAGATGTTTGTTTACATTTTATTGTAATAAATAGTACGGCAATCCGAGAACCATTGCGTTATTTTAATTTTTAAAAGTGTAAATAATAATATTTAACAATATTATATAAATATAAACATCTGGCATTCATATATTTTACTCTGTTTATACTCCATTTTCGACCGCCACGAGAAAAAAACAAGGTCGCCATTAGACCTACGTATAAACATTGACAGAATATTAAAAATATCAGCTTGAAATTATAAATTTAATTCCAAGTTTCCCGAAATATCATACTGACATTTTAATAAGCGATTACTGTTGTCTAAGTCTTACTTGGTAAACACCTTACGATGTGTGATTATGACCAAACTAAAATTTACCCCAAGCGCACGGCAGCCATTACGTACAGTACTGCCGAGATCCCGAATTTCGTCATTTTTCAGAGTCACAAAATTACGTATTTTGGATAACTTTTTCGTCAGAAATTTTGGAATTTAGTTAATGACATACAAATGAGTCAGTTTATAGTTACTTTTTATAATATTTTAAAACAAAACTTCCGAGTAATTTAGGATTCTCGAAGCCGTGCGCAATGTGTCCTGGTCGGCATTTACAGTAAATCCCAGTTAAAACGGCCCCACTGTTAAAACGGCCCCAGTCAGAACGGCCCCACTGCAATAACGGCCCCAGTCAAAACGGCCCCGTTACAAAATGTTTAAAAAAGGAACACATGTTTATTTCAGCTTATATTCAGCGTTGATTTTGTTTATTTTATTTATAAGAATTTATATATTGTCTTGTACATTATAATGATAGAAAAATACGAAACACGGCACCAAGGACGTATATGAGACATATAAATCCTTGACGGCACTAATTTGTAACTAATCATTTCATTATACATGTAGAATTTATGCCTAGATATTCTACAATGCTTGTTACAGTGAAATTGTTTAATATCTTTGATAGGTTTTCTTGCTGTGTTTTGTTCTTTCTTTTGTACAACGTATTTTTTTCAAATTGGAAACTATTTATTCTAACAACACTACATTGTAAATTATACACCTCTGTAAAACATTTCTTTGGCAGAATAAATGTTAAATTATGGATACTTTTGTTTCTGATATTTTATTATTAGATCAACGAATGATCAAATTGGACGCAAATAGCTGTATACGTGTTTATCACGGAGACTAAGAACGGACTGTGGGTCATAGACACAATCATATTTCATTCGAAAGCTTTAATTTTATTTTTCCATAGCCTCGGTAAAAAAAACCAAAAACATTAATACAGATGGATTTTGTTGGAAATACTTTCGAATTAACTTCATACAAACATCTTATTATTGCATACATCTCGGTTATCTGCATAAGGTGTCAATATATATAGAAAGGAGAAGAGAAAGGAGAATATTGCATTTTGCAATAACGATAGTGAGGGTGAATTTCAACCATACATGAATCGATGAGAAATCAATACTAAAAGTATTTTGAAGACATTTCAAATTGATTTCTTACTTGAATATTAGATCTATCAAACGCTGCTAGAGATCGTGAACGTAAAAAAAAAATCATCATTTGAAACATCATTTACTTGTATATGTAGGTATACAGTATTAACCTAACCAACCATCTTTAATAAGATAGACAACAAACATGTTCATTCATTTAAATTTACTTTTAATTAATCTCAATGTGTTCCGTCATATCTGCCTACATAAAAGTGAGGCCGTTTCGACTGGGGCCGTTATTGCAGTGGGGCCGTTTTATCCCTACTCCCTACGATCTAGCTATATTGTAGTCTATCTAACATGTATTCAAATTATTTAAAAGTAACATCACTTCAATGTGGGACTTCACATAGCAGCCCATGGAATAAAAGTGACCAAAAATTTAAAAAAAAAAAACTCTCTACAGCATGAAATTGAACGATTTCACCATTTTATTTTTTCGAGATGTCGGCAGCCATACTGTACATGTACGTGCACGTACATGTACATATAGATCTGCATTTACGTGTAACACAGTGGCTTATACCATTCCTTTAAAACAAGATATACATGGAAAATAACGAAATATATATATTTTACAAGTACTTATTGAGATATGTGTTGGTAATTACGTATTAATATTATTAATTTCCCAAATATGGGCTGTGGCCCGAGGTGATCTACCAGCGAAGCCATGCACTAGCGGCCGTGGTCTGGCCAGGTGGTTCACATTCGTTATATTTATATTAAATAGTATTGTGAACAGCTTTTTCATGTATAACAGAAACAAAATACATTGAAATCAGTTATCCATTCATAACTTTTTTCACTACATGGATTTCTACGTGTGAACAAAAAACGGGTACTTGTGACGGCCCGGCACCGCTTCGCAAGCTGGCTTCAACACTAAATCTACAGATATATTTAGCAATAAACAATTGTAAATATAAAAATATAAATGTCTGTCAACCTCTGAAACAATCAGAAAACATTCTAAAATCAGAATTTGCAAGTATGAAAGTGTATACTTTTGTCAACGTATCGATTGTGTAGCAGGGATGTACGTATATCTGTTATTGTTTTTATTAGTCGCCATACTGTGTTTGTACCTTTGAGGACCCGGATGTAAACTTTCTGTGACGTCACGCCATCTTTTCTGAAATCTCCTATACTCCGTACACCTCGCGAGCTATACTCCGTACACTGGTGTCTCCTTATAAAACTAATATCTACAAATCATTCAAGAAACCCAGGTTACCAACATTTTGTATTATGAATATGTATGTATATCCCTTTATGTAAAAAAGGTGATTAGGGTTAAAACCATATAATCATTTCAAAAGAAACGAAAATGTGTGAGTAATCTAACTTTTTAGCAGGTACACTCCATATATCTTCACAGATAATTCAATAAAGAAGCATTAAAATTCCACAAGTTTTACATTTAATTTAATTCGAATGTTTTCTGAAACGACGTGGCCAGGATACAGTCTGCATACTTGTGCTGTATAATTAAAAACAATGACTGAATCATCCCCTCTGATGCTGTATTTTTTAGCTGTCGCTTCGAGTGTAGCTATTTCCGGTGTACCGATGATAGACGGTGGGCACGTAAAACTTTTTAACCCACCACCCGAGAAGCATCGCGGTAAGTTTTGGGGGTTTGAAAGGCAGATCTCAGAAGTCTGAGACTAATGCCAGAAATGAGATATATATAACAAAACATGGACTTGAAAGTTTGTTGAAATTTGCAGAATGTAGAACTGAAAACTCATTTTAAACATACTATTCTATGCCTATATATGTAGTATCATATCGATACTGAATGTCTCTCCGTTTTATGTTCTATTTGAACTTTAACCATGACCTACTTACATCTTATCTTATACAAACAGATACTTCTTCAAAGGAAACCAGATAGGATCCAGTGGACATTTATTCAGCAAAATGCAGCA
Organism: Argopecten irradians irradians; assembly: GCA_004382745.1. NCBI lineage: Eukaryota > Metazoa > Mollusca > Bivalvia > Pectinida > Pectinidae > Argopecten > Argopecten irradians. The sequence goes on along the minus strand of SAYR01021398.1, from coordinate 433,570 downwards.
GGTGGTATGCATTGGTGGATAATAATACACCTAACATAGACAAAGTGCATAAGTGAGCTGCACATGTGTGATAAAATTACCAGTGTATTTGACTGCACTGTGCAGTGTTCATCTTATCCAATCATATCAGTGGACTAGACATTATAAGTTAACTACGTCACATACATGGTTGCCGTTGCAATTTAAATGGCAGAAAATTGTCCGCTTCAAGGTAGAGAGTGGTACAATGTATCGCCAATAACGACAATCTCAATTAGACAATGAGTGCACCGTACCCCGGACATTTCCATGTAACTGTACGTACCCCGGACATTTCCATGTAACTGTAACAAGTGTTATTTGTGTTATAAATCTCTCCGTTTCTTCAAACACTCCACCACAATTTCAAAATAGTGCCTGATATCGTTAACACAATCAAGTCTGGTTTTGTAAACAATCCAAACTACATATTTCCGATGTCGCATGTTGAACACTTTGTTATATTATGTAGCATATCGTAATTAATCACTGTTTAATTTTTAAATACATACATAATCCTCATATCAAGATATGATATCTACATTTTATAAAAACGATGTCGTTAACACTTAAAATAGAAAATGATGCCGTCAACATTATCATTCAATTTTTTTGTTAAGCACGGGTTTCAGCATCCTCGATATTCCAGGGGTTCCGATCACTTACGATCTCTACACCCCTGGACTATTTCATAGTAAAACTGGAGGCAACAGAATAGAACAGGTAACTTAGTCATTTGATGTACATCAAAAGAGCCGTATAACGGTACACTGTGGTTGACTCTGTGGCTTTGATGTTAGGCGTCGCTCTCTCTGTAGTCTTCAAATGAAATATTTGTTAGCCTGTGATTGGTCAAATGTTTTCCGCTGAGCTGCCTTCAATTTCACTATGAGATAGTCCAGGGGTGTAGAGATCGTAAGTGATCGGAAGCCCTGGAGTATCGAGGATGGGGTTTCAGTCACAGACTCCGGGTTTTCAAGGCTAAAAGGTTTAATTGTGACCTTGCCAAGAAGAGACATCCAGCTTTTTGGTTCACGACTTTTCATGTTTGACCATGACCGTAGTGTGGTTCCCCAACGCCACCTATAGAATTACAAAACATGCAGACAACGCATGTGCGCTTTTACATGTGTTTGTCTGTAGCTCTCACATGTGTTTATATTCATAATAAAGATAAACACATGTAAGAGCGCACATGCGTGGTCTGCATGTTTTGTGCTGTCATTTGACCTGTGTGATTATGGTGATATTTGTTCACTAACACTTCGATTTTGTCCTGATTTTCACTCATTGTCACTTGACTCCAAAGAAGATTGCCACTGCTGGAGGGAAACTTGCTGGTAAAGTGTGTATAGTGACTGGGGCGACTCGAGGGATTGGTAAAGGAATAGCACTACAGCTGGGCGAAGCAGGTGCTACAGTCTATATTACAGGTACGTTTATATATATTAGAAAAGTCAGGTACATCACATATTCCAAGACGAGTTGGTGAATTCGCAACACGTACTTTAACCCCGTCAATGACCTAAACATGTGTACACATTTACTTATGATGCATTAGGTACTGTCACTTTATCTTGAACCATAAGTGATACAATTCATCATATACCTGTTGACACATTTCATTCAATGGAAATATGTACAATACAAGAAAAATAACATGATCTGATGAGGAGGAGACTTGAAGAACTGGAAGTGAAATTTGCCGTTTATATATCAAACGACAGTAGGAATTTGCCATTTTCAGATATATTCATGTATTAATTACAATGGTATCCGATTGTATGACTCAAAATACACAGATCAAAGCGTAAATGATACGTTTATCCGAATTCAAGCATATCCGTTTGTGGTGTTTAATTAAATGTAAAGACAGTGGCGTAGGAAGATGAAACGTAATGGGGGGAGGGGGGTGGGGTGGCAAAGGTCCTCAATATTTCGTAACACCCCCCCCCCATCGCGCCCATCACACCCACAAGAGATACTCGCTACAATTTTTCAGATATAAATACATGTTATCCTTGTACACATCTATAGACAGTGGCGTAGCTAATAGGAAATCAATGAATACGCAAATTAGCGTGCGAGTTTGGGGGATTCCGGGGGGGGGGGGGGGTATCCCCTAAAAATTTTAAAGATTTAGAATGACTGAGATGAGTTTAACGATGGATATTGATGATTTTGCGAGTGCCGAAGGCGCGAGATTTGGTGTTTGGGGGGTACGGGGGTCTCCCCCGGGAAAAAAATGTACAATTAATAATGCCAGAGACGAGTTTTACGATGTTTTTTGTTGAATTTACGATAGCCGAAGGCGCAAGATTTTTGTGTTTGGTGGGTCCGGGTTCTTCGCCGGGAAAAAAATCTACGATTTAGAATGGATGAGATGAATTTTACGCTGCATTTTGTATTTTGCGAGCGCCGAAGTTGCGAGATTTTGGTGTTTGGGGGGTCCGGGGGTCTCCCCGGGAAAGAAGATGAGTTTTACGATGCATTTTGATGGTTTTAAAGCGTTCTTAACACGGTAATTGTTCGATTTAAGGTTACCTGCATTTAGAAATGATAATTGTAAGTGTCTTCATTCCATTATGCAACCCAGCTCGATCTGAACATACCGGATTCACCCCATCGGCACATTGTTGTGTAACTCAAAACAATAATGAATGATTGTCTTCCTAAGACATATAAACAAATTGATCTTTCAAAAGCATTTTTTGGAATAGTATTATCCATTGATGGACTTTTTTTAGTTTAGTTCGTGCGTATTAAATTTTCATTATTTAAGGTTTAAAAATTACGTGTTTGAAAGTTTAAGGAAACGCGCCGCGCAGCGGAAAATTTTCTAAAATGAAGTACAAAAATGTGCAGGAAGAACTTTTTTCTTTCAAATTTGCATATGAAGAACATTTGCCCCCCTGACCCCCGCTTCCTACGCCCCTGAAAGACAATTAATCAGAAGTCTAATACATCGAAGGGTAGAATATTACCTATAAGCTCTTTATTAACTTGAGCTAACTAGCTAGCTCGCCAATTGAAAAAAAAATGATAAATTCATAAATTCACCATCTTCGATACTTCAGGTGTTACTATCAGTGATGCCATATCCACCCATGGACTATCTCATAGTAAAACTGAAGATAGTTTTCTAGAGAAAAAATAACTGATCAATAAGAGAAGTCCTTTGAAGGTACAATCAACCACTGTTTACCGTTATTCGGTTCTTTTAACATGCATAGATTTAGGAACCAATTCACCCGGGACTTCTGGTTACTTCAGGTTTACTACGAAAATCAAAGCAGAACGTTCCTCTTCTTTGTGAAATTTGATATATTTTGACATGTAACAGGGCAAAGAAGTGTGTCACCAGCCAGGCTCGACCACGGACTTATTGGTCCGCCGCTCTACCGACTGAGCAATATATCCTGCTACAGACAGATTAGCTTATTGCCTCTTCGTTGACAGTAACCGTTTTTATTTTATAGGTAGAACCTTGGTGGTTACCAAAGACAGCATTGTAGGTGGATCACTTACGGATACAGCTAGAGAGGTAAGTTTGTACGCCTTCCTCCGTGTTGTGTGGGAGTGGACCACGGGTCACTTACGGATACAGCTAGAGAAGTAAGTTTGTACGCCTTCCTCCGTGTTGTGTGGGAGTGGACCACGGGTCACTTACGGATACAGCTAGAGAGGTAAGTTTGTACGCCTTCCTCCGTATTGTATGGACCACGGGTCACTTACGGATACAGCTAGAGAGGTAAGTTTGTACGCTTTCCTCCGTGTTGTGTGGACCACGGGTCACTTACGGATACAGCTAGAGAGGTAAGTTTTTACGCCTTCCTCCGTATTGTGTGGACCACGGGTCACTTACGCATACAGCTAGAGAGGTAAGTTTGTACGCCTTCCTCCGTGTTGTGTGGGAGTGGACCACGGGTCACTTACGGATACAGCTAGAGAGGTAAGTTTGTACGCCTTCCTCCGTATTGTGTGGACCACGGGTCACTTGCGGATACAACTAGAGAGGTAAGTTTGTACGCCTTCCTCCGTGTTGTGTGGGAGTGGACCACGGGTCACTTACGGATACAGCTAGAGAGGTAAGTTTGTACGCCTTCCTCCGTGTTGTGTAGGAGTGGACCACGGGTCACTTACGGATACAGCTAGAGAGGTAAGTTTGTACGCCTTCCTCCGTATTGTGTGGACCACGGGTCACTTACGGATACAGCTAGTGAGGTAAGTTTGTACGCCTTCCTTCGTGTTGTGTGGGAGTGGACCACGGGTCACTTACGGATACAGCTAGAGAGGTAAGTTTGTACGCCTTCCTCCGTATTGTGTGGACCACGGGTCACTTACGGATATAACTAGAGAGGTAAGTTTGTACGCCTTCCTCCGTATTGTGTGAACCACGGGTCACTTACGGATACAGCTAGAGAGGTAAGTTTTTACGCCTTGCTCCGTATTATGTGGGAGTGGACCACGGGTCACTTATGCTAGGTTTACACTATGTTCCCGGCGACCACGTTTGCCCGAAACGTGGTGCGCCGTGGAATTTTGGCTATTTTTGTATCTGTATTCAAGTTGAGCTAGGTCTTGTGAAGTTTTGCCACGGTCTTTTACGGATTACGTGGTGGGCCGTAGACATAGGGGAAAGTGTGTTCCCGGAGGTTAAAGGAACACTACGGCTTTAGCACGGTCTATCAAGGATACCACTACGTTCTCTCCTTGGCCTGTTACGATCTGATGAGGTCTGCTACGTTTTACACGTTTTGATCGAACACCAATACGTTTTTCACGGTCCGCCAAGGCTTACTAGGATAAAAGTCTGATGCCGGGCTTTTTGGAGCAACTGAAACAATATGTATTGCCGAAAATGTCATTTCAAACACGTTTTAATTAAAAAAATTGTTAAAAGCATATTTGGTATAAATATATAATTATTATATCCAAGTGTTTCTACGCAAATATATTTTTTTCTGTACTCGTTTAATCAGCCTTTTGCAATAATAGCTTCAATCTAATTAGATTGTAATAGCTTTGGTATGATTTGAGGGTTTAAATGTGTTTGATGACCATTTCTATTTATTAATACAAATAATTTAATGAAGTAGCAAATATGTACAAGGTCAGGCAATGATACCCCATCATATTTTGCTTGCAATGTAAGACCGTAATAAGACGTAACAAGCCGTATCACGTCGGACTTTCAACCGCTACAAGCCGTGAGATGCCTTGACAGAACGCATCAAACCGGTTTTCATCCGCCTTGGCTTGCCGTCAAAACCTTGACAAACCTGGACAAAACGTGGAAAAAACGCAACAAAACGTCACTAAACTTGAAATCACCGTGAGATTCTGGGGAACGTGCTTGCTGCCCGTTCCACCACGGACCGTCTTTCAGTTCTGTTACGGCCTCGTACACGCTGTTACGTTTTGTTACGTCAATCCCGTTTTATTACGTCCTGTGGCGTTCTCCATCTGTACCGTGACTGCCGTAGTAAATTTTTTGACAGTTTAAAAATCTGGCACGGCATCCACGGTAATCACGACCGCTCACGTTTGTCTACCACGTCCTTCTGCGTTGTCTCACGTTTTCTCGCGGTCACCACGTTTTGTCCACGGTGGCCTGAAACGGGGCTGCCGTGGCAGCCGGGAACATAACTTGTAAACCTAGCATTACGGATACAACTACTAAGTAGTAAGTTTGTACGCCTTCCTCCGTACTGTGTGGGAGTGGACCACGGGTCACTAAATAGATACAGCTAGAGAAGTAAGTTTGTACGCCTTGCTCCGTATTGTGTGGGAGTGGACCACGGGTCACTTACGGATACAGCTAGAGTGGTAATTTTGTACGCCTTCCTCCGTATTATGTGGGAGTGGACCACGGGTCACTAAATAGAAACAGCTAGAGAGGTAAGTTTGTACGCCTTGCTCCGTATTGTCTGGGAGTGGACCACGGGTCACTTACGGATACAGCTAGAGTGGTAAGTTTGTACGCCTTCCACTGTATTGTGTGGGAGTGGACCACGGGTCACTTACGGATAAAGCTAGAAAGGTAAGTGTGTACGCCTTCCTCCGTATTGTGTGGGAGTGGACCACGGGTTACCTACGGAAAAAGCTAGAGAGGTAAGTTTGTACGCCTTCCTCCGTATTGTGTAGGAATGGACCACGAGTCACTTACGGATAAAGCTAGAGAGGTAAGTTTGTACGCCTTCCTCCGTATTGTGTGGGAATGGACCACGAGTCACTTACGGATAAAGCTAGAGATGTAAGTTTGTACGCCTTCCTCCGTATTGTGTGGGAGTGGACCACGAGTCACTTACGGATACAGCTAGAGAGGTAAGTGTGTACGCCTTCCTCCGTATTGTGTTGGAGTGGACCACGGGTCACTTACGGATACAGCTAGAGAGGTAAGTTTGTACGCCATCCTCCGTATTGTGTGGGAGTGGACCACGGGTCACTTATGGATAGAGCTAGAGAGGTAAGTTTGTACGCCTTCTTACCCGTATTGTGTGAAAGTGGACCATGAGTCACTTATAGATACAGTTAGAGAGGTAAGTTTGTACGCCTTCCTCCGTATTGTGTGTGAGTGGACCACGGGTCACTAAATAGATACAGCTAGAGAGGTAAGTTTGCAGGCCTTCCTTCGTATTGTGTGGGAATGGACCACGGGTCACTAGATAGATAATGCTAGAGAGGTAAGTTTGTACGCCTTCCTCCGTATTTTGTGGGAGTGGACCACGGGTTACTTACGGATACAGCTAGAGAGGTAAGTTTGTACGCCTTCCTCTGTGTTGTGTGGGAGTGGACCACGGGTCACTTACGGATACAACTAGAGTGGTAAGTTTGTACGCCTTCCTCCGTATTGTGTGGGCTTGGACCACGAGTCACATACGCATACAGCTAGAGAGGTAAGTTACTACGCCTTCCTCCGTATTTTGTGGGAGTGGACCACGAGTCACTTACGGATACAGCTAGAGAGGTAAGTTTGTACGCCTTCCTCCGTATTGTGTGGGAGTGGACCACGGGTCACTTATGGATAAAGCTAGAGAGGAAGTTTGTACGCCTTCCTACCCGTATTGTGTGAAAGTGGACCATGAGTCACTTATAGATACAGTTAGAGAGGTAAGTTTGTACGCCTTCCTCCGTATTGTGTGTGAGTGGACCACGGGTCACTAAATAGATACAGTTAGAGAGGTAAGTTTGTACGCCTTCCTCCGTATTGTGTGTGAGTGGACCACGGGTCACTAAATACATAAAGCTAGAGAGGTAAGTTTGCAGGCCTTCCTCCGTATTGTGTGGGAGTGGACCACGGGTCACCAAATAGAAAATGCTAGAGAGGTAAGATTGTACGCCTTCCTCCGTATTTTGTGGGAGTGGACCACGGGTTACTTACGGATACAGCTAGAGAGGTAAGTTTGTAAGCCTTCCTCCGTATTGTGTGGGAGTGGACCACGGGTCACTTACGGATACAACTAGAGTGGTAAGTTTAAACGCCTTCCTCCGTATTGTGTGTGCTTTGGCCACGAGTCACCTACGCATACAGCTAGAGAGGTAAGTTTGTACGCCTTCCTCCGTATTTTGTGGGCTTGAACCACGAGTCACTTATAGATACAGCTAGAGAGGTAAGTTTGTACGCCTTCCTCCGTGATGTGTGGGAGTGGACCACGGGTCACTTACGGGTACAGCTAGAGAGGTAAGTGTGTACGCCTTCCTCCGTATTGTGTGGGAATGGACCACAAGTCACTTACGGATACAGCTAGAGAGGTAAGTGTGTACGCCTTCCTCCGTATTTTGTGGGAGTGGACCATGATTCACTTATAGATACAGCTAGAGAGGTAAGTTTGTACGCCTTCCTCCGTATTGTGTGGGAGTGGACCACGGGTCACTTACGGATACAGCTAGAGAGGTAAGTGTGCACCCCTTCCTCCGTATTGTGTTGGAGTGGACCACGGGTTACTTACGGATAAAGCTAGAGAGGTAAGTGTGTACGCCTTCCTCCGTATTGTGTGGGAGAGGACCATGAGTCACTTATAGATACAGTTAGAGAGGTAAGTTTGTACGCCTTCCTCCGTGTTGTAAGGGAGTGGAACACGGGTCACTTACGGATAAAGCTAGAAAGGTAAATGTGTTCGCCTTCCTCCGTATTGTGTGGGAGAGGACCATGAGTCATTTATAGATACAGTTAGAGAGGTAAGTGTGTACGCCTTCCTCCGTATTGTGTGGGAGTGGACCACGAGTCACTTACGGATACAGCTAGAGAGGTAAGTGTGTACGCTTTCCTCCGTATTTTGTGGGAGTGGACCATGATTCACTAATAGATACAGCTAGAGAGGTAAGTTTGTACGCCTTCCTCCGTATTGTGTGGGAGTGGACCACGGGTCACTTACGGATACAGCTAGAGAGGTAAGTGTGTACGCCTTCCTCCGTATTGTGTTGGAGTGGACCACGGGTTACTTACGGATAAAGCTAGAGAGGTAAGTGTGTACGCCTTCCTCCGTATTGTGTGGGAGAAGACCATGAGTCACTTATAGATACAGTTAGAGAGGTAAGTTTGTACGCCTTCTTTCGTGTTGTAAGTGAGTGGAACACGGGTCACTTACGGATAAAGCTAGAAAGGTAAATGTGTTCGCCTTCCTCCGTATTGTGTGGGAGAGGACCATGAGTCACTTATAGATACAGTTAGAGAGGTAAGTTTGTACGCCTTCTTCCGTGTTGTAAGGGAGTGGAACACGGGTCACTTACGGATAAAGCTGGAAAGGTAAATGTGTTCGCCTTCATCCGAATTGTGTGGAAGTGGACCACGAGTCACTTATGGATACAGCTACAGAGGTAAGTTTGTACGCCTTCCTCCGTATTGTGTGGGAATGGACCACGGGTCACTTACGGATACAGCTAGAAAGGTAAGTTTGTACGCCTTTCTTCGTATAAGGTGAGAGTGGACCACACTATAATGTATCAGAAGGTTGACAAGCTGGGGTTAGGGACGGTATTCTAATGTATAGTAGGGACGGGATTCTGATGTATAGTAGGAACGGGATTCTGATGTATAGTAGGGACGGGATTCTGATGTATAGTAGGGACGGGATTCTGATGTATAGTAGGGAAGGGATTCTGATGTATAGTAGGGACGGGATTCTGATGTATAGTAGGGACGGGATTCTGGTGTATAGTAGGGACGGGATTCTGATGTATAGTAGGGACGGGATTCTGATGTATAGTAGGAACGGGATTCTGATGTATAGTAGGAATGTGATTCTTATGTATTGTAGGAACGGGATTCTGATGTATAGTAGGGACGGGATTCTGATGTATAGTAGGAACGGGATTCTGATGTATAGTAGGGGCGGGATTCTGATGTATAGTAGGAATGGGATTCTGATGTATAGTAGGGACGGGATTCTGATGTATAGTAGGGACGGGATTCTGATGTATAGTAGGGACGGGATTCTGAGGTATAGTATGGACGGGATTCTGATGAATAGTAGGGACGGGATTCTGAGGTATAGTAGGGATGGGATTCTGATGTGTAGAGTGATATATAAGGACGAAGGTGTTGTCCCACAGCAGGTTGTCCCACGGTCTCTTATCCCCGTCATACTTACTATGGTACACAATGATCATCAACGATCGGACACTTCACCTGCTCAGGACCGATTCTTCTGAGACGGAACGACAAGTGACGTTCAGGAGTGTGTTAGGAGCATCATCGATATTCCTGGGGTTACTATCAAATATTATTTATCACATATATCACACATCATTATATTCCCCTGGAATATTTTTATAGCAAAACAGAAGGTTCTGTGTTTGACAACCGATGAGACAAGTAGTTTTATACTTTGACGTACATCATAAGAGTCGAATTACGGATCACTGAGCTTATCTGTGCGGTTTTGAAGCTAGGCGTCGCTGTCTCTGTAATCTTACAAAGAAGTTTATGCAGGCTTGTGATTGGTCATTTTTTTCTTCTGAACTGCCTTCAGTTTTGATATGACATATTCTTGGGGTAGGTATACAGAACAAGGCCTTATTATTTGGATATACTCCTCAAGGAAGTCTGTGTCATAACTGGAATATACAAGATATAAGCCACGCCTTATCATCACACACAACATGTAGGGCATGAATAACCAGAAACAGGATTACAAGGTTTCTGTGTCAACATTTGTCTACGCGTGCAAGTCCAATCAAGCATGAATTGACTGGCCTTGCTCCATGTCTTTGATGATCGGTCGAAATACCAGGGTTGAAATTGGCGTTTGTTTTGGGTACTGGTACCTCGGCTTCTAAGGTTCATGTATCGAAATATTTGGACGCCAACGAGAAGTGCGTATTAATAGCAAATTGCAAAGGCTTACTCGTTGAAAGAAATCACAGCAGAAGGAAACGTAGGACACCAAGGTTTCTGGGGACGGTCCTATCTATTTGCGAGAATAATTGCCTTCTGCAGAAGCCACAAGCTCGCTTAAAAGTAGAAGCAGACGACATATCTTGTAACAAATCAGCCTAATATGAACCCGTATACAATGTCAAGAGTAAAGATGGGGAGGGAATAACAGGGACTGTCTACTTTTTGCCAGGAAGACTATCAACACATGCTTCAATGACAAATAAGCCAATTATAGTGAGCGAACGACCTGTTAGCCAAGAAGACTCCGGAGCAATACCTCCAAGACCGGCAGTTCCTCGTAGAAGATGCTGGTATGGGATGATGTGCCAACAGCACCACAGCCAGACCCAGTTCCAGTCATCGCAGTATCAATGAAGAGGAGGAGGTGACTGCTGAACCGGGGAGTTTGAATGAAGGCGCTCTCCAAGAACTCCATTTGGAAGAACCTGCCACTGCGGACCATAGCAGTAATGAGGATGAAACACCAAAGACGGACTCTCCTGGTATTTCTCCAAAACGGTCAAGAGGGACAAGAGCAAACCCAGGTGAATGGACGGGTCATATATGTTCAGCCATCAAGCATCGACATAGCCAGGTTGGTAAGCTGGCCAACATCATGGTTGAGATGTCTGCGGCAGTTATAGACATTATTGCAGGATCATTGACTTCATGAAAATATTACGATTTCGACAGCATTTGGCATCGATCAAATCGGTCTTTTAGGTAAAACATAATTTATTACTTTAGTTATTTAATACATTTGGCTGGTAGAGGAGAGGGGTGGTAAATGTATACCTGTACAATGTGACCTGTATATATATATATTACAGGTAGAGGAGAGGAGAGGTAAGTGTATACCTGTACAATGTGACCTGTATATTTATATTAAAGGTAGAGGAGAGGGGAGGTAAATGTATACCTGTACAATGTGACCTGTATATATATATTACAGGTAGAAGAGAGTTAAATGTATACCTGTACAATGTGATCTGTATATAAATATTACAGGTAGAGGGTAGGGGTGGTAAATGTATACCTGTACAATGTGACCTGTATATATATATTACAGGTAGAGGAGAGGGGAGGTAAATGTATACCTGTACAATGTGACCTGTATATAGATATTACAGGTAGAGGAGAGGGGAGGTAAGTGTATACCTGTACAATGTGACCTGTATATAAATATTACAGGTAGGGGAGAGAGGAGGTAAATGTATACCTGATCCATATAACCTGTATATAAATATTACAGGTAGAGGAGAGGGGAGATAATTGTATACATGTACAATATGACCTGTATAAATATATATTACAGGTAGAGGAGAGGCGAGGTTAATGTGACCTGTATTTAAATATTACAGGTAGAGGAGAGGGGAGGTAAATGTATACGTGTACAATGTGACCTGAATATATATATTACAGGTAGAGGGGAGGTAAATGTATACCTGTACAATGTGACCTGTAGATATATATATTACAGGTAGAGGAGAGGGGAGGTAAATGTATACCTGTACAATGTGACCTGAATATATATATATATTACAGGTAGAGGAGAGGGGAGGTAAATGTATACCTGTACAATGTGACCTGAATATATAAATATTACAGGTAGAGGAGAGGGGAGGTAAATGTATACCTGTACAATGTGACCACACCAAGGATGAAGAGATCCAGCAGCTGTTTGACAAGGTCAAGAGGGAACAGGAAGGTCAGCTGGATATCCTTGTCAACAATGCCTACAGCGCCGTCAAGGTATGTTGGCCGATTGTCTGTGTATTTACTCCGCATCACGCTAATGAAAGCTTAAATGTATAAGGACAAAGTCAAAAGACTGTGCATTGAATTATTGTTATTCTTTCAATACAAGTCTTTGTTTGCTGGCTTTTAGTGTTCACCTGTTGCATCCTCTATAGATGAGATATTATAGTTACCATTTTCCAATTTATTCCGAAGGGTATTTCGATGTAGTTTCTTTCCATCCATATTTCTACCTTTTTATGTCCCTGCCAAATGCTTATTTAGTAATATCACGCATACGTTGATAATTATTTTCTACTTAGCATGGTAATCGATTTAAACCAGGCATAAACATCAGCCATGTTGTAATTACACAATTGTAGTTTACTGATGTATCTCTAAACAATTTCTTTTTTACTTTGTCTTTATTACATACATTGTGTATTTGAATACTAAGCAGCTGTACTTTTGTCAGAGCTTAACAGTTATCTAAGACACGAGGAACTTGCTTTTAAACACTTATGCCATGTGTGTGAAAATAACATTTGGTCATTTTTATACTCTGGTTGCCCACTGAGATTAACACGGTTCTCCTAATTTGTTTCGAATCCATTTTGCAGGCTATCTTTGACAATGTGGATATGCCTTTTTGGGAATTCCCAATTGATATGTGGGACACCGTTAATAATGTGGGACTCAGGTAAATGCGTCGTATACCGCTCTCTTTTCTTTTGTAGTTCTATTACATGTAAATATGTATTAGTGTAGTTTAAACTTTATATGATGTCATTGTTTATCACTCAAAACCAACAAACCGATGCATGACAACAAAGACCAATTCAAAAACGCAACTGTACACGGAGTAGTGTTAAAACACGCCGTCAAGTCAGGAGGGATAATCACTCATCTTATCCTCCATTGTAACCGACCTTGTTGTCGGTATAGCAAATCTGGGTCGCGTAACGTCTCCGAAAAGTAATAACGAAATAAAAGTATATAGAAGCGCCGAATACACCCGGATCCACACAGCACAGGGATTAAACACTTTCTCGAGTCATGCACTGTTGACATGTGTAGATTTTCTGAATCTGAAACAAAAGATCTGAATATGAATAAGCATTTCACTAATATCATTTTGATTTTACTTTCAGAAATCATTACCTGTGTACAATTCAGGCGGCTAAGATGATGGTCCCTAGAAAGAGAGGACTTATTGTCAATATATCATCTATTGGAGGACTTACTTATACCTTAAACGTACCTTATGGTATAGGCAAGGAGGCGGTGAGTTGTTGTCTTTACACCTCACTATATCAACTGAAATATGGTTTACATGTAGTGTGACAGTCGTGCTCCAGTGATTTTTTCTGCCTCAGCTTATTTTAACCCAGTGATTCCATAGTCTAATCGCTAGTAAAATCCGCAAAAAATAGACCAATAATCTTGTCCTTCTTATACAGTCAGTTATGAAATGATTAAAGTTGGGGTAAAGGTTAAAAAAAGAAAACTTTTTTTTTGGGGGGGGGGGGCATCGTGCATTATTAAACTGTTCCAACACAAATTACCACAAACCCTACATCTTTGAATTAGAAAAAAATGTTGGGCAGCTGCCAGACTTGTCAACCGTCAATATTTGTTATTGGTCAGCTCTCTTCAACCACATAAACCTGGGACGCTTTTGAAAAGAAAATATGCATTATTTTGTTATATTTGAGCCTCGATATTACCGACATGTCCTAGTGGAATGAAACTATTGTTTGATACCTTGTATGTATGCTATATACATGTACTTTAAACAAAAAATAACAATAATCTAGTTTATACGGACAAAATCTTTGATTAACCTCAGTGCCATATTACTTGGAATTGAGATGTGAAACATTTGTGTCTACCCTATAAAACATATTTGTCTCTGACCTTGATACCTCTCGTTGACATCGATGTGTATGGCAAGCCAATTTAACACTTATTGAAGGAGCAAGGTCTATCCCCTATTTAATTGAATTATATAAGATATATTAAATAATATATGAGATATCTTATATCTATATGAGATATCTTATATCTATATAAGATATCTTATAAAATATATAAGATATCTTATAAAGTATATAAGATTTCTTATAAAGCATATAAGATATCTCATAAAGTACATAAGATATCTCATATATTATATAAGATATCTCATATATTATTAATATAACATATCTTTTTTTATATAAGTATATAAGATATCTTAAATATGATATAAGATATCTTATATTTCAATCAAGATATCTTATATATATGCAGTGAAATTAAGGATCGACTTTGCTCTTTGAATAAATGTCATGCTGGCTTGCCATAGATATGTCTCGTTGACAGTGTGACCGGATGGCTGCAGATTGTGCCATAGAGTTGAAGAAACACAATGTAGCTATGGTTAGTTTGTGGCCAGGTCCTGTCCGGACGGAACGTATACAGTTCTTCATTAATGAAAGCAGCGCTAACAATGTGGTAGGTCTGTAAGGCTTTCATTACACGAGTTTGAATGAAGTGTATTATGCACTAACGTGACGCTACCCAGAATGGAACGCCTATTCGAAGAATAGGGGGAGCTAATGTTGTCACCCCGGCATCGGCGTCGGCGTCAGCGTTGGCGTCCCATTTCACGTTAAAGTTTTTGAGCAAGTTTCTGTTTCGTCAATTGTTTCAGCTTAAGTTATCATAAATGTTTATGATTTTATTTTCCTAATGTGTATGGATGCTGAACGTGATAATACAACCAATTTGGGGCCCTTTAGGGGTTTTTTGAGTCTGTTAATTTGTCATATTTCCATGTTAAAGGTTTTAAGCAAGTTTCTATTTTGTCAATTGTTTAAGCATAAGTAATCATACATGTTTATGATTTTATTTTCCTAATGTGTATGGATGCTGAACGTGATAATACAACCAATTTGAGGCCCTTTAGGGGGTAATAGGCGAGCTTTGCTGTTCTCCAACAGCTCTTGTTGAAAATCATAGTAAAACATTTGACTGAGTGTTTAAATAAGAATTATTTTCAGATATTTCTCAAAAAGATAAATTCAGTATTTATTGAATGGTTTGTCAACGATGCATGTGTTTATAAACAGATCTTCGTATAGCAAGCCTAGTACCTTAGATGGAACTCCACTTTATATGCTGTTTTGTCTTCTCGGCACCACCATAGTTTAGTTTTCAACCAGCTAGGAAGGCTAATAGGTTATATACTTCTGTACTAATCTCCAATAACAACTTACATGTATTAGGGGCACCATCAATAACATTATCAGGGAAAAAAAACAATTTTGATAAAGATCTCTTAATAAAACCAACAAAATTCCATAGGGAGGCTGAAGTTGGTTCCGAGTTCCGAGTTCCGAGTTCCGTTTAAGCTAAACGGAACTCGGAACCAGTTCCGAGTTCCGTTTAAGTAAAACGGAACTCGGAACCAGTTCCGAGTTCCGTTTAAGGATTTTGTTTTTTAAACAAAATTTTAAAAAATTCAATTTATGTAATTTGAACATATTACAAATGTTTTCTGTTGTGTTTTTTCATGGATAATTTGTGATAGAGCTAGTTTAAATACGTTTTCAAATAACATCTATTTCCGTTTAAGTAAAACGGAACTCGGAACCAGTTCCGAGTTCCGTTTAAG